>CM061232.1:17403160-17770660 GCA_030844895.1 Ambrosia x helenae | reverse complement strand
GCATAAACTCTTTTAGTATAATAACTAGCTGATTACCCCGGGAAGATCCCGGGGTTGAAAAATCTATTATGACTTAATAAAAAAATGATAAAAGAAGAAAACATACCAAACGTATTAAAAAATGAATAATTCATTATGTTTTGCAAAAGCTCCAATACAATTATATTATACCCCGGGAGCGTCCCGGGTTGACAAATAAAAGTAGAACAAAGATAGAGTGAATATATCTAATATCATAACATAATTAATGATTTGCCAATACATGATTAATGAATAATAATAATAATAATATTTATTTATTTTGAACAAATCTCTGCCATAAGTTATCATATTCAAATAAAAAAAGGAATCTCTGCCTATGAAGTTATGTTTATCGTTTCTTATTCAAATATAAAAAACCCTAAGTAGTGATTTATTAGTCGAGTAAAATATATTTGAAAACAAAACCTCACAAAAATAGTCGTTTTTTTCTCCGTTTTTATCTAGCACTATGGTACTCGTTGGAAAGATAATAAAACGCTCGTTAATTTGGTGTAATTTTTTTCTATAAAAAATCTCGTATATAAAAGATATTAACGTTTAAAAGTTATGGAAGAAAACATGAGAGAGAAATTTAATTTTGTTTTTAAATTCTTATTTTTTCCTAAAATAATTATCTATAACTATATATATAGATTTACTAAAAAAAACTTAAAAATTAAAAAATCTCACATGATGCCATGTGGCACATTCAAGGAGTGGTTGAGACCTCCATTGAATGACACATCATCATAATTCAATTCTTTTATATATATTAATAGATTAATAGATTAATAGATATTCTCACACTCCCTTCCCTCCTCCTCATATAAAATAAACCTTACTCTGTTGATATCTTAAGTAGGGTTTTCCAAACCCCTACTACTATTTGTTTGTTTCAACAACCATTATACAAATCTATAGGAAATGGAGGAGTACGCCTTGCATCTAGCCATGGCGGCACTGGTTGGAGCCTCATTCGTGGCCGTATCCGCCTATTACATGCACAGGAAAACCCTAGACCAATTGCTTGAGTTTGCCAAACTTATTGACAAGGACACAGACGAAGACGATGAAGAATCAAACACTCATTCTCTGCATTTCAATAATAATAATAATACTCAAAAACACAAGCGGAACAGAGGAGGAGGAGGATATTATCGGCGGTTGATGCCTGACGTTACGCCGATTGAAGGTGGCGATGTTATTCCGGCTGGCCTTCCTACACTCCGCACCCTTCCACAAGGTTCCCCTCCTTATATTATTATGCAATGCTTCATCATATTATTCTTATCATCTTCTTCAGAACCACAGTTATCTGCCTAATTATTTGTAGACATGCTTTTAATATACTTATCACAGCTTCAATAACTATACTTGAATAACTATGCTTGATTCTTTGACGGAACTCTGATATTATTATTATTATTATTATTATTATTATTATTATTATTATTATTGCAGAGAAATCTGAGAGTGGAGCAACAACAGGGCATTTGCATAGACCAGCTTCTCCCAATTCTCCAATTGCAACTGCAACTGCTCTTGAAAGCAGACAAGCTGATGTCACCGAGAAAGATACAACTTACTTTCACACCAACGGAAATGATGTAAGTTCAAATTTACCAGAAAATGTTATTCCGAATGGAGAGGAGTTACCTACATCTAGTATGATTCGGTCGCATAGTGTATCTGGTGACCTCCATGGTGTTCAACCTGATCCTGTTGCTGCTGATATTCTTAGGAAAGAACCCGAGCACGAAACTTTTGTACGCCTCAAAATTACTCCATCTGGTAATCATCATGTCATCTCTTTTTTGCATTTTTATCAAACATTCATATTTTATTCCAAATACTTATATTTTTCCAACTCTCTTTATTGCAGAGACACCATCTGCTGATGAAGCAGAGGTTTACAAGGCCATTCAAGTTTGTCTTGAAATGCGAAAAAGCTATGTCTTTAGGGAAAGCATTGCCCCATGGGAGAAAGAAGTTATATCTGATCCCAGCACTCCGAAACGCAACCCGACTCCTTTTGAGTATGCCCCTGAGACAAAATCCAATGTGAGTTTGCAGCTTACTGTTAATTTATGTTGAGTTTCTTGATGACTTGATATTTTAATTGCTTGCAGCATTATTTTCTAATGGAAGATGGAGTGGTTAATGTTTATGCGCACAAAGATTGTAAGATGCCATGATTCTTGGTGGTGTTTAATACTATGGTATGGTGTGACCTGACTGCTGAGTTGATGGTGACTTACTTTGCACATATGTTTTTGTCCCATTTCAGCAAAAGAGAAGCTTTTTCCAGTTGCTGATGCAACAACATTTTTCACTGACCTGCATCACATTCTTAAGATTATAGCTGCTGGCAATACAAGAACTGTATGTCATCATCGGCTTGGTCTCCTCGAACAGGTAGACTCTCTTGTTTTCAGTTCCTTTATTTACTAAGTTTCACTGTTTTTTTTCCTGTTTTTGATGAGTTACATATTATTTTTTTTATCAAGAAATTCAACCTCCATTTGATGCTAAATGCCGACAAAGAGTTCCTAGCTCAGAAAAGTGCACCACACCGTGATTTTTATAATGTCCGCAAAGTCGACACTCATGTTCATCACTCGGCATGCATGAATCAGAAGCATCTTTTAAGGTTCATTAAGTCCAAGTTAAGAAAAGAACCTGATGAGGTAATCATATCTTATTGATTATGTAAAATGATATTATCAGAATTTCAACATTTTCGTCAACTCATGTAAAATCATATTGAAATACTTTTTTTTGGTTGTCAATTTATTATTTTTCCTGTTTCTTTCAGGTTGTAATTTTTCGTGATGGCACATATCTGACCTTGAAAGAGGTTTTTGAGAGCTTGGATCTAACTGGGTAACCCAATTATATATTTGTGGCGTTGTACTGTTTGTAATCTCGCCTTGATGACAAGTTGTCAACTAGCTGATGAAATTTGTTCATGCAGGTATGACCTGAATGTTGATTTATTGGATGTGCACGCGGATAAGAGCACTTTTCATCGTTTTGATAAATTCAATCTGAAATACAATCCCTGTGGCCAGAGTAGGCTGAGGGAGATTTTCTTAAAACAAGATAATCTGATTCAGGGTAAGCTTTACTCATTTAAATATGAGTGGGTGTTTTCTTATGTATTATTACTGACTCTTGCTTACCATCCTTTCCAGGTCGTTTCCTTGCTGAACTGACAAAACAAGTGTTTGCAGATCTTGAAGCGAGTAAATATCAAGTGAGTTTTGACTTCCTCTTTGATAAAAAAAAGGACTTTGAAACATCTGAACCTGTCTCTCACTATACTTTGCCTGCGTGTTATTTCGTTCCTCTTCTGTCTTAAATTTGTATTCCTTTCTTTCTAGAAAAATGCTTGCAAGAGTGGTGTTGGCACATCTTTTTGTCTTGCTACAAATGTGACTAAAATCTAACCTATATTCCTTGACAGATGGCTGAATACAGAATATCTATATATGGAAGAAAGCAAAGTGAGTGGGACAATTTGGCGAGTTGGATCGTGAATAACGAATTGTACAGTGAGAATGTTGTCTGGTTGATTCAGGTACTTCAGCTTAACCAGTCCTATTAGTTATAAGATATACATCAATGATTAGTTGCGTACAAATGTCACTGTTCTGATTTCTGACTTATCAACCTCCTAGCTGCCCCGGCTATACAATATATACAAGGAAATGGGTATAGTTACATCTTTTCAGACCATATTGGATAATGTCTTCCTACCGCTTTTCGAGGTTACTGTAGACCCCGATTCACATCCTCAGTTGCATGTTTTCTTAAAGCAGGTACAACTCATATGTAAAACATGGCTCACATACTTTTTATACTCGTTTTTACCTTTTGTAGGTGTTATAATTTTAATTTGATTTATAATGGCAGGTGGTGGGATTGGATTTGGTGGATGATGAAAGCAAGCCAGAAAGGCGGCCTACCAAGCACATGCCAACACCCGCCCAATGGACAAATATATTTAATCCCGCCTTCTCATACTATGTGTATTATTGTTATGCAAATCTCTATACACTGAATAAGGTGTGCATTTGAAATTTTAAATCAACTTGTTAATCATGCATGCATATGTTAATAATCTTCTACTGTATTTCAGCTTCGTGAATCAAAGGGCATGACAACCATTAGGTTCCGTCCTCATTGCGGGGAGGTATTGTAGAATGCAAAGTCTTTCACTTTTGTTCATCACATGCTGTCCTGTCAGCTTAACTTGTGAGTTGGCATTTTATTGATACAGGCAGGAGACATTGACCATCTAGCTGCCTCATTTCTTACTACACATAATATTGCACATGGAATTAATCTCAGAAAATCTCCTGTTTTACAGTATCTTTACTACCTTGCCCAGGTAACATAGTGGCTTCCCTTTTTCTGTTTATCATTATCCTAATTACTTAGTGTGTCAAAATCTTAATGAATAATATTTTTCTTAATAATTTATATATATTTTTTTAGTAATAGGCTAATATCAGTATGATTACTAAAGGTCTGTATTACTTCATGGACAGATTGGTCTTGCAATGTCTCCATTAAGCAACAACTCGCTATTTTTGGATTACCATCGCAACCCTTTTCCATTGTTTTTTCTACGAGGCCTTAATGTTTCACTATCTACTGATGATCCATTGCAAATCCACCTAACAAAGGAACCATTGGTGGAAGAATACAGTATTGCTGCTTCTGTAAGCATTCTTGTTCACTAATTTTATTTTAATATGCAATGTGTGTATATAATGTCATCTGGACGTTAAAATATATTGTATTCCTTAATCCCTAACAGGTTTGGAAGTTGAGTTCATGTGATCTTTGTGAGATTGCCCGTAATTCAGTATATCAATCAGGTTTCTCACATGCTTTGAAGGTAAAATGTCAGATATGTTTACTTAGAGAGAATATTCCTGTCTTCGTATTGGAGGTGGCAGTTTGACCGATTTAACTATGGGTCAAGTTTGGTTATGTGTTTATTTTTTAAGTGATCAAACGGGCTATTGGACTGTAGCTAAATGATTTAGCAAAGAAGACAGTTTGTCAAATGGGTTGTGAATGTCATTGGAAGGTTTTATATGCGTTAAACCTCTTAAATTACTTTTTTTATTTAAAAAGTTAAGTTATTTATTTAACTAATATTCTTTGGAAGTTAAAAAAATAGGTAAAAACGTTTTCTGTCAGCCCAAAAGTTACCATTTTGACCCCGAACTGGTCATTTTGTCGCATCTAGTGGATATTAATGGTATAATTGATCCCCATGCTGCAAGAAACTGCACTGTTTTATATAGTTCATGGGAATTGTTTACCTGTATCTATAGAGATAAATATGAAATGAAATGCATGCAACTAATTTTTATTTTTCAGTCTCACTGGATTGGCCCACAATACTTCAAGAGAGGACCGGATGGAAATGATATCCACAAGACAAATGTGCCTCATATCCGACTTGAGTTCAGAGATGTGGTTTGTACCTTGGTTTCTTTTTAATTATAAAGTTATGTTGCCATTGGATCGTATTTTTTTAAAATATATATTTGGTTATACAGATTTGGAAAGAGGAGATGCAGCAGGTGTATTTGGGGAAGGCCCGTTTCCCTGAATACGTTGAGACCTAGCTTTATTCATGCAAACTCGCAGTCATGGTATAGTTTCCTCACCTGGAGGTATATGATCACACCCCTTGACATTATTTATTAGAAGTAAACAAAAATGTTTTGGCGGGTCAACCCAGCCTGACCCAAACTCCATTTTTAACCTCCTACTAAAACAATATATTTAGTCTTTAAACCTTTATATATCTTGTTTAGATATGTGCATTTTCAGGTGTTGATGAAGTAAAAGGAGGAGGGGGCTGAGGCTTTGCCTAAGGACTAAATGAGCATATTCATATCCTACAACTTGAAACTAGCAGCTGATAGTGAGTAGAATAAAGCAAGCTGCAACAGAGCTGGTGGAGGAATAAGTATTTCGTTTCAAGTTTTAATATAGTTAGTTCAATGCGTTGTTACTAGCATATGCATTCGGAAGTATCACCTCATAGTTTGTAGTTACGAGCAAACATTTGCATTCTATAAACGTATGGTTTATAAAACAAGCGGACGGATGTTACATTTTTGACATTATAAACCTCCCTCACTCCTACAGCATTTCATTTGCTTACAGCATAATAGTTGTTGAAAGTAGTTTCTCTCCTTTCTTTTTTATTTTTTATTTTTTTTTTATTTTTTGTTGTATACAGACATACATACAAAAAGATGTTACTAACCAACTCATTATGCACCTACAATTTTCCTTTATTTGTTCACCAAGTTGTTTTCAGGGCATATAATATACAAGCTTTTATTTTAAGTATTATGTTTAATTATCTGCAAAACTATGATTACGCCCTACTTACGGTGTGCACATATAATGTATATATGTGTGGCCCTTGGGGGGCAAAAGTAAAGTTGCACTAGTTTTAACGTTATTTTACTAATTTCGTGAAAATAACGTTAAAAACGACGACGGTTAATCATGCATCATGTGGTGGCGTGGATAGCCAAAAGACAAAGAGGTACATGCACTGATCGGGTTTGTCCCGATTGCTAAGTGTTCTGTGCCTTATGTCCAAGGCTTGATACCAAACCACATCGAGCCGGGGGTCTCACTGGAAGCAGCCTCTCTATTCTTAGGGGTAGAGGTAAGGCTGTCTACATCTTACCCTCCTCAGACCCTATCTTAGCTTTGCTATAGGTGGGATTAACTGAGTATGATGATGATGATGATGATGATCTGCAAAACTATGATTAACATGGAAAAATCAAGCTAATTTCTTGTGAAAAAGATGTAAAACAAATACATTTACATTTAATTCTTTGACTTGCTAACAGAAGATCAATCCAATTCCAACCTATGCGGTATTCAATTCCAAAAAAGGTAAAACAATTGCTTTTTTAAGGTGAAAATTTCAATTGCGACTAACCTGCCTCTTTTTTTTAAATTTTACAAAGATGCAAGAAATATCTGATTCCATGTATCAGGAACTCCTGGCAAACACCAATGTATGCAATCTGCAAATTTGAACGGATCGGCTTTTTCCTCATCGGTCAACAGTTTTCCTCCCAGTTCTGTGTAAATGGATGAATGGGCTTCCACTCTGTGTTCCGATAACTGTGTTATGTTGAGCAAGGTTACTGGAGTCTTCATCTTCCCCATGACGCTTCTGACTACGCTCATCATCCTCTTGTCTGATCCAGTTCCCCAGTGTCCTTTCTTCTTCACAGGTTCTGTTTCGTTATAGCATTTTATCCCTGCATCGTTGTTCCAGTCCGCAGGCCTTTGATGAGTAGGGGACATGGTGGTGAAAAAAACATGCGTTTTGTTTTGATCAACGTTTGAGTCAATCCAGTTTGCCCATGTCCTCAATGCTAACCTATAGGAAACCGGAGCATCTAGCTCTTCATAACCATCTTCGCCGTTTGCAAAAGAACCCCATCTACAGCATTAAAATGTTTTCTTTAAGTAACGATAACGCAAATGAATTAAGATAAGATGGATTTGGTTGGTAGGTAAATATTACTGTACTTACAAGGATCTGAGCTTGGTACCAGTCATCCACCAAACATAGGTATTAAAAAGCAGTACATCAACTCCTACCCAGTGTTTGGCATGTTTTTGTATAGAATCCACCTTCAGTAACCTCTTCTTTGGATCTGCTATTATTTTTAAATCTGTGTTTGACTCTACTAGAAATGGTGCCCAGTAAAACTCGATTGTCGCGTTGTGATCCTGTTCAGACCTCTCGTTAACACTTTTAGTTTTAACCAACCAACCAAAACGATGAATTCAATATTAACTGATACCTTTATTTTGAAGACGGAATGAACTTTTCCTCGTTTCATTGATTTCTGATCTTTTGGTATGAGGAATTCAACCAAACAGACGAAAGATTGCCACTGTCCTCTTTCTAAGGAGTCTCCCACGAACATCACCCTCTTTCCTCGTATTTTTTCAAGTGCGAGCCGTGCATCAAATCTAACAGTTAACAACCACCCGTACATTATTATTATTATTATTATGTATAAATTATCAGTATTATGTAGTTGAGAAAATAAGAGATGCATGCATGCATGCTGCATGTAGCTAGGTTTGTATATAAGTAGGGTGTACCTGGGAAGGATGCAATCATCAAGGTGCCACTCCCATTGGCGATAAGTGGTGTCGTTCTTTCCATTCTTAACACAGGAGACCTGCCTATCAAGATAGGGGCAAGAGAGGTCTGTGTACAGTGGTTGAAATGAGCGATTGAAGACCCATTTTCCTTTAGTGGCGTCGCATTCATCAGGATCAAAGATGAACCTGTCATCTACAATAGACTTCAATCTGCTATCTTCTTCTGTAGTGTTCCTATCACCTTTTGAAAAAAGATTACAAAAGAAGTATTAAGCATGAATTGAACTAGAATAAGACTAAAACACAAAGGGGATTCACAGATGACCGACCTTTTATAGATGAACGACCCCTTTTGGCGCAAGAGAAAAGAGTGGTGGAAGAGAGCAAACTGATTCTCTCAGTGTACAATAAAACGGCAAACGCCAATGAAAAGATGACAACAGAGACACCAACAGCTGAGAAGTGAGGTTTCGCAAACACACCCATCGAATATTGAGTGAGGTACAATGACTAATCTAAACTAAAGTATATGATAAGATAAATAGAAAGGTCTGATATAATTATCTGATACATTATTAAAATAGAATGATTGAGATTGGGCTGGTCTGGAGTAGGAGTGAAGCTAAAGCATGTATATTATTTCTTGACTTATAACACGTTTGTTTATTACTTATGCAGTTGTAAGGCCATTTTCTGATATCCCACACCTACCTCAACCATAACTTTTTTCTACGGTTAATCCCTCACCTCAAAGACTTTGGTTTCATTAAACTTAATAATTCCACTCCATCATTTTCATTAAACAATTGGTCCATTGCACGTTGTCAAGTCAGCAAGTTGTCCCACTTTTAAGGTGGGAACTCTTTATCTATTGTAACCACAGTTATGATAACAGAAGAAGAAGATTTTCTCATATCTAAAGAGGTTGAACCTAACACTACTTAAATAAACATGTATATACATATAGGCCGGTTATGCATGTCAAGTGTACGAAGCCATATATGTGGATCTAACACGTAGATGTGTCCGTATAATTTACAAGCTATAATTATGCACCATTGCACTCTTATAGATAGTTTAGACCAACCGATACAATCATTGTGCATAATGTTGTAACAACGTCGTTTTCTTTTAAAATGTATAGCAATAAGGAGAATAAAATGCTCGATCATATGATATAATATTCTTTATTACATATATACCCTTATATAAAACCCTTATTACATATTTACCCAAACCAAAAATTATATTACATATTTCCCCTTTCAAATATAAAAGAAAATCCTGCAACCTTTCGATCCATCCCTCTCCACGACTCTAGACGTAAACATTCCTTTGAACATGTGACTGGTGATAAGACCAAATGGGAATTGTGATATGAATTAGTTTAAATTTGTGAAACTGATTTGGATTTATTTTAGGACTGTACACAAATGTAGGTAATAAAGGTCCCATTTTAATCAAACTGTTGATGATCCATTTCTATTTTACACTACATATAATATTTATAAGCATAGTGGCACTGATTTGGGATAAAGGTTTGCAGGTTTGTGAAGAAACTAAACCGAAAAAAATAGAAAAAAAACTAGTTAATATTTAGTAAATTTGCATTTTTTATTAAAAATGGGTAATTTTGATATTTGTAACATTAAGGAAGGGGATATATGTAATTTATTTTTTGGGTTGGGTATATAATAAATGAAGTTTGTAGGGGGATATATGTAATTGCCCCTTTAAAAAATTATGAAAGTAGATAAAATGTAATTAATTACAAAATTGTAGCAGTCTAATCTTGGTCATTAATTTGTTTGGTGCTTCTCATGGAGAAAATACGTTTGATTTGATCCAGTTCCTATATGTAAAAAAAAATAGAGGCATATAATAAAATTAAGGTTGATAAAAAGAGATATTTTTTAAGTAACAAATCCAAAAAGGACATACATCGTATGATTCATGCACTTTTTGCCCAAACTTCTCTTTTATACGTATTCCATGAATTTGTAAAATATTTTATTTAAGTAACAAATCCAAAATGGACATACATCGTAAATGTTTAATGTTCTATAAACATTTCTATATAAAATGTGTATGATATTTTTTTTATCAAACATATGAAGTTATAGCTAGCTATGAGAGGAACTAATTTATATCCTATGAAATTTAATCAGTTTACAATATTAATTAAACCACAATAAGACACGAAAAGTATTTTAAAGGAATTAATGGCTACCATAAACTTTGTCTTATGCAAATTTTAACTTAACCAATTAATTAAATAATCTTATGATCGATGCCCAACAAAAAAAAAACAAATACATAGTACGACTGTGCATTTTAATTGGGTAAAATTCAATAGTACTATAAATATAATAAGGTTGAGTCATTCAACTTCTTTATGTTAGTTTTGATGTCTTGTCGATCAATAAAGATTAAACCTAGGTTTAGTGGTACTAAGTTATCGAATGTAATTTCTTAATAGGAAACATGATGATTAAACTTATTACTAAAAATTATATATATTTTTTCAGAAGAATTTGTCAAGTTTTGTAAAAGGACAAGGGACCATTCAAAAGGTAGTTATGCTATTGATGCCATAATGGGTTACATGGTGGTCTTGCAGGTAATAAGTACAAAAAAATAAACCTTAATTAAGACTACTAATAATATAAAAGATTTTTCTGCGTTTATTCATTCCCCTCAAGTACTATGGTTTCTTTTATTAAATTTTAAGCTTGATTAATAATTCCACTCATCTGTATCTATATCTATATATAATATGAAAAAGCCCTTTTTTTCCTGACATAACGTTCAATAAGATCATCATTCTTCTTGGGTGTGCCACGTGACACTATGTATGATTATTAAAAAAAAATCTGTGAGTGACACATGACACTTTTCCCTTATTTCCCTAAAAAATATTTTTTCTCTCTCATGTTTCCCCTACAATTTTTAAATGTTAATTATTTTTATATACAGATTTTTTTAACAACAAATTAAACCAAGTTAACGAGCGTTTTATTATCTTTCCAACGAGTATCATAGTGCTATAAAAACGATTTGCTTAGTGGGTTTTTGTTCATACAGGAAATAAATAGTTTTCAGGTAATTCATTAATCATGTCTAGGCACAGAGACTTCACTTGAGCAAGAGGTGCACATGTAGAATTAAAAGTAGGTTTTATGAGTTATCAAATGTTGATCATTTACAAAAAAAAAAAAAAAAAAAAATGAAAAAAACGGTCTATTCCTATTTTTGGTAGACACATTCTGTCAATTCATATTAGATTTATCTATTCTAGGTCGCTTCCGAGAAATAAACTAGCTTTAATATATATAAAAAAACAAAATAACTTTTTAAAAACTAACATATTCATTTAATATTCGCATACTTACACCTACATGATTTGAATAATACACCCCTTGATTAACAGAGATGGAAGACTTCTATGATGAACCCTAGGGTAACTCTTAACCCTAGTTCAGGGGGTGTGCACGAAGGTGCTGAAATTAGGGCTGCAAACGAACCGAACTTTCAGCGAACAGTTCATGTGCCGTTCGGCGAAAAGTTCGTTTGTTTAATAAATGAACGAACATGAACAAAATATTTCGTTCGTTTAGTTAAAGGAACGAACACGAACAGAGGTCGCGTTCGTTCGTTTATGTTCGTGAACGTTCGGTAACGTGTTCGTTTGTGTTCAATAGTTTAGTAGGGATTTTAATTTTTATAATTTTTTATATTCTTTTATTTTTATTTATTTTACCTAAATAAATAATAAACAAATAATTTATGCAGGTAAATATATGACTATATGAGATCAATAACCTTACTTTTAGTCTTCACGCTCGCTGCTAAGTATATGTTTCGTTCTTATTGAAAGTTAATATAGATTTGTTTACGTTTGTTTCCGTTCATGAACACTTCTTTTTGTTCGTTTGTGTTCATTAACGTTCGTGTGCGTTCGTGAACAAACTTAACAAACGAACATAAACGAACACGAACACGAGTGTTCTCTTAACAAACGAACACGGACAAAAAAACTCGTTCGGTAAGTGTTCATGAACTGTACGTGAACACACAATTTCCTTAACAAACGAACACGAACAAGGCCTTGTTCGTGTTCGTTCGGTTCGTTTGCAGCCCTAGCTGAAATCTCTATCATAGGTGGGAATGTTGATGTTGTTATGGGGGAGGGTCGATCTTTTTTGTATTCGGTTCTTAACAGGAATAAAGTCGACGTTATTCCAGTGGACGATGTTGTGGAAGGCTTTTCACAATGGAATGGGTTTTCGCTTGTTGGTAAGGTGATAGATTTTATTACTTTAACGTCGTTAAAAGTTTTTCTACGGAGTATAGGGTGGTGTTTGGTGGATATCAAGTACGTTGGAGGTTTTACTGTGGTGTTGGTATTCGAGATTATGGGTGATGCTGAGGCGTTTTTATAATGGGTCAAGTGGATGATCTTCTTGGTTCGAGAATATGAGTAAATGGGATGGTAGTATTGTAGTTGCGGATGAACGTATTGCGTGTGTGATACCCCGAAATTTCAGGTTCTTACTTTAACTAAACTCTAGTTACATTTCTTGCATTCTACTTAACTAGGGTTAGCTAGATAGGTCACACGTTGCACAGTTATAGGTTATTAACTGCATGAAGTGGTAATTCGGGGAGTTACCAGACTGTATACATGAGTAGTATACCTCAGACGTTGGCGAACAATGAAATTAAATAATTGTGAATTAATCGATTGAGATTGATTGCAATTATGTGCTGCTATGAAACTCTGTGAAACTATGTGCAAACTGTATGTGATTACGTGAACTTAAACCGAATACGTTAATAAAAATCATAATAGGTGGACCATTAGGATGGTTGGGGTCTTAACACATGGGGTTACACTTATTATGGTCCAATATAGCAAAAACATCGATAAAAACACGTTGTACGACGAAGCATGCTACCCAACGCGGGCCGAGGAGCTGTGAGCGGCCGCTCACAGGCTCCGAGCGGCCGTGCGCGGGTGCCAGCTATCACCAAACCGACTTAAACTAGTATTTAAGCAACCTTAAGCCTCGTGCATCCCCAAAACTCAAACCCTAATCACCCTCTACTGCCCTTTTACGAAAATATCAACCCCTAACACCTGCTAAGGCGCAAGAACATCGATCGGGAAGCTTGGAGAGCATTCGGTTGATTGTTTCGAAGAGCTTGCGGTATAACATTCAATCTCTTGTGTTTTAATCTTCCTTAATATGTTATAAAACCTTATAACTATGTTTGTACAGGTCTAAAACGTTTTCACAAAGATTAAAACTTGAGGTTTATAAAGATTGAATGGGTTAAACATAATCTTATGCGATTAGAAATTGATAGGTTGCATGTTGCGCATGTTTATGATGTTTATGATCTTTAGGGTTTATGGTTTTGCATGTGTTATGATAGGATCTGATCATGTTGGGTCTTATGAATGTTTTATGATGGTTTTTGATTATTATTGATTGATAATATGCAACTAGGTTTTGATATAATTGATGATATTGCATGAATAAAATCTGGACAGAATCTGAATGTCGATTTGTAGGGTCTGTTACGTGGCTTGAAAGTAATTGTTTTGATCGATTCTTTACATGAATGGATTTTACATGGTCTTAGCTTTTTAGAATGGGCAAAATCATCTGATTTGGATGTCGTTTGGTATGTTTTAGGAATTTTCTTTGATTAAAGGTCATATCAGATTTTCGGATTAACAAACTAAGTCAACTTTAAACAATCATAACTCGAGTTTTACAAGGAATTAAGTTGTGAAATTTGGACAGTAGATTAACATTGGAATAAATTGGCTTTTCCAAGTGGATTCATCCCGTTGGGATGAATACACGATTTTTGAGAATTTTTCTACTAATATGATTTGTTGTGTGTATTTTCTGAACATAGTTCTGTTGCGTGATTTTTCATAATTTTTGTATAAGGTTTTATCACAAACTAAAAATATGGATTTGTCCAGTAGATCCCCTAGAATATTTAGTAAACTTTTGGGAGTCTAACTCACTGGATAAGTATTTTTAATCAATTAGTTTTCACGGCGCATAATCTGTCCTAAAAACGCAGATTGTGTAATGTATGTTTATGTGACTATTTGGAGTCTTATGTGGTATGTATTTGACATGAACTTGAATGGACACTTATATGAGACGCATATGAAGTGTAAAACTGATGATAATCACAATATTCACCAACGGTTCCGTAGGGTTTACTTATGCATGTAGAATCGTTAGATGTCACTTACACGGTTTTGAACTTTTAAACGTCTTGGACAAACGGGTTATATGGTGTAATGATATTACACATATACTCACTTAGTAACACATGTAATAGGGAGTCGGTAGCACACCCTACTTTGGAAGTTGGATTTATTTGCTTGCATTCTAAGGTGAGTTTCACTACTCTTTTCTCAAAAGCATGCGTCTCGGGGAGACAACTTACTTATCTTTTTCTAGTCCGGTTTGGGACTACTACACATCGCGGTATTTCTAGTTTCATACTCTGTGTCCTTGATGAACTAAACTACACTCTATCACGGAAGTCCTTCACTATTTACCGAATAAGTTGCCGGTGGCAAGCGGGTTACTAGTTGATAGCGCTATTAGGTTTGACAAACCTCACACCGTGCTGGGAGCCGGGCGTGAACTACGACCTTAGATTTTTATCATTTTTGATAGACAATGATGGGAGGCAAAAACCAGCTCGCGGGGCGAGTGCAACGTTTGAGTAGCAATTCGGTATATCATTGTTTAGTTATCATGAATGGGTTAGCTACCCTTGGCATGTGAATTAGCTGTTACGAGGTCTTGGAGGCCTACTCTTTTACTTGTTGTTACGAGGTCTTGGGGGCCTACGCTTTTACTTTCGGGTTTGGGAAACCTACACTTTTACTTACCTTACTTTGTGAACTCACCGACTTTATGTTGACACACGCTAGCATGCTTTTGCAGGTCTCTAGGTTCGGAGCACGATAGGACATGCATCATTGTGTCATGGGTTGTGAACATTACTTAACTTATACTTTGCTTTACATTAAATGGTTTTATTTTGGGCGCGTTGTTTTGCGCATGAACTTAAACGATTATGTTTGATTTACGCTTCCGCCACTTAACTAAACTTTTTGGTAAATGCTAAACTTGATTTTCAATAACGAACTAAATAGGTTGGGCATTTAGGGTTGTTCTTATGACTTATGGCTATGGGATTCTGGTATGTCATGCGCCTCGCAGTATAAACCCCGCAAGTGGAAATTTGAGGGTGTGACAGCGTGGCTTCAAGTACACGGTGCGCCGCTTCAGTTGGCCATTGATCAGGTGTTTGATGTGATTGGAAGTTGATATGGTAAGGTGGTGAAATCGGCGTGCATGACGGTAAAGGATAATAATTTTTCTTACGCTTATATTGGTGTCTTGAGTAAATCTCGTAGAAGGATTGTGGATCAGATGGATATAAGTTGGAGGGAAAAATGTTTAATGTATGGGTTGATGAAGATGTAGGTGAATGGATACCCGATTGTGTCGAGGAGTTTGTTGATGATCATAGCTTAGATATGCAAGAGGGTGAGAAGGTGGATGATGCCGAGGCTTATGTCAACTGTGATGAAGCTCGGGTAGAGGAAGGGGAATTTCTTACGGGTGAAGTAATGGCTAATGAGGAGAATGTTGATAAAGTTTATGAAATCCATACAAGGGTAGAGGGCGATGGACTTGCAGGTGATAGCTCCAGGGTGAAGTCGACCATAAGAAAAAAGTTTAGGCGAAAATCATTATTCAATCACCGGGGTGAGAGTAGTGGATCTCTTGGACATCCAAAAAAGCGCCCAAGGGATGATAACGACATGTTTGGATTGGATAGGATTATCGGCATTATGTCTAATAATGTCGTTAGTAATAATTTTGAGGAGGTGGGTGGGAATGAAGTTTTTTTGACTCATGATTTGAATAAACAAATGGGTGGTGGTTCAGGTTGTGTTGATGCTGATGCAATTCAGTCCGAGGAGGAGGTTTATGGGTCGAGTGAGCATCAACGGCCTATTGACAAGGAAGCTTTGGAAATAGTTTTGTTGAGCAAAGCTTTGGGTGTGGAGAACTTAGATAAATTTGCACCAAAGGTTAAAGAGGTGTTACTTTCTGAAGGTTATCAAGGTGGTGACAAATGAATATTATTTCGTTAAATATTCGTGGGTTTGGGAATTCTGGCAAAGCGGATTGGATTCTGGTCTTCGGGCAAACCACACGGTTAGTTTTATTGTGATTCAGGAGACTCAATATTTGTCTTTGGAGTCGATGGAGCTTGGTCGGTATTGGGGTATAGGGGTTTTTTAATTTTGATTGGGTGCCTTCCGCAGGTAGATCGGGTGGGTTATTATCTATATAGGATCCTCAAGTGTTTATTATGGAGAGGGTGGTTAAAAATTCTAACTTCCTCCTTGTTACGGGTACGGTGAAAGGGAGTGGGTGTTCTTATCATCTGCTTAACGTTTATTCTCCTCATAATTTGGTTTCTAAACACGTTCTGTGGGCGGAGATTAGTGGGTTAATAGGTGATGGAGATAGGAGGTGGATTGTGGCAGGGGATTTTAATGCGGTTAGATGTGAGGATGAAAGGCGTAACTCTTTATTTAATGTGGTCGAGGCTAATGAGTTTAATGAGTTTATCGATGCATCGAATCTTCACGAGTAGTCTTTGAAAGGGAGGCAGTTTACTTTTGTTGCAGGTGATAAATTGAGCCGCATAGATCAATTTTTTGTCGGTTGGAATTATTTCATGGAGTGGCCGTGTGCGGACTACATTGCACTTGAGAGGAATAAATCGGACCATAGTCCTTTGTTATTGAAGACGGGTTCGAGGAACTTTGGGCCAAAACCTTTTAGGTTTTACAATTCGTGGCTCGGGAGAGAGGATTTTGGGGATGTGGTTAGGAAGGCGATTGGTGAATGTTTCTTTACAGGAAGTCCATATTCTATTTTGATGTCAAAATTCAAGATGCTTCGGTTTAAAATTTTGAGGTGGGCGGTAGATTGTAAAGCAAACGAGTTGAATGAGAAATGGTTATTAGAACAAGAGAGGAGAGAACTTGACCTGGCTATGGAATCTAGACCGTTATCGGAAGAGGAGGTGTGATCGTTGGTTCAAATTAAAAGAAGACTAAGTGAGATAGAAGCATTTTATTACCAGGATTGAAACAGAAGGCACGGTGTAATTGGGCTACGCATGGTGATGAAAATTCTCGGTACTTTCACGGGTTTATTAATAAACGCAACGCGTCTAATCACATTCCAGGGTTGGAGGTTAGCGGCTCATGGGAAACAAATTCGGTTATTATCAAAAGGGAGGTTATGGTATTTTTTAGAGAAAAATTCAAAGAAAAAAATGGCTTCAAGGCTGCGCATGGTGTGCTATGGTCTCGCGTCTTTGAGCCAAAGGGAGGTCGATGAGTTGGTCATGGTTTTTTCGAATCAAGAGATTAAGCTGGCGGTTTTTGAGTGTGGTGCAGACAAAGCTCCCAGGCCAGACGGTTTCAATTTCAGATTCATCAGGTATTTTCGGGATTTGTTTGAAAATGATTTTGTAGATATTTTGGGGCACTTTCATGATGTGGGGCGTTTTAGTTTGGGGGTTGGTTCGTCTTTTATCACGTTGATTCCAAAGGTGAATGAACCATCTCAACTGGGGGATTTTAGACCGATTAATCTTATCGGGTGTGTTACTAAGGTGTTAGCGAATCGGTTGAAGCGGGTTATGAGTAGTATAGTTTCAGAGCATCAATATGTTTTTTTGTCTGGGAGGTATATTTTGGATGGCCCTATGATAACTAATGAGGTGATTTTGTGGGCTAAAAAAAAGGACAAGAAAGTAATTTTGTTTAAGATCGATTTTGATAAAGCTTATGATAATGTTAATTGGGAATGTTTGTTGTCGGTCTTGAATCAAATGGGATTCCCCTCGGTTTGGTGTAATTGGATTCGTGGTATTCTGGTGTTATCCAGATCTGCAGCTTTAGTGAATGGGTCTCCTACTTTCGAATTTGGGTTTCAAAAAGGGATTTGACAGGGAGATCCGATCTCGCTGTTTTTGTTCATTCTTTTAATGGAGGCGTTTTCGGGTATGATGAAAAAAGCGTGTGATATAGGGGCTTTTCATGGTATTGATCTTCCCAACGATGGTCCGGTTTTATCTCATTTGCTCTATGCAGATGATGTTATGTTGATAGGGGAATGGTCGTCGTTTAACTTCATGAATATGAAGCGCATTTTGAGAATCTTTTATTTGTGTTCGGGGTTAAAAATTAACCTACATAAATCAGTGTTGTATGGGGTGGGAGTGGATAATGAGGAGCTTATTAATGAGGCCGATTCTTTGGGTTGTAAGCCGGGGTTTTTGCCTTTTGTGTATTTGGGTATTAAGGTTGGGGCAAACATGAACAGGATAGCGAATTGGGAGCTAGTTGTGTCCACATTTAAGAGGAGGCTTTCGAAATGGAAAGCTAATACGTTGTCTATTGCTAGCCGATTGATTTTGGTAAAGTCTGTTTTAGCTAGCTTACCATCTTATTATTTTTCTCTTTTTGAGACGCCTGCGAAGGTTATTAGTACTTTGGAAGGGTTAAGGAGATGATTCTTATGGGGTGGTTCAGACGATGTTAGAAAGATGAGTTGGGTTTCTTGGGATGTTGTTACGAAAGATATTAAAGATGGAGGCTTGGGGATTGCTTGTCTAGAAGTAAGTAATAATGCTTTGTTAACAAAATGGCTTCAGAGGTTTTTTAATGAACATGCGATGTGGTGGAGAGTCGTGGTGTCTATTCATGGCTGGACGCGGAGTTGGGGTATTGTGCAGGTAAATAATGCTATTCCGGGTGTTTGGAAGAATAGTGTTGTTTTTGGAATAAATTTAAGGTCGGCGGGCTTGGTCTTTATAGCGTTATTCGGGGTAAAGTTGGGGATGGGAGAAAAATAAGGTTCTAGTTGGATACGTGGTTAGGATCGTCACCATTAAACGATAGTTTTCCTTCTATCTTTGCGTTGGAGAAGGATAAGAAAATAGTTATTGCTGGTCGATTGAAGACTGGGGCCGATTATCGCATTTTGAGTTGGGATTGGACTCGGGGGCCGGTTACATCAGTGGAGGTGGACGAAAAGGAAAGACTAGAGGCACAACTCCAATCGGTTACTATGCATGATGAGAATGATAGTTGGGCTTGGTCCGATGGCAAGGAAGATGGTTTTATGGTTTCTTCGGTTAAGCGGTGGATGAGAGGATTGAGTAATGATGTTGTTCCTTTTGGGTTCAAGTGGAGTAATTGGGTTCCGACAAAGTGTAACATTATCATGTGGCGAGCGTATTTAGATCGTCTTCCCACGATGACGGCTTTGCTCAGAAGAAACATCCTCGTCCATAACAATATATGTGGTTGGTGTGCGAATAATGAAGAAACTATAGAACATATTCTTACAGATTGCGCAATTTCGATGGGAGTTTGGACTGCGATTACTACATGGTGCAAGATTCCAAGGTTGTTTGTTTTTCATGTGAAAGATTTGGTAGAAATGCAAGATTATAGTGGCGCAACGGGGAATAAGAAGGAGGTTTTGCATGGGATTATTATTATTACGTGCTGGAGGTTGTGGCGAGCAAGGAATAACAAGGTGTTTTCGAGCAAGGACCCTAAAGTACTGGATTTGATCGGAGATATCAAGACTTTGGGTTTTCTATGGTACAAATATAGATTCAAACAAGGGGTAGTGGATTTGGATAGGTGGTGTTTGTTTGACGTGATGTAATTGTTACATTTTGTACTCTTTTGGTTTTCGGCTCTCTATCTTCACCTTGGAGATAGTTTGTTAGTTTTAGTTGGTTAATGAAAGTCAATTTAAAAAAAAAAAAATCTGCACATAAAATTTTTTATCACTTCTCTTCATAACTTATTTTAGTTACTATATTTATATTTGTAAGACGGTAAAATACTTGATTGATTTCCATTCAATAGGGTTACAATATATAGATATATGCTGAGCCCGTGGGCTCAATACTAAAACCCTAATACTACATTCCAATACTCCCCCGCAGTCAGAGCGGTAAAGAACGAAACGCTCAGACTGGAAACAAGTAAAAAACATAAAATATAAGAACAATAATAAACCCTAAAACACTATCATCATTCTCGATCTAAGAATTCTGCCCAAATTCCCTAATCTTGTTCTTCAAACCACAATCTTCAATATCTTATATCCTTTTGGAAGATAATTATGGAATATATTTTTCCACCATCATGATCATAGATTCAAAACTTTGAATATCAATTCAAAGATATTCCACCGACTTAATTGCAGCAGCCAACTTTTGAATTCTTTGCATATTCGTTCAACCCATATTGATCCACCGTCGTTGACGACAAATAGCCGATCCGAAAAAAAAAATGACAAAAGTCAAGAAGAGAGAACTAAATAACAAAAATAAACAAACCTACACCCGACGACTGTGGTCGTGCAACGTGTGTCAAAGTTTGGCGAAGAGGATGACCGTAGCGGCCTTTAATAGAGAGGTGAGATCCGTAGATCGTAGAAAGAGATCGGTTCAAACGGTGATCGGTTTAGATTGGATAGATTGATAATATATTTAGAGAGAGAGAGATGCTATGAACTGATCGAACAAGAACTATTTGATGGCTATTGTTTTGACACTAGGTCAGGTGGAATGTAGATATGAATTTTAATCATAATATGTCAGCAACAATGTAACAATGTGATGAGCAGTTGGACTAAAATCCAAATCAACAGTGAAGTGGAAAAAAAAATCAATGAAAGCTTATATGAGTCAATCACGTGAAGCACCTAAAAGATAGCGGAGATTAGGAAAGTGGATGGACTCTATAACCAGAAATAATGACTTTATTTGGAACGAGATATAACAAAAGGGGGACGGAAAAATGAAAATAACGAACAGTGGACTGACAGGGCGGCGGCGGCAATGGCGGCACGCCGCCCTGTCTAGGTTTTTTTTTTTTTCAAGTGGTGACGACTAGGTTTTGGTTATTTGTGTGCAGCGTGGTGGAGAGGATAGAGAGTCTTGGCTCTGATACCATGCAAGACGGTAAAATACTTGATTGATTTCCATTCAATAGGGTTACAATATATAGATATATGCTGAGCCCGTAGGCTCAATACTAAAACCCTAATACTACATTCCAATAATATCAGTTTAATTTAAGAAATTATTAACTTGCCACTAACTTCTATATCTTTTAAGAGCTTGTAGTTTAATTAATAAAATCAATTTATAATTGTTAAAAATTAACAATGAGCAAATTGTCCCACTTTTGAGGTGGGAACTCTCTATCTCCTATGGCTTGTAACTACAGTTATATATAATAACAAATGAAGAAGATTTTCTCATATCTAAAGAGGTTGAACCTAACACAACTTAATTCAACATGTAAATCTAGAATATAAATAGAGTTAAGTGCAATTTTTGTTTATGTGGTTTGCACGAATTAACAGGTTGAGTCCAACTTTAACACTCTGAGTCTTTGTGGTTTATCGGGTTAACACATTACATCTCTAAGACAGACGGCCATTAGTTTTTCTGTTAGTTTTTGGTTGAGACGACTATTAATATACATTCCCTCCATACTCTTTTCTAACCAACCCACCCATCACAACCTGCAACACCACCACTACAGCCAACCTCCACCTACAAGCTATAACTATATGTTTTATGTATACTAGTGGAATGCCCGCGCGTTGCCGCGGGTATGTAGTTTTATTCACATTTTAAATTGCCAAAACTTTATACACCAGACTGTCATTTATCCAATTCGATCCGTGCTTGATTTTTATTTGCAACATTTAGTTACACACATCAACCAAAGTGCCTTTAGCCTACTGGTTACAAAGTGTTAAATAAGGCTTAGCCTTTTCTTGTGGTGATAATTCAAATTTCATTGGTAACAAAAAGTTAATCCATTAAAAAAAAGTTACATGAATTAATCTATTACTTGGTAATGGTTCTAGGTAATAAAAAGTTAATACATGAATTAAATGTATTGAATGATGCAATTGATTTGTATTAGTGACTTGTACATAAGGGCATAGATGGAAGAAAATGGTAAAAGTTAGAGATTTATGTATGAGACCTTTTGTATGCCATCTTAAAATGATGGTGAAATTACCTTCTTACCCATCTCTCCTCCTTAATAAGGTAGTAGAGATAGAGATAGAGATAGAGATAGAAAAGTAGAGATAATTACACATTACGTGTACATAATTATACATGCACTAATATAAATACTTGAATAGTTTAGATTCACCGCTAATATAATTGCATTGCATAATATTTAAAACTAACATAAATTGTTAAATATGTAGCGATACGATACCTATTAAAGAGAATAATATTAATGTTTGATCTTACGGATAAAAGTTATTTACCTTTAAAAAAATATTGAAACTTGATGGTTATATATCTTTTATTTTCTCTATACTTTTCCGTATTATAACTTAGTTACAATATATCATAAACTTGTCACCGTCCAATCTTAACCATTAATTTGTCTTATCAACTAAACATATAACTTCCTACACTACATTTCTCACGACGAAAATAAGTTCTAATCTGATTTCTATGTTTAAAATAAAATTAGTGGCCAATCATGTCCTTTTTCATAAACTTATTTTCTACCGGATTCATTGCTTGTACATGTACATACATATACATGATGGGGATCATCATCATCATACTCATACTCAGTTAATCCCATCTATAGCAAAGCTAAGGTAGGGTCTGAGGAGGGTAAGATATAGACAGCCTTACCTCTACCCCTAAGAATAGAGAGGTTGCTTCCAGTGAGACCCCCGGCTCGATGTGGTTTGGTATCAAGCCTTGGACATAAGGCACAAAACACTTAGCAATCGGGACAAACCCGATCAGTGTGCATGTACCCCTTTGTCTTTTGGCTATCAACGCCACCACGTGATCATGATTAACCATCCATCGTTTTTAACGTTATTTTCACGAAATTAGTAAAATAACGTTAAAACTAGTGCAACTTTACTTTTGCTCCCGTAAGTGAGGCGTCAATATACATGATTGGGATGTAGTAATAAAAAATAAGAACATTGGATCAAAGAAATACTCGATCGGTTCATCATCTCCTTCATTCGTAGTGTCGGGAACACCCCCTGGGACGCTATGGGGGTAAAATAGTTATTTAAATATTTTTCACTTTAGTACCTCATTTTAGTTACTTTAATTCTCTCATTTTTAGTTAGTAGTTACACTTTTCTCCCATCCCCTACAAAAATATAATTCTTTTATTTAATCGTATCATAACTTTTAAACTATTATGTTTTAAAAACATTTGAAAATACCGTGACGACCTGCTCATTTTTGTCAACGTTTTGATATTTATCTTAGTCAATATCGACGTGTAGATTGAAATGTACAAGAAAGAAATGTGTTATGTACAAGTGCTTATTACATTGCATGTTTAATTGAAAGAATCTAAAAGAAACGAATATTTATTAATTAACTGAAAGAATCCAAATTTCACCTACAACTAAATGCTTTATAGCTAAAACTTTAAAAGATGTAACTAATATTATTATAAGGTACATTCCATTAATGCAGAAGTAAACATATAACGTTCTTTTAGAATAAAATATTATAAAGCTTGAATAAACATTAAATTAAAAACTAAAATGTAGGTGAAAGTTGAATTACAGATCAACATAATTTGGACGCAATTAAAGACCTTAGACATGTTTATTGTTAATATAGATGTTGAATCATAACACCATTTCATGATCAAGTAAAACTCAAAATTGTAAAATTGAATTTATTCTAAATACTATCCCGCCCAATAATGAAAAATTCACATCAGTCAAATGTAACAATTCACAATACTAAACATGACACTCGAAATCGATAGACCAGCTCTGATGATTATTAAAACATGATAATGTTCTTAAACATTATGGTTCGTCTTCCTTTAGCAGACAAATAATTTGCCACACGGTAATAATACTGCAACACACGTCTGGGCTCTAAGAATACTTTATCACATTTGTTATCGATAGTTTCAATTGTAGTACACTGTTTAAATAATCAACATTAGCAGTATGTGCATATGTATATGGGTATGCATGCATATATTAATAAGTATATACATAAATATAATTAACTAAAAGAAATCTTAGTAAACTTTTAAATATACATATTTAGCAAAATGTATAAAACTTTAAAATAATTAAGTTTAGAAAATGTAAAGATGCATATTAGATATTAATTGCAGGTAAATTTCTTTTAAAAACCTCAGCTGCATCAATTTAGCATAAAACACCTTATTCATATTATATATCTGTAAGATAATAAAATACTGAATAATATTATTGAAAGGTTAGGTTACAATATATAGAGATCACAAGGAACCCTAGAAACCTAACTGAGCCCGTGGGCTTATCCTAATTAACCATAATAATAATAGGGTCCAATACTCCCCCGTAGTCAAAGTGGTAGAAAATCAGACACTTAGACTGAAAAAAAAACATAAAAAAAAATACATAAAAAAAACTAGTCTTGATCTCGGTTCTTGACTTGACTTGTAAGTCCAAAATTTTACCATAAATCCACAACCTTCAAGTCAGTCCCGTATTCCTTCAATCTTCTTTACCAAAATAAAACATACCCGTACTCTTGAATAATGACTTTACTTCGGTCTACAAGTTCCCTATGTTTGGTGTCGTTTCTTATTTCCTATAATGACAAACAAGATCCACTAGATCCCAACAAAGTCGCAATGCCATCTTTGTTGGCTATGACAATACAAAAGATAAAAGAAAGCATAAAAGAGAGGTTGTAGGAAAGAGAGAAAAAAAAGATAAAAGGAAGAACAGATAGACACCCTACGACTCTTGTCGTGAGGCGGGCTGTCAAAGAGATGAAAGAGATGGTGAAAGCCCGGTGACCGTTGTCAGGCGGCGGTTTTGAGAAGAAGTGAGATGCTTAGATCAAAGAAAGATGTCCGACTGAAGCGTCGTTTAATCTGTTGAGATCGGTGGTAGCTGTAACAACCGGCAAAATTAAGGTAATTCCGTACTAATTAATTAAACGCGATTAACGTAATTAACCGTAATTATGTGCTGAATATTTAATTGAGGCCTTAGAAAGATAGGAATTCCCAAATAATGCATAGGAATGCATGAGTTTAATAGCAAAGCATGATAGGATCGTGCGCAGACAAAACTATCCGGTATGGACACTGGCGATTACCCGGTAAAACTTAAATAAGCGAAACGAACACCGGACACCCGGAATATAAAATAAATAATATTTTCACAAAATATTATGAGTTTTGGAAACCCAAAGCCATACGTGAAAGCTTATTGCACAAATCTCCCGTAACGAATAAAGTGCGCGTACCGCACCCGATACGCGCGTAACACGTAAATTCACCCGACAAAAACCGAAATAAATTATCAGTAATTTAACTGGGCAAAATTTTATGAATATTAACGGTATTTTAATATTGAGGTAAACCGCGACTAAAATTCGAGAAATACCCGGGCGGTACCCGAAAGGAACTAGCTTAAACATAATATGGAGAGTTAATTAGCAAAGCGGACCCCACCAAATACCCCATAGGGGCCGGCCATGGGCCCACTTGGGTGGGAGATTGTGTAAAGATGCTTCTTAATCCTTCCATATTATTAGCAATCATTAACATGCACTTAAAGGTATTGGGTAGAAGATTAACCAACATAATCCTTCCCTCTCTCTCTAATTTTCGGCCCAAACACCCTCATTATAATCTCCCAAGATCTCTTCCATATCTAATAAAATCCTCTAAATCCTTCCAAGATATTACATAATCCAAGGAAAGATAATAGGTGATCTTTGCAAGATTTGAAATGAGATTATAAGCCACTTGAAGAACACTTGAAGAAATCACAAAAATTCTTCCCCTTGTTCCTTCTCTTGGCCGTAACATTGCACCACCCCACCAACACCTCTCTTTCAATTTTTACTACTTCAAATCACCTCTAGTTCATTCTAAATCAAACCCCTTCTTGTGTGTTTAAGAGCTTGGAGCATAACCCACTTGGAAGAACACACTAAACCACACCCAAAATCCAAGATTTTGTCTTCCCTAGCCTTGAGCTAGTAGTAAGTCTTGCATTGTTTTATTATTTAAAATGTCATATTTTTGTGCTATGAATGCAAGTTGTACAATGTGGGTAATAAAAAAATGAGTTTTATAGAAGTAATGGGTTTTATTAAAAATGAAGATGGAAGAATAATAATATGATGAAATCTTAGATTATTATTGATAAAAGTAGTATTTTGAAGAAAGTGTAATAATAAGAACATACTTGTATGTTGGAAGATGAGAAAAGCTAGATTTTGGAAAGTGACTTGAATAAGATGAAAAGTGGTTTTAATCATCATAAGATGACTAGATGATGGCAAAAAGTTGTTAAAAAGAATTAAAGAATCATAGATGAAAAAGTTTCATCTTCAAAGTCCACTCACTTAGATGAGTAAAAATTTGATGTTTTGGATTAAAATATGGAATAAGCATATTATTGACATCTAGGATGGATTAGAAGATCATTAAAAGTAAAAAGAAGTAAAAACAACTAAACATGATGAAAATGGTTCTTCAAAGTCCACTAAAGTGGAAGAAAAATATTAACCTTGAGAGATTTAGTGAAAAATGCTACAAGTATAAGTTAAAGGATTAATATGACAACATTGGAAGCCGATGGACTAAAATAAACATCTTAGAAAATTATTGGACCAAAAACACAATAATGGAAATATTGGTGTCAAGAAGTGAAGGCAATGATTTACAAGGTTGATTTGGTAAATAATAGTAGCCTACTTGGGTATTTTAAGTAAAAAGTATATTTTTATAAAAATGGACGTTTTATAAAAATAAACGGGGTAACGCGAGTATTTTATAAAGTAAGATTGTGTAAAATAAACACTTGGGAAAACTTGTACAAAAATAAGATACTTTTATATAAATGGGAATATAAAAGTATCGGAAACATTTTGGTAACAAGTTGGACGAGTCGGGCTAAAACGTACATAATATATTTTTCCGAGAAATAAACGTTCGGAATCGGAAGTTGGAACAATACTTCCATAAGAACGCGCAACGGAAATAAATATGAAAAACGCTGACTAACGAACTTAGTTACACGAATCAACGTAAACGGACTTATGAGGAAAAGACCTTTACGTCAAGATGAAAATATACATATATATTTTAAGAAAGTAAAATATATATAACAAGGGTGAAACGTGCGTAACACTTTCCTAAGTGTAGTAACAATATTCGTGGGAAAGGAGAAACATAACGTAACAAATTAAAAACGCTAAAACGACACGTGAACTTAACAAGTAGTACCCACGCGATGATATATGTACACATACTCGTTTCCGACGAAATTCTAGTACATCTATTTAAATGGGAAAATAGACGTGCGAGAAGGAAAACCGAGACGAGTAGGTGAGATATATCTACGAACGCGTGAATACCGACAAGATCCTAGTACATTTATTTAAATGGGAAAATAAATGTACGGTGTGGTAAGTCTAGTCGGGCGTTAAGATTATGTTACCAAACGACAAAGACTTAGCATACTTATTTAAATGGGAAAATAAATATGTGGCAAAGTAAGTCGGGTCGGTTAATAAGAAAACACTTTATATCGAGCGAAAAGATCCTAAGTATGATTATTTAAATGGGAAAATAATTATACGTTGGGTGGAGTCGTGTCGAGTATAATGTTGTACAAGTCATAAAGAATATTAATAAGAATAATAAATGACTTGTAAGAAAAGGGTAATCCATCGCCATTGAACCTAGGATACGAAACTATTAAACGGGAATTGGGATAAAGACGTGGTCGGGAAGTTGGGTGTACAACTTGCCAAGGCACATACACCATAGGTGTAAGTGACTTATACGCCTAGAACCTTTGTAGGTACGGGATCACAAACTTTACTATTTTCTTTGAGCCGAGCACAGTTACAGGTGAGTCTCACGGCCCCATTTCTAAACTATTTAACGTTTTTACGGGGGAAAGATATGTTGGGATTGTATGACGGGTTGGATACTTGAGTAAAGATCGCCACTCGGGGTTGAGACCTCCCCACTATAATCATTTATTCAGGAATGAGAAACCAAAGGGATATTTGGATAGTACTATTGGTGCCTGACAAGGCCCACCCCTAATCGATAGCGTCGATTATGCATCGGCGTATGCCTGGGGTGCACTTATTCTGAAATAAAGTCGTAGGAATACCGAGTAACGACTTTGGGCGGGGGCATTATTAATTGTCTTGGTTTGGTTATAGGCTCAAGTAAATTGTAGGACTTTGCAACTCCTATAAATGTCATAACAAGGATATTCCCACTTTATAAAGATTTATTAAATTAAAACCTGTGAACTCACCAATATTTATATATTGACGATTTTCAAACATATCTTTCAGGTAATTGAATGATGGAAGTTAGCATGGCGAGCCGGGTCGGGGATGTCTCCAAGTTGGGCGTTGGGAATGTCGTAAAAGGGTCACCTCTCTTTATTCCATGGACTTAGGGATAAAGGGAGTAGCCTCTTTATCAATTTCAAAAACAATTTATAATTATGTATGAATAATTGGACATGATTATTAGCATTGAATAAATGCCCGTTTTCTAATTACTATTGTGCTTTGCATTAATCTTGGCTTAATACTTTTGAACCGTCGCGCCACGTGTTTCCGCCTTAGACGTGGTGTGACAGAAAGTGGTATCAGAGCCAAGGTTATAGCGAATTAGCATTTTAAAAATCTAAACTATAACCGGAATTTGGTTCAAAATCTTTCAAATGAATGCGAAACGCAATGAAATAAATTTTTCCAACGACCATTTGGGTATATGGAGATTCCGACCAAGCTAGCCATGGTAAGTATGCGTATTATTTTTGTGTTAGAAGGTTAGGAAGAGTACCTTAGATATGTGCCTTAACTACCTAACGAATAATACTTAAATATTAGTACGGTTCTTTTGCCAGGATGTCGAACGCAGGGAGCGTAGCACCGAGCTACGACAGTAGCCTTCAGATCATCCCAGCACCGCCAGCGGAGCCGATCGAGGTGGTGATACTCGATCCCGAGGATGACGAGATGGATGTTGATGTCGCCATGGAGGGCGCCGACGGAGATAGCTCCGACGAGACAGACCCGAGCGAGGACCCAGCGTGGGCCCCCGCTGGAGACGACATGGCCGCCGTGGCCAACCTACCGATGGCCGAGGCCGACTTGCCTCTAGTGCCATTCCAGGCAGCACCACTGCCAGCACTACCTATCCGCGCCGTCAGGGACTTCCCTGTAGGTTGCGCAGGTCCTTCGAGACCTATCCCTACACAGTCGGAGACTGTCGAGTCTCCATACGACCGACGCGCACCAGTCGATCGTGAGCCTTTACCCACCCCACCTATCCCCGTTCCCTCTGGCATGAGACTCGTGCCTGTCTGCCGAGGACACTACGGGTGGATATCCGATGACTCTGACGATGAGTCAACTGCGTCGGTGGAGCACATTGCTGTGCCTATCCCACCAGCAGGCCAGGAGGAGCACGTTGCTCCGATGATAGGGCATGCTACCGCTACCCCAGCCACCTTACCTACCATGCCCGAGCCCATACCACAGGATGGGCCAGCTTCTACTGGGCACATCCTTGAGGGCAGCTCAGCCCGCAGCTCTGAGTTGCACCGAGCAGGACTGGCAGCTCACGCCACTGCTAGCCCTCCCACCCCTACCACTGTGATATCTGCTCCAGAGTGGGTCGCTGTCACCCAGCCACTCATGGTCCCACTCGCCGAGCTCATAGTCCCCACACCCTTATCCATGACACTACCCATCACCACTTTTCCCACACTACCACCCCTACCCGAGATGCTCCCTACACCACCACCTGCACCATTCACTATGGATACAGGAGCCCCATTTTTGATACCCCCATTTGCACCGTATACTCTAGGTGCGGGAGACCCATACCAGGTACCACCCTACTGCTTCACTGGACTACCGGGCTTTGCCCCACCCTTCACACCACTACCCATACCCGATATCGTCGGCCCGTCTCAGCCGACGTACACTGACATCCCCGGGCCGTCGCAGCCCCACGGGATGGCCCCACTGTCAGGACCCGCATGGTCCACGGTGATCTCACTGGAGAGAGATTTCCAGACCCTCACCGACACGGTGCAGCGCACCGTGAGTCAGATGGAGCAGCAGGCCCAGCTCATGTGGGCCAGGATCATTGATGCCAGGGATGCACTGGCACATTATGCTGAGGAGCTGCTGAGCATGGATGCTCATTGTGGCCTTACGGGCGACGCACACTTTGCGCATCGCCAATTCTTGTACGATCGCATTATGGCGATCAGTATGACCATTAGCATGTGCGCACCCCAGTACCAGTACCAGCACCCGCCGCCGCCACCGCCACAGTAGCGATACATCAGGGACGCTTGGGAGATCACTCGCGGACATAGTAGTGGTAGTAGTAGTATGATAGCACAGCATGGGTTATAGCGCCCATCTGCATTTTTGCCTAGCCGAGCGGGATTGTGCCGGCATATGACATTATATTTCTAGTGTATTTCAAAGAGCAATGTATGAGGAATGTATCCTCGGTTTTTGTTATTATGAACAAATCATTGTACTGGGTATTGAAATTAATGAAAATTTTGTTATGGTAAAATATGTGTTGTGATTGTCTACGATTATTATTACTTGTTCTGTTTATATTGTGATTGTGTGATGTTGTTATGGTGATTATTGTGTTCATATGTTGTGTGGTTGTTTATACTATATATGTGATGATATTGTATGAATGATTGTCGGAAATTAACCTTTGATATTGGTTATTGAAGAAACATTGCACCAGCCACAAGAAGCAACAGTGGGAATGAAAGACTGCCCACGACACCCGAGGAGCTTGAAACCCTAGTTTCGGGACGTATCGCCCAAGCTCTCGCAGAACACAATGCCACGCGCACCGAAAGGTCGCGAGACCGAACCGGGAGCGACAGACGCGAAACCTCCCCTACTGGTAAGAAGACGTCGGGTATATACAACAGGAGTCTTCGTGAAACTCCTACCTTATATCTAATATTGCTTTATTATTGCAGAAACGGCCTCACGAGAACGTGGCTGCACGTTTAAAGCTTTCCTGGACTGCAAACCACTGAATTTCAGCGGCACTGAAGGTTCTGTCGGACTAGTCAAATGGTTCGAGAAGACCGAAGCTGTGATCCGTATTAGCAGCTGTACCCCACGACAGGCTGTCATGTATGCCACCAACCTGTTTCTGGACCAAGTTCTGACCTGGTGGAACAACCAAGTGCAGACACTGGGAGATGATGCTGCTTACTCCTTATCATGGTTGGAGTTGAAAGAACTAATGATCGCCGAGTACTGCCCGGCAAGTGAAGTGCAGAAGCTAGAGACTGAGTTCTGGAACCTCACCATGGTTGGACCGGACGTAGCTGGTTACACGTCCAGATTCCATGACCTCTCCCGGTTAGTGCCTCGCCTGGTCACCCCGGAAAGCAAAAAGGTGGAAAGATACCTCTTCGGACTGGCACCACAGATACGCGGCATGGTCACTGCTTCCAAGCCTACAACCATGCGCGAAGCTATCGACCTCGCCTTGAGCCTCACTGAAGACGCCATCCGAATGGGCACTCTAATCCGGAAAGTGTCAGGGTTGAAGCTTACTGAGTCCAGCAGTGTTGAGGGTAAGAATCTGGGTACAAGTTCAGTCGTCGGGTCAAGTGAACAGGGAAATAGGCCAAGGTTTGGGAAGCGTAAGCGCGATGAAAGGAAAAAGGATGGATCATCAGGTTCAGGGAAGAAAGGAAAAGGGTATGTAGCCACTGGACGTGGAAATAATGGGAAGCAAGGTTATCAGGGCAAGAACGAAGTAATCTGCGGTAAGTGCCGTCGTTCGGGGCACAAGACTGAAGACTGCAGATCAGGAGCGCCAAAGAACAGTGGAGCGAGGCCCTGTTTCTCATGTGGATCGCTCGATCATTGGAAGAGGGACTGCCCCAAACTCAACAACCAAGCCCGTGGGCGGGCATTCGTGATTGGTGCCGGTGACGCACGACAAGACCCTAATGTGGTCACTGGTACGTTCCCTCTAAATGGTCATTATGCTTCAGTATTGTTTGATACTGGCGCCGATTTTAGCTTCGTATCTGTCGAATTTAAAAGATTACTTGGTTTAAAGACTAGTAAGCTAAACACACCATACTCTATCGAACTAGCTAACGGTAAGACTATAGAAACTCGAGAGGTAGCGAAGGACTGTAAGTTGGATCTCTGTGGTCATGAGTTTGACATTGAGCTATTGCCAGTCGTACTGGGTAGCTTTGACATAGTCGTTGGCATGGATTGGCTATCCGCACACCGCGCCATCGTCGTGTGCAATGACAAAGTAATTCAAGTTCCCCTCGCGAGCGGTGAAACCCTATCGATCCAAGGGGAAAGGCGTGGAACGCCATTGAGAATTATTACCAGCATGAAAGCCAGGAAGTGCCTAAGGAAAGGTCTCGTCGCATTCTTGGCGCATGTGGTAGACAAGAAGGCTGACGAGCGAAAGCTAGAAGACATTCCGATAGCCAGAGACTTTCCAGATGTGTTCCCAGAAGACTTGCCAGGATTGCCGCCACCCCGACAAGTCGAGTTTCACATCGACCTTGTTCCAGGAGCAGCACCGGTAGCGCGATCGCCATATCGCCTAGCTCCTTCTGAGATGCAGGAACTGTCTGAAAAACTGCAAGAGTTGTTGGACAAAGGTTTCATAAGACCAAGCTTCTCACCTTGGGGAGCTCCCGTCTTATTCGTGAAGAAGAAGGATGGCACTTTTCGAATGTGCATCGACTATCGAGAACTGAACAAGCTAACTATTAAAAATCGCTATCCTCTTCCCAGGATCGACGATTTGTTTGATCAACTTCAAGGATCCAGTTTCTACTCCAAGATCGATCTAAGGTCCGGTTATCATCAGTTGCGTATTCAAGAAGAAGACGTGCCAAAAACAGCATTCAGGACTCGTTATGGGCACTATGAGTTTCTGGTTATGCCTTTCGGCTTAACTAACGCACCAGCTGTTTTCATGGACTTGATGAACCGGGTGTGCAAACCATACTTGGACAAATTTGTCATTGTCTTCATTGATGACATCTTGATCTACTCACGCACGAAGGAGGAACACGAGGAACATCTCCGATTAATCCTCGAGGTACTTCGCAAAGAGAAACTCTATGCTAAGTTTTCAAAATGTGATTTCTGGATTCGAGAGGTTCACTTTTTAGGCCACGTGGTGAATGAAAAGGGTATACATGTCGATCCCGCCAAGATCGAAGCAATCAAGAATTGGGACGCCCCTAGAACGCCTACTGAAGTACGACAATTTCTTGGCCTTGCGGGTTACTACAGAAGGTTCATCGAGAACTTTTCTAAAATAGCACAGTCTTTAACCATGCTAACCCAAAAGGATAAGAAGTTTGAATGGACGGAAAAGCAGGAAGCAGCGTTTCAGTTGTTGAAGGATAAGTTATGTGGCGCACCAATACTATCACTCCCCGATGGTACGGAAGACTTTGTAGTTTACTGTGACGCCTCTCATCAGGGATTGGGTTGTGTATTGATGCAGCGAGAGAAGGTCATAGCCTATGCTTCCAGACAGCTAAAACTTCACGAGAAGAATTACACCACACATGATCTGGAACTAGGAGCCGTGGTATTCGCACTCAAGATATGGAGACATTATCTGTACGGAACCAAATGTACGATCTTCACCGATCACAAAAGTTTGCAGCACATCTTTGACCAGAAGGAATTGAACATGCGACAACGGCGATGGGTCGAATTATTGAACGATTACGATTGTGAGATAAAGTACCATCCCGGGAAGGCAAACGTCGTAGCCGACGCCTTGAGTCGCAAGGAACGGGTTAAGCCACTGCGTGTCCGAGCTTTGGGTTTAACCATCCACACGAACCTGACTGACCGGATTCGTGAAGCTCAAACTAACGCTCTTAAACCCGAGAATGTCAAGAGTGAAAGGTTGCGGAAGATGGTTGATTCACTGGAGTCAAAAGCGGATCAAGCTCTGTATTTCATGAATAGAATTTGGGTACCAGTGTACGGTGGATTGCGTGAACTGGTATTAGCCGAAGCCCACAGTTCGCGATATTCGGTTCACCCTGGAGCAGACAAGATGTTCCATGATTTGAAGGAATTTTACTGGTGGCCAAATTTCAAGAGAGATATAGCGGCGTATGTTGCGCGATGTTTGACTTGCGCAAAGGTCAAGGCCGAGCATCAGAGACCATCCGGTTTGCTCCAGCAACCAGAAATACCGGAATGGAAATGGGAAAGGATCACTATGGATTTCATTACCAAGTTGCCCAGGACAACAAGCGGCCATGACATGATCTGGGTAATCGTTGATCGATTGACAAAATCTGCACACTTCCTCCCCATTCGCGAAACGGATAAGTTGGAGAAACTGACCCGTTTGTATATTAAGGAAGTTGTGTCGAAACACGGTGTACCTATTTCTATCATCTCCGATCGAGATAGTCGTTTCACCTCAAGATTTTGGGAAAGTTGAATGAAGCCCTCGGTACTCGCCTTGACATGAGTACCGCATATCATCCACAAACCGATGGTCAGAGTGAACGAACCATCCAGACCCTGGAGGATATGCTACGGGCATGCGCAATCGATTTCAGCGGAAATTGGGATACTCACTTGCCACTGGTAGAGTTTTCGTATAACAACAGCTACCACACGAGCATTCAAGCTGCACCCTTTGAAGCTTTATATGGACGCAAGTGCAGATCGCCTCTATGTTGGGCCGAAGTTGGCGAAAAGCAACTTACCGGGCCCGAAATTGTTCAAGAAACGACGGATAAGGTCTTTCTGATTAGAGAACGTCTCAAAGCGGCACGTGACCGACAGAAAAGCTACGCAGACATGAGGAGGAAGCCTTTGGAATTTCAAGTCGGAGACAGGGTCCTACTAAAGGTGTCACCTTGGAAAGGTGTCGCGCGCTTTGGGAAGCGCGGAAAACTAAACCCACGATATGTTGGACCATTCGAAATCCTGTCCAGAGTAGGCCCCGTAGCATACAAGCTCAAGTTACCACAAGAACTTAACGGTGTACACGACACGTTCCACGTGTCGAACTTGAAAAAGTGCTTATCCGACGAAACCCTCATCATCCCCGCAGACGAAATCCACATTGACGACAAGTTACACTTCGTCGAAGAGCCAATCGAAGTAACCGATTGGAAGGTCCAAAAACTAAGACGCAGTAAGATCAGATTGGTCAAAGTGCGTTGGAATGCCAAGCGTGGACCGGAGTTCACGTGGGAAAGGCTGGACCGGATGAAGCAAAAGTATCCCGCCCTATTCAAGAAGACCCCTATACCGGAGAGCTCAAAGTGAATTCCGGGACGGAATTCTCTTAACGGGGGGAGAATGTAACAACCGGCAAAATTAAGGTAATTCCGTACTAATTAATTAAACGCGATTAACGTAATTAACCGTAATTATGTGCTGAATATTTAATTGAGGCCTTAGAAAGATAGGAATTCCCAAATAATGCATAGGAATGCATGAGTTTAATAGCAAAGCATGATAGGATCGTGCGCAGACAAAACTATCCGGTATGGACACTGGCGATTACCCGGTAAAACTTAAATAAGCGAAACGAACACCGGACACCCGGAATATAAAATAAATAATATTTTCACAAAATATTATGAGTTTTGGAAACCCAAAGCCATACGTGAAAGCTTATTGCACAAATCTCCCGGTAACGAATAAAGTGCGCGTACCGCACCCGATACGCGCGTAACACGTAAATTCACCCGACAAAAACCGAAATAAATTATCAGTAATTTAACTGGGCAAAATTTTATGAATATTAACGGTATTTTAATATTGAGGTAAACCGCGACTAAAATTCGAGAAATACCCGGGCGGTACCCGAAAGGAACTAACTTAAACATAATATGGAGAGTTAATTAGCAAAGCGGACCCCACCAAATACCCCATAGGGGCCGGCCATGGGCCCACTTGGGTGGGAGATTGTGTAAAGATGCTTCTTAATCCTTCCATATTATTAGCAATCATTAACATGCACTTAAAGGTATTGGGTAGAAGATTAACCAACATAATCCTTCCCTCTCTCTCTAATTTTCGGCCCAAACACCCTCATTATAATCTCCCAAGATCTCTTCCATATCTAATAAAATCCTCTAAATCCTTCCAAGATATTACATAATCCAAGGAAAGATAATAGGTGATCTTTGCAAGATTTGAAATGAGATTATAAGCCACTTGAAGAACACTTGAAGAAATCACAAAAATTCTTCCCCTTGTTCCTTCTCTTGGCCGTAACATTGCACCACCCCACCAACACCTCTCTTTCAATTTTTACTACTTCAAATCACCTCTAGTTCATTCTAAATCAAACCCCTTCTTGTGTGTTTAAGAGCTTGGAGCATAACCCACTTGGAAGAACACACTAAACCACACCCAAAATCCAAGATTTTGTCTTCCCTAGCCTTGAGCTAGTAGTAAGTCTTGCATTGTTTTATTATTTAAAATGTCATATTTTTGTGCTATGAATGCAAGTTGTACAATGTGGGTAATAAAAAAATGAGTTTTATAGAAGTAATGGGTTTTATTAAAAATGAAGATGGAAGAATAATAATATGATGAAATCTTAGATTATTATTGATAAAAGTAGTATTTTGAAGAAAGTGTAATAATAAGAACATACTTGTATGTTGGAAGATGAGAAAAGCTAGATTTTGGAAAGTGACTTGAATAAGATGAAAAGTGGTTTTAATCATCATAAGATGACTAGATGATGGCAAAAAGTTGTTAAAAAGAATTAAAGAATCATAGATGAAAAAGTTTCATCTTCAAAGTCCACTCACTTAGATGAGTAAAAATTTGATGTTTTGGATTAAAATATGGAATAAGCATATTATTGACATCTAGGATGGATTAGAAGATCATTAAAAGTAAAAAGAAGTAAAAACAACTAAACATGATGAAAATGGTTCTTCAAAGTCCACTAAAGTGGAAGAAAAATATTAACCTTGAGAGATTTAGTGAAAAATGCTACAAGTATAAGTTAAAGGATTAATATGACAACATTGGAAGCCGATGGACTAAAATAAACATCTTAGAAAATTATTGGACCAAAAACACAATAATGGAAATATTGGTGTCAAGAAGTGAAGGCAATGATTTACAAGGTTGATTTGGTAAATAATAGTAGCCTACTTGGGTATTTTAAGTAAAAAGTATATTTTTATAAAAATGGACGTTTTATAAAAATAAACGGGGTAACGCGAGTATTTTATAAAGTAAGATTGTGTAAAATAAACACTTGGGAAAACTTGTACAAAAATAAGATACTTTTATATAAATGGGAATATAAAAGTATCGGAAACATTTTGGTAACAAGTTGGACGAGTCGGGCTAAAACGTACATAATATATTTTTCCGAGAAATAAACGTTCGGAATCGGAAGTTGGAACAATACTTCCATAAGAACGCGCAACGGAAATAAATATGAAAAACGCTGACTAACGAACTTAGTTACACGAATCAACGTAAACGGACTTATGAGGAAAAGACCTTTACGTCAAGATGAAAATATACATATATATTTTAAGAAAGTAAAATATATATAACAAGGGTGAAACGTGCGTAACACTTTCCTAAGTGTAGTAACAATATTCGTGGGAAAGGAGAAACATAACGTAACAAATTAAAAACGCTAAAACGACACGTGAACTTAACAAGTAGTACCCACGCGATGATATATGTACACATACTCGTTTCCGACGAAATTCTAGTACATCTATTTAAATGGGAAAATAGACGTGCGAGAAGGAAAACCGAGACGAGTAGGTGAGATATATCTACGAACGCGTGAATACCGACAAGATCCTAGTACATTTATTTAAATGGGAAAATAAATGTACGGTGTGGTAAGTCTAGTCGGGCGTTAAGATTATGTTACCAAACGACAAAGACTTAGCATACTTATTTAAATGGGAAAATAAATATGTGGCAAAGTAAGTCGGGTCGGTTAATAAGAAAACACTTTATATCGAGCGAAAAGATCCTAAGTATGATTATTTAAATGGGAAAATAATTATACGTTGGGTGGAGTCGTGTCGAGTATAATGTTGTACAAGTCATAAAGAATATTAATAAGAATAATAAATGACTTGTAAGAAAAGGGTAATCCATCGCCATTGAACCTAGGATACGAAACTATTAAACGGGAATTGGGATAAAGACGTGGTCGGGAAGTTGGGTGTACAACTTGCCAAGGCACATACACCATAGGTGTAAGTGACTTATACGCCTAGAACCTTTGTAGGTACGGGATCACAAACTTTACTATTTTCTTTGAGCCGAGCACAGTTACAGGTGAGTCTCACGGCCCCATTTCTAAACTATTTAACGTTTTTACGGGGGAAAGATATGTTGGGATTGTATGACGGGTTGGATACTTGAGTAAAGATCGCCACTCGGGGTTGAGACCTCCCCACTATAATCATTTATTCAGGAATGAGAAACCAAAGGGATATTTGGATAGTACTATTGGTGCCTGACAAGGCCCACCCCTAATCGATAGCGTCGATTATGCATCGGCGTATGCCTGGGGTGCACTTATTCTGAAATAAAGTCGTAGGAATACCGAGTAACGACTTTGGGCGGGGGCATTATTAATTGTCTTGGTTTGGTTATAGGCTCAAGTAAATTGTAGGACTTTGCAACTCCTATAAATGTCATAACAAGGATATTCCCACTTTATAAAGATTTATTAAATTAAAACCTGTGAACTCACCAATATTTATATATTGACGATTTTCAAACATATCTTTCAGGTAATTGAATGATGGAAGTTAGCATGGCGAGCCGGGTCGGGGATGTCTCCAAGTTGGGCGTTGGGAATGTCGTAAAAGGGTCACCTCTCTTTATTCCATGGACTTAGGGATAAAGGGAGTAGCCTCTTTATCAATTTCAAAAACAATTTATAATTATGTATGAATAATTTGACATGATTATTAGCATTGAATAAATGCCCGTTTTCTAATTACTATTGTGCTTTGCATTAATCTTGGCTTAATACTTTTGAACCGTCGCGCCACGTGTTTCCGCCTTAGACGTGGTGTGACAGTAGCGGACCGTGATCCGACTAGAGAATCACGATAAGAAAAGAAATAGAATGGAATAGAGATAAAGCAAAAGAAAGCAACTAAAGATCAGAGGGATGGAACTCAAATAAGAGAAAGGAAAAAAAAAAAGAAACAGGGGATATTTGTGGCGAGTGAATGAATCGATGTTTGACTTTTAAAAAAATAGAAGAAACAAAGGGATGTTGGTGGGAAGAAAAGACAAACATAGGCGGCGACAAAGGGATTTTTCTATGGTGTGGAGAGGTAGGAGAATCTACAAGAAGCACGGATTAAATTGGCAAGTGGGTTGCAGACAACACATATGACTTTAGGAAATCTTCAACTAGTGTCGCAATATCTAACGGTTCTTGGAAATCTGGCACTAGCTCTTCATGATACAGGTTAAGCTCGAGAGATTTTGAGGTATTCCCTTACATTGGCAAAGAAGCTTTATGATATTCCAACTCATATTTGGGTCCTATCAAACCTCACGACATTTTATGAGCAAGTGGATGAAAAGGTGAATGAAATAGTGGGCGAATATAGGAATAATGGTTGGGATCTATAACCGAAACCGAGGCTTTATTTAAAACTAAACATAAGAAAAGAACAAGAAACAAACAATGGTTGGACAGGGCGGCGGCGGCAATGGCGACACGCCGCCCTGTCTAGGGTTTTTCTCAAAGAGGTGACGGCTAGGGTTTGATTATTTGTGTATGGCGTGGTGGAGACGGTAGAGAGCCTTGGCTGGCTCTGATACCATGTAAGATAATAGAATACTGAATAATATTATTGAAAGGTTAGGTTACAATATATAGAGATCACAAGGAACCCTAGAAACCTAACTGAGCCCGTGGGCTTATCCTAATTAACCATAATAATAGGGTCCAATAATATCCATGTGATATTAACATATATGAATATAATAACAAAACTCTCTAATTTGGAGGGGTTCTTTTTAACAAGTTTAAAAAAGAAATAAAAGATATAAAAACATTGAATTTGGTATTCACAAAAACCATAATATTTTCTTTTACACTTTAGTCAAACATAAACAAAATTTCCTAATTTAAAGATGTGGGAAAATCATGAGTTTTAAAATTTAAACATATACTGACATACTAAAGTTTATCCTATAAATACATAGTAATACACACCTATTTCAATTGCTTAAATACATAGGCATGGATCTAAATATAAATTCAAAGGTTGAAGCTTCTAAGATTGGTTCTTTGTTAATTTATGGTTTTCATTCGTCCCATTTTACTAATTATATCTTATTCATGTAAATGTTAACTTATTGGCTTTGCAGATTCATTTAGATGAAAAACATACATAAATGAACAAACCAATAGACATACAAGCGTCTAAGGTTGTATTTATTAATGTTCACTTTTTGATATTAATGTGGTTGTTATTTTGTGTGGTATATTGTATGTGTTTTATTGCAGGATAGTGGTGGTAAGAGTGTTGAGATTATTTGCTATGGTGCAATGTTTAATCCATACAAATCTGATCTTCAATGTGAATTTAGCGAAGAGGTAATATCCATATTTATTTCAACTTCTAATAACTTGTGTTTTAAATCCTTTTAATTTGTTCTAAGGATCGGATGCATGAAACTAATAAGAAGAGATCCAAGAGGTTCTGTGAATGAAAATGGAATCAAGTTATTGATCTAGACACTTATGAGGAAAATGACAACGAAGACGTATTTAATGATATAGCAGATAGGATAAGATGGAGGAAACTCATCCTTAGCAAAAGATGCAATCATCAAACATGAAGATACACAAAAAATTCCGGGGATCGCTCTTTATGACGAATGGTAGATTGACTATATAGATGAGATCATGCAGATTTGGAAGACTTTTGACTAAATTGATCTCATGATTCAAGTAGTTCACACTTGAGATTTTAGTTTTCAACTTCTATGTTTATTAATACTTATTTTTCCTTTCGTATATTATTTTATTTTATCAAATGTTTCTTGAAGTACTTTATATTTTAAATATTAAATCTTTTTAGTTACTAGACATGTGTAATGCTTATGACGTATATCCACCGCAACGATACTACAACAAATACTATACGAATTTGAAATACGTACCGTAATGCAAAGTTTCACTCCCGCCACATCGCGCGGGTTTCCTACTAGTATTATAATATAAGGTTGAGTCATTTCAACGTCAATATGTTAATTTAGGTGTCTTGTCCTAGTTTTAGTGCTACCAAATTATCGACTGTCGTCATTTGCTTTAAGAAAACTTCTATCTTACGGGAAGAGATAACGTACAAAGCTTCTTAATGTAAGAAGCGTAGGAAGCATTCTCAGCCATTAGATTAAGACGATGGCAAGATGGTAATTAACAGCCCTAATCATATTTGAGTTAATCTAACCAAGGGTAAATTAGGAAAAAGCGTTTAATTTTTTTTCAAATCATAACAGAATCAATCGAAACAAAAAATTTTCAACGATTGAAATCGATTAACCAATCTGAATGATTACACAATCAAAATAACAAAAAAACATTCGATTACAATGAATGAAAATGAAAAAATTGGAAAAATAGAGATTTACACTGGGACTATTAATCATACGAAAAACATACAATTATGAATAAACGCTCGTAATCGTTGTCAAATACTTTCGATTTTGTTTCAATAAGTATGATTAAACATAAAAATTAGGTTAAAAAAGGTTGTAGACGAAGAAGACGAAGTTGGTGAAAACAGGGGCTTTTAAACGCACTTACAAAAATTTAAACGCACGCACACCAATATTAAACGCACCTTTGAATTCACTTTCTTTTGAAAACAAACGCACATGGTTGTAAATCATACTTATTAAAAGCACCTTTTAAAAAATTTAAACGCACCTTTAAAAGCATGTATATAAACATAATCATGCTCATTCCTAAGCACAACCATGCTTGTAAATAAGCACAACCATGCTTGTGAATAAACACGATCATACCACACCCAAGCATAACCATGCTCATTCCTGATCACAAACCATGCTTGTAAATAAGCACGATCATGCTTGGATTTTGTCCAGACCGAGATAGACGCACTTGTAAGCACTTACAAAAACAATGCCACTAGATACTCATTTACATAAACACACGTTGAAAACACATGATTCACTATAAACACACGCTGTGTCTCTTCTTCTTCATCATACCATTACTGAACACTGAAAAAAATAGAGCACGTTATGTGTCTTCTTCTTCATCATACCAATGCGACGATTACTGGAGTTAGTTTTACATCTGGAGGTGTTGGTATCTTTAACGAAACAGATGAACTATTTGTAAGATTACACGTCTCATATCTTAATTGAATTATAAAATTCTGCTCTGTTTTTGTTGTTGTTTTCGTTTCATGTTTTGGCTCAAATGAATCGATCATGACTCGAAATAAGTTAATCGATCGTGAATGCATCTGGAGGTGCATTTTGGTGATTTTGATCCGATGATGATGATGATATACTTTTTTGACGGGAAATTAGGGCAAAAGTCTATAATACCATTTTAATCAATCAGGATTGAGTTAGTTAGAGTTAACTAGGGTTTACACGTGTCAAGCTGTGGTGGCTTCCTACACTTCCTATGTTAAGGATACTTTGTATCCTATACTTTCTCTTATCTTAAATATGTTAAATTCTAATAATCACTAATTTATAGTCATTAATTTACCTCTTTACTTGTATGAATGGGAAGTGATTTAAACATCATCAAAATTATTTTACACTCGTCACATCGATAATCTACTTACATCATATAATAAAACATACTAGCGTGACGTGCAAACATGAATCGGATCCCAACTTGTGCAACCTTAGGCAAAAGAAGTATTAACATTACACAAGACTCTTGTACATTCTGTAGCACAACATTGGAGACAGTATATCATATCTTCACAAGTTGTCAGGTAACATTGGAAATATGGTATAGAATTGGACTTTGGTGCAAGATGTCATCAATTATGCTTTTCTCTTTTGGAGGCACAAAAATACATCAATACAAATTGAAAGGGTAAAAGGATTATTCATGGTATCTTTCTCGCCACAGTATGGTGCATTTAGAGGGCGAGAAATGATAATGTTTTTAATCACAAGAACATCAAGGCCATTGATATTCTACTGAATATAAAATCTCTTTCGTTTTTTTGGATTTCTAATAGGTCTACTTGTAATATATGTAGTTGGAAAGATTGGTGCACCTATCATTTGTACATGTTGTAACCGGGTTTGAGCGGGTTTTCCCTGCCATTTTCTCGTGGCGAATGAAAGTTAATATTGATGGTATCATGTACATAACATTTTTGTTTCTTTTTGTAAAAACTAAAACATAAATAAACAAAATATTAGATCTAGTAACATATATAATGATACATTAAAACATAATTGAAGTTATTAATAGAAATTAATTATGTTTTGATATGAATTTGTCTCAAGTTCCGTAAAAGGACAAGCTAGCATTCAAACGGTAGTTATGCTATTGATGGGTTACATCGTGGTGACTTCGCATTAAATAATAAATACAAAAAAAAAGAGTGCTTAAGGTTAAAAGTACAACCTTAATAACTAATGAAAAATACCAACAGGGTGGTGGTCCATTGATAAAGACAAAACCTTTAAAACATCTAGGTTGTGGAATGTCTTGGTTTCAAATCCCAAAGACCATGAGATTAAAGAAATTAACTTTTCAAAAAAAAAAAAAAAAAAAAAAAAAAAAAAACTAATGAAAAATAGAAGTTAAGATATTTTATTTTTTAGGGCAAATTACACATGAACTTTATATATAATGACTCATTTATTGTTTTATATAAAATGAAGAAGAAGAAGAAGAAGAAATGGTAAGAATGATGAATTTGACAATATGTGATTGCTTAGTACTAACGAGAAGAAAATGTAGGGTAGGGTCCTTGGAATTGTTAAATGTGGATTCAACAACTCCATTATGATTACGATAACGATATATAGTGCTTTAATATCTCATTTACAATAACTAATAGTGAGTGATGTTGAAGCAAGTATATTGTGTGTGTAGCTTCTTAACCACCTACACCAACAAATCATAATCTAGCGGTGAAAATGTTAAAACAACTACAATAGTAATTTGTGTGTTAATGGTTGGGATAATCACGTTAGAAGAAAAGAATATTTTTAATGTGTGATGAAAGTATTTAAAGACTTTTGACTAATAGTGTGGGTCTCACGTTGATACTATGCTAGGCACAACTAAACTGGCAAGTATGTTATTTTGGTGTGGGTGAGCTAAGTGTGGCGAATGTGTATGATTGCATTGTGGGTTATTAGGTGGTTGTGATGTTCTAAACTAAACATTGAGTAAAACGTGACATGAAATATTAAATGTGATTTTGATAAAGTGTGTTTTTGCTAAACTATAGAGGTACCAACAAAAAATTGGCATGTTTTAGTACATGTTTCAGGGTGAGATTAGGTGAAGACTTGTTGGACATTGCATCTCCGAGTCATCTAATAAGGACGGTTGACAAGAATTTATGACTCTTTGGTTGGCAAGAAATGATAAAAAAAATTTATAACGAGAACACGACGGTTACAAGAATAGTTGAAGAAATCAAAGAAAATACTTTTTGGTGGATGACTAAGCGATCGAAAATTGCGGGTATTGACATGACGAAATGGTGAGCCTTTGAAGGGATCAACTTCTAGGATACATGACTGCTGTTTTTTGATGCTTTGTTTTTGGGTGTATTTGTTTGTTGATGTTGTGTCGTCTGTGGTTTTGCGGGTAGCTACTTGCTATTCCGGGTTGTATGACGTTTATTTGTGGTGAATAGATTGGCTCGTCTTGAATGTTCAAATATATATATATACATATACACACACACACACACACACATATATATATATATATATATATAAAAGCATAATTTTTGCACTTCAAAAAAAAAAAAATGACGGTTGACAACTAGGCTATTGTGTGTGTCGTATTTTAAAGTGTGAGGTTATGATGTAAACGATGTAATGTTGGTGTTTTAAAGTCTTCATGTGTGTATGATGAGTAAATCCAACCAAAGTAATATTACAAGGTTTTTGGAGCGTTACATCATGTTATATTAGATGCTAGACCTTTCATCTCATATATGGATTAGCCAAAGTCTAGAAATTTCATTAGTTCAAGTTGTCATGCCATCACGTAAATCCTTATTCCGGATATCCTTATTAACTTTCATGAATTTCATGTCATAATATGAATGTATAGATAGGTAGTCGACATTGGCGAACCCACATAGTAGTTAAGGTGGACAGACACCCCCCCTTAAAACTAAAAAATTAGTGTAATTTGTAACCAAGTGGTTGATGATTGATGGTTGTTGACTAGTCAAAACTCTCCCTTATTTAGCTCAATTCACTATAATTATTATTACACCACTTTAAATTTATTTTCTGGAAAAATGACGTTTCAAAGTTTAGAGAAGTTCACAAAGCAGCAAACAAACTGATACAACAATGAATAAAGCCATAAAGGTCAAGAACTCAAACCAACCATCTCCTGCGGCGGTGGTCCGTATTCTTAAGGTAATAGCCCCAAGACCCCTAAATCACAACGAAAACAAGCAAAGCTATTTAACCAATGATGTCAATATACATCCAGAAGAGAATGTTGTGGACAATGTACATGCTGTCCTGCTTTTGACATTGATAGTTAGTTGGATCTTATACAAGTATAATGACACTAATAAAGTAATAATTAACTGACCAACTATAACACCATACATGTAATATAATTGGTAATGTGTTAAATATTATAATCAAACAGATACTAAAACTCCGTAATTAACCATATAACATATAGGTAGGAAGGATATTATATGTTATTATTGCTGAAACAAACACCAACCAACAGCAGCCAGTCTAACAGTTTGTTATGTTTATTATACTAACCAAACATTAAAACCCATCCACCACTCGAGTATTCACAATCCTTTTGCCAATAGCATCTCGCAACTCTATTTCTCCAGGGAATCTCTTCTCCCCCAGCTTCGAGTAAACCTGCCATTATTTCACACACCCAATCTTTTAAGATCCGAAAACAAGACCTACAACAAAACTAACTCTTAACTATACTATACTATACCTGTTCACCATTAACGGAAACCTCAAAGGCGCCAGAGCTTTGCAGGAAACCTTGAAGGAAGTTTCCCATCAGCCAAGTTGAAGAAATCGTCCCAAATCTATTTGCCCGCAAAGAGTAGTACCAAGCAGGCGGTGTTGCAAACCCTAACCTTGGGAAGATATGCTCACCCCCCATCACAACCCCAATCATTCCAAATTGAACCACCGGGACCAATTTGGCTAATAATCGTTTTGGGAGTGGGGGTGGGTAGTTAGCTAGAACAACATTCAATCCCGGGAAAGCTGATTCCAACATGTTTTTCATTGTCTGTGCTGTCCCTCTGTAGAAAGATAACATAATTTTAGGTGCAACTTACACAATCTTTTGCTATGCTAGTTTTCATAAGTGAAAATCACAAAACAATTAAAGAAACTAATGGTTGTCATTTCGACCAATGAGTTGCTTTGGGTTACCTTAATCTCCAACTGTTCAAATAAACAAACATGGCTAACAAGAGATCTGATATAAATAATTACAAAAAAAAACCTTTGAACAGATGTAGTTATGTAATACACATTGAGTCACTCACGTCATTTTTAACCTTCTCGGATCTTATTTAATAGATTAGCACAGAGACACTAATGCAAGAAATCACCACCTAAGAATTTCTTCCATCATCTTTGAGTTTTCTTTTCATGCAAAAGATTGTTCGATTTTGGGGCAGACTTGTGTGTATGCACAGATTCTTTAATGTTTGGTTTGTTAAACATATTTGGAGGGAAGGAAAAGACAGTTATGAGCAAACTGAAATTTCATATACACAAACTGATATGTTTCGGCCTGTTTATACAAACTGATAGGTATCGAACGTGTACCACCCTCCACAAGTAACCGACCGTCTTCTTCTTTGCAAATCGATATTGATTTTGAAAGTAATAGGTGAAACAAGAATGAACTCTTTTAAGACCAATATTGTGTAAATGTGTGATCTCCATCACAAAAAGATGTGTGTGTGTGTGTGTATAACCATTTATTCCATCAATGTAAGAAACATCATTTGTTAATTGTTATTAACATAAAAACAAAAAAACAAAAAAACAAAAGAATCAGTCTTAAGTATTTTGTTTAGTGATGCAATGCAACCTGTGTTTTACTTTAGCAGATAGCGCTGAAATTGATAGAGGTGTTATGTCTTAGTAATTACTCATAGCAAGTTTGTCTTAGAAGATTACACCGCATAATGGAGATTTATCAATTATACGGTAATAACACCAAAATATCAGAGTATTACAAATCACCAAGATCAGAGCATTTAGGCATGTTCGAGTGCATCGAAAAATTAAATATCGAAAGAGTTCACATAATAATTGTAAATAATCCTAGCTCTAATGATTTGCGTATTTCCTACATCAAAAACAAGATCCAAAATTAGGGAGTTAAAGTCTAGATGGTAGGTGGGGATTACAGCAAAAATGAAAGTATAATAAAAGATAAAATTATGACAAACGAAAACCAGTAATACCAACAACAATCCTAAAATAACAGATACATACTCATTCTTTTCCTTGTGTATATTTTCACACAAGTTGCTCTTACAAACCTCATCAACACTCAACAGCCATTAAAATACATATTTTTTAATGAAGTATGGTTCTAAAACAATCCTAAAATAACAGATATATACTCATTATTTTCCTTGCGTACCCTTTGACTCTACAAAAGAGAAAAAAAAAACCTGGACTCTAGTTTGGTAAAGTGAAGTATGGTTCCAAAACAGCCATTAAAATACATAATTTTTATTGTGAAATCATATAAAAATTAATAACCCGTTTCAAGCTAACACGCCTTCGATCAGTATTCACTCACAATTGAGCAACCTACAAACAAGTGACTTGGTCCTTAATCACAAGACCCATTTCAACCTAACATGCCTTCGATCAGTATTCACTCACAATTGAGCAACCTACAAACAAGTGACTTAGTCCTTAATCACAAGACCCATTTCAACCTAACACGCCTTCGATCAGTATTCACTCACAATTGAGCAACCTACAAACAAGTGACTTAGTGCTTAATTACAAGACCTGTTCCAACCTAACACGCCTTCAATCCTTAAAAAGTTAAAAGAAATAAAAAAAAAAAAAAAATTCACTCACAATTGAGCAAAGTACAAACAAGTGACGTCGTGCTTAATCACAAAGGAATGGCATTGAACCCACATAAACTTTACTAATATATGTAGTATATAATCCATGGTACAAATTAGACTATAGAACTTTATAACTATATTAGCATGCGTTAATTTAAACAACACATTGTCCACTCATGAAATCAATTTTTTATAAGCCATCTAAATATCTAAGACATCATCCAAATCTGAAATAAATAACTAAAAAACCTTTAACCGGGTGTAACTATGTAAAACACATTAAGTCATGTCATTTTCAACTTTCTCAAGATTCTTAAACCTTGGGAATTAACTTAAGTTAATAGATTAGCACAGAGACGCTAATGCAAGATACCGCCACCTAAGAACTTCTAAGTTCCAACAACTTTAGGTTTCATATTCAAGCAGAAAAAAGCCAAATCGTTAAAACTTCAATTGTCCATGATGATTGTATCATTGTAGAAACCCTTATGTTACCCCCATGCAATTAAACCATCTTTATAGTGGCCCCACCATTGTCATCAGAAATACTTCAAATTCAAAACCATTTTTTTGCAAATTTTAATACTCATCAATGTAATTGGATGTAAAAGCAATGTTAGTGATATTTTGAAATGATTTCCATGTATGAGAAACTTTGTAGAACATTTTTTAACATGTGGTGCCATCCTCCACAAGTCTTTTGTCTTCTTATTTGCTAAAATAACTCCACAAACTTACAACAAAGGTTTACAAATACAATATTTGTGAAGCAGATCAATATTGATTTGAAAAGTAATAGAGTAAAGTTCTAAATAGCCATTATTCATTAAGATAAAAATAAATGCATGGCATCAAGAAGCATATGTAACAACAGTATTACAAGATATAAATTTTACAGAAAAGAAAACACCGCTTCAATAATATCATCATATAACTATATAAGTTAGCTCGGATAAAGCACGACTATGAACATGCACGACTAGTTCGAATCAAAGTTTAAAAGAAGGAAACCTCGAGGCGTTTTCCCTTCGCCTCATAAGGCGTAAGCCTTGAGGCGAACCGAGGCGTAAGCTCAAGGCGTGGTCAAAAAATAAATATAAAAATTATGTGTATAAAAAATAAAATACTTGACCTAGAAAAGTCTAAAACATCAAAAACACACATCAAAAATAAAATAATTGACCCAAAAGTCTAAAACACCAAAAAAAAAAAAGCACATCAAAAACACCCTAAAACCACCTGAGGCGCGTCTCATTGTGTCTAATGAAATTCAAGTAAGAGCCTTAGGCAAGGACATTCATATCTAGCCTGATTTGTCTTGTTTAAAAGGCAAATAAATGAATCATGTGTTTTCATCAGCTAAGAATTTATGAACAGAAACAATATTAGGGTTTTGGTGATATTTTGAAACAATTTCCATATTTTGAAACAATTTCCATGCATGAGAAACTTGTTGTGAAGAGCTATTAAACATGTGCCATCCTCCACAAGTCGTCGTCTAAAAAGTTTACCATTAAAATGTTACAGGAGACTAAACGATTTACCATTAAAATGTTACAGGGGACTAAAACATTTCTCATTAAAATGTTTGTAAATGCAGATGAATATTGATTTGGAAAGTAATAGGTGAAACAAGCTGGGTTTAAAAAAGCGCGCCAGACGCGCTAGGTCAATCGTTTTTTTCGATTTGCGCCTTAAGTAATACAGAAAGCGCAAAAAGCCGCGTTTTGAGGGAAATCTTGGCCTAAGGTACTCGCCTCATGGACCTTGGGTATTTTGGCTTGTACATGACTACATGTAGGTAAGATCATATAAAAACCTTATTGATAGCTATATTTTGGGTAGTGGAAGCTAAAAACCTATGGGATATGTAATAAAAATATAAAATTGCCTTGCCCTCAGGTACGAAAAGCCGGCCTTTTTGCGCTTTGCGCCTCGGTTTTTAACCTCGTCTCTTTTGTGTGCCTCGTGCTTTTTAAAACCAAGGAAACAAGAATGAATCCTTTAAGACAAATAATGTGTAAAAGTGTGATCTCCATCTTTAGTGCTATAGGCTTACAATGATTACATGGAGAATTATCAATTATATGGTAATAACACCAAAATATCAAAGTAGTACGAATCACAAACACCGGGGCATTAAGGCAGGTTTGATTGCGTCGGAATATCAGATATGAAAAGAGTTACAATGATCATTGTGAATAATACTAGCTTTAGTGATTTGTGTGTTTCTTACATTAATAAAGGGATCCAAAATTAGAGGATTGCAGTCTAGGTAGTAGATGGGGATCGCAACAAAATGTATCATCAAAGAAAATCATAACAAAAAAAACATATATTTACTCATTATTATTATTATTATTATTATTATTATTATCCTCATGTATATTTTCACAAATGTTGCTCTTACAATTTAGAAACCTCATCTACATGTACCCATTGGTTTTAAAATTGCCATTTTTCATCGAGATAAAAGAAAAACACATGGCATCAAGAAGCACATGTAACAATATTACATAATATAGATACTACAGAAGAAAAAAAAAGGAGAAAAGCGCTTCAATAGTAACATGAACAACCAACTTTAATATTAGTTCACGAATATGCAGCTTTCCTCATTGTGTCGAGTGCAATTCAAGTAAGAGCCTTAGGCAAGGACATTCATGGCTATCTGGCCTGCTTTGTGTTGTTTAAGGGGCCAAGAAATGAAATATGTGTGTTCATCAGCTAAGAAGTTAAGAAGAAAAAAAGTAAAGACTCGTTTGTTAACGTTTTAGATCCCACTTCTCGTTGAAGTAAATCTACAGAAAGTGTGACACGATAGTCTCTTCTGTTGTTGTTAACATGAAATTCATTGCAGCATAGAAGCAGGCAAATTCAGGAGTGACCTTCGACTATTAGCGGTTACGCTACACAATCAGCCTTGTTTGTGACAAATTATGGAGGTAGGTATTATGATTTAGGCGGTCTGTTTCTAGTTTATTATTAGCATACTTGATGGGATGGGTGTAGAGACAGGGTTAGGGTTTCAGTGTAAAGCAATAATAATAATAATAATATAGATAGAAAGAAAGGAAATGAAACCTGTAAGAACAAGAGGCGCAGAAGTCAATCTGGACGGTATTACCTAACCCGATCCCTCCTCCTCCTAAACCACCACTGGCTTTCTGTGTGTTAAATAATTATTAATATTATTAAATCAAACAAGGATAATGAATAAATTACAATAATAATAATAATAATAATAATAATAATAATAATAAACACAGATAGATGGATGAATAAGTATAGAAAGAACCTGGACGGGGAAATCGAGGAGAGGCTGTTGTTGTTGTTGAAAGGGTTGGGGAGAAGGAATATGGTTATGGTTATGATTATGAATAGGTTTGGAAGGAGTTGGAGCGAAGAGGTTGAATACATCTGAGCAGAAGAGGAAGAGAGGCAGTCCCACCAGAAGAAGCTGTGATCGATCCATCGCCATCTCCAAACGCCCCCAATACCTAACTTCAACTCACTCGATCTGACTGATATATGATATATCCCACCCTCTCTGCAGCTGCAGCCTATCAAGGAAGGAGGTTTTACAATCAACCCAACAATTTCTTCCAAAAAAATATTTTCTTATCCAAGGTACCCATCTAATATAACCTTTTTTTATTATTTTTTTTAATCTCTCTCTTTTTAATTAACTAGTGTTTTTGGTTCCCCTTCGCTGTGGGGAGCGTCTGTTTCGGTAAATGTTTGGTGGACATTAGATATAACATTAGGTAACTATTTTTTTCCTAGAATGTAATAAAAAAAAAACTTCTCTAAGGTCGTAGTTACTCGCGCATTGTCGCGGCATGTGGTTACACATTTGCGTTCCCGCGAGACGCTGTTTGAACCTTGAAGGTTTTGAATTAGAAAACTACAAAACACAAATATAGTATCGGTACCAATATTAGGACAGTACTGGTTCGGTTCATCACGATAAAAAAAATATAACTATACAGTATTAAACCGGTACCTGTTAATATACTTCTATTTTCAATGGATTTTATACCATCACGTGAAGAAAACTATAAAAACAAATATCATATCGGGACTAATATTTAGACAGTACTTGCTCGGTTCTCCATAATAAAGAAAAATATCACTATAACTATGCTTAAAGTATTGTTTCAGTATGGGTAACCGATACTAAAAGATTATATCAGATAAAAATAGAAATACAAGTTAGTAATAAAATATTAACAAAAAGTCTCAGCTTTAACTTCCTTATAATATCATATAGTATAATAATAAATTAACAAACAATAAAATAAAATGAAACACTATAGCCTACCAACCCTATAAACAGCCAATAACGGAAAAAAGAATTTCTAACCAATAACAAACTATCACTGTAGAAGTGTCGTTTTAATATAGAAGATAATTAATTAAATTTAATAATGATATTATCATATATAATGTCAAAACTGTTAAACTTGGACTAAACTGAATCACGTTTCACATTGTTGTTTCTATATTGGCTTTGATGTTTGTAGTTTATTTGATATATCAATGACACATAATCTTAAACTAAGCATACCCTTAGTATGAATTCCAAACATATTAGCTTAAACTAGGCACACAAACCAATGGAATATCAAAAATGTGAAATTAGAGGTTTTTTCAGCAACCATTCTTTTTAAAAAAAAAAGAAAAGAAAATTTCATTAGCACGCGCTCGACGAGTCCTCAAAGCAAGGACTAACGAGCCAAACAAACAAGTACAACATCAAACTAAAGGACAAATACACCATTTTTTCCAATTGATATCTTTAAACCTAGACCTATTGCATATCCAGAAATAAATCTTAGCTTTGACGATCTCAATCACCTCGCACGGTCTTCGCTTCTTCTTATTAAACACCCGATCATTGCGTTCATTCCATAACACCCATAACGTAGTGTAAACGATGCCTCTTAAAATGTGCCTCGCATTTTTGGAACTAGTGTAATTCTTCGGCATTTGTAACAGATCCGTGATGTCAAAAATAAAGCCATGTTGTATTCGACACCAAGCTTCAATACGAAACCACACTTCATGAGAAAAGACGCAGCCGGTAAACAAGTGGATAACAGTCTCCGTAACTGATGTGTTGCCAAATGCATCACATTTATATAGTAGTTTTGTATAGTTTTTAATCATTTAACGTTCATAAATATCGTGTCTTAGATACTTATTTGTGTCTTGGTGTTAAGCAGGTGTTCGTGGGCTAGAACGAGAGAAAAAGAGTCTAATTGGAGGTGAAACGAGTGCACGGATGAATAAGGAATAAAAAGAAAATAAAATATGTCAGATCAGTAACTTCCTCACATAACCTGCACGAGGAATGCTGAATAGAAACACCACGTTTTAACAACTCTGCGACTGTCGGAAGACGATTATGCGCCGCCCTCCACACCATGATCTTACACTTGAGAGGCACCCATCCCTTCCAATTGACCTTCGAAGTTGTATCTCCCAAAATATTACTGGACAGAAGCTGTTTGGCCGAAGACACTGAGAATATCCCATTCGTAGCACGCTTCCATTTCCAATGATCTTCACCACCTTTCCAATTAAAATCACGAATATCACTTAATAGTTGGAACAATTCTGTAACTTCCGCTTGTGTAGACGGATTAGACCTCCACCCCCATTCCAAGGATTTGATGTTGTTAATGCAATGGAGCCGATTAGAAACCTTAACCCATTTATCTTTTTCAAGTCTAAACAAGTTAGGATATATATCACGAAGCGGAACATCCCCAGCCATGTATCACCCCAGAAATTTATCGACCGACCATCTCCTAGAACCCCCACGAAATAAGAATTGAGCTTCAAGCCGTTCGGCGTCTTACTTTCTCCAACCTTCACAATATGTTTCCAACACCCGCTAGACGACTTGGCACAAGGAACCAAAGCCCAAGGTCTACTAGACCCGTGACACCCCATAATAATCTTCTTCCATAAGCAACCTCTATCATTTTTGAATCTCCATGTCCATTTTAACAATAGCGCGTCGTTTACCTCTTGAAGTCTAGAAATGCCCAAACCTCCTTTCTTTTTTGGAGCCGTAACAATATCCCACGCCACCCAAGATATTTTCTTCTCTTCACTAGAGCCCGCCCAAAGAAAACGTCTCATAATAGTCTCAATAGAACTTATCACAACTTTAGGCGCTTTATAAAGCGAAAGGTAATAAACCGGTAAATTTTCTAACACCGATTTTATAGTCGTTTGTGGTGAACTTCTTATTCTCAAGGTCACAGGGTCGATTCATGGGGAAGCAATTCATTTTATATTTTCAGCAACCATTCTTAAAGATTGATTTTTGTCCAAGAATCTCAAAGATAACTTGTCTCTGCACCCTTACTTCATTTATCACTGAGCGGTCATTTAGGGGCCTTAGCTGGTGATCCAGGTTGTTTCCCTTTCGACGATGAAGCTTAACCCCAATCATCTCATTGCCCGACCTTGACCCCTGTTATTTTGAGGTCATAATTAGTATTCAGAGTTTGCCTAGATTTGGTACCGCTCTTGCGGTCCGCACCGAAAAATGCTTTACACCTAGATGTCCATTTAACTGCTGCACCTCAACGCATTTCGGGGAGAACCAACTAGCTCTAGGTTCGAGTGGCATTCTTAGAGATCAAGACCAATGGAATACTCGTTTAATCCACTTTTAATGGCATGCCCTTAGGTTTCGTGATCCAGAAAAGGGGTGACAGTACAACTTGTTGTCCGTCTTCCTATTATCTTGATGTAATTTACAGTGTTAAGAGATGAATATTAAATTTTTAAAAATATATTTGCCCTTACAAGGTAGTTAAAATATCAGATATATCCAATTCATTACAAACAATTTAACAAATGACCATTTTACCCTTTATTTCTTCAAAACTATAAAGTTGGTGATCATTCTAAAACCCATAAAGAAAACTCATTCATTGAAACCTTAAATTCTTTTTGTTGTATTAATTTATTATGCTTATAACTTTTTAAAACAAAAACAACTAGAATCGAAGTTTGTATAGAGTAATAGGTAATATTGACTATTGACTATTGATTTGTGTTAATACGCCCCCGCAAGATGGAGGATCCATTGTATACGCCAATCTTGGAGCGAAAGGAAAGAAACGGTGATCTTGGAAGTGTTGAGGGAGATGAGATGAGGAGGTGGTGGTAGAGTCATTGGAAGGCTGTGTAGGTGAATTAGGTTGTGTAGGAGTGGAGGATTGTGTAGGAGATGAGGATTGTGTATGGACTGTGGAGGACTGTGTAGGGATAGTGGAGGACTGTGTAGAGGAAAAGAGTTATGTAGGGTTAGGGGAATGTTGTGTATGTGTAGTAGAAGGCTGTGTAGGGTCAGACGAGTGTTGTGTAGTATCAGGCAACTGCTGTGTAGGTGCAACAAAAGGTTGTGCAGGGTCAGAATAGGGGTGTGTAGGAGGTATGGGTTGGGGTGAGGGATTGATGGGATGTTGTGAAGGCTTTGGAGGATTTGGTATGTTGTGAAGAAATGATTTCATATGTGACAGTGGGACAGGCGAAGTTATTGGTCTGGGATGGGAAGATGTGTGGTATGAATTCAACATGGCGAGAGTGATATAGCTTGTTGGTGGCTGGATCAAAGCATCTGTATGCTGATCTGGAAGAGGAGTATCCAAGAAAGATACATGATGCGGGGCGAGATTGTAACTTGGAGGTGTTGTATGGGCGGAGCCAAGGATAGCAAAGACATCCAAATGGTTTTAGTTTTGAGTAGGTGGGAACAACATTGAATAACATGTCATAAGGTGATTTGTTGTTCAGGGTGGTGGTGGGTAGACGGTTGATGAGATAAGTGGCAGCTTGAAAGGCATGTGACCAAAATTGTGATGGAAGTTGAGCATAGTGGAGGAGAGCAAGGCCCGTTTCAACAACGTGTCGATGACGACGTTCGGCCACCCCGTTTTGTTCGGGTGTATGAGGGGGTGTGGTGTAGTGAGAAATTCCATGAGTTGTGAGAAATGGTTTAAGACCAATGTATTCACCACCATTGTCGGTAAATAGAGAGATAAGAGGTGTTTGAAAAAAATTTTCCACTAATGATTTAAATTGTGGAAAAAGGATGGAGACATCGGATTTTCTTTTTATCGAATATAACCAAATGTATTTAGAAAAATAATTGACAAATATGACATAGTACTTGAAGCCGTCAATAGATGTTTGGACTGGACCCCATACATCTGAGTAAACGAGTTGCAACGGTTTATTTGCAACAAATGAGTTTTTACCAAAAGGAATTTTGTGGCTTTTATTTAACGAACAAGATTTGCAATGAAAAGACTCGGGTGACACTTTATTACCATTAAGTCCTAATTTAGAAATTAAGGACTTGAAGACTTGAAACGAAGGATGTCCAAGGATATGGTGCCACGCAAGTAGAGATCTTGTTGTTGTTGCATTGATTTGAGGAGAGAGTGTGGTTGGTCCGTAGTAAACGTCATTGACGTTCACACCCCGCATGAGATGCGCCCCCGTGCGTAGATCCTTAACCAAGAAATGATATGGAAAAAATTCGACAGAAACTTGATTAGTACGACTAAGTTTTGCAACCGAAATAAGATTATTGCGAAGAGATGGAACGATTAAGACATCGTTTAAGAAAAGCGGCCGTGATTTGGTGTGAAGGGTTGTTTGACCAATGTGTGTGATAGGAAGGGTTTTACCGTCACCTAAAACAATCTCATCCGGGCCACCATATTCGGAAAGAACATGCATTTGGTTGTTGTTGTTATTGTTAGTGTGATTGGAAGCGCCTGCATCCCACATCCATGGAGTGTTTTGAGTTTGGGTTGCGGATTTGTTTGACCACGGGGAGGGTCGTTTTTGTAATGAGGGGTTTGAGGCTGAGGAACAAGGGTACCGATTGTAGTTACGGTTCGATTGATGAACAAAAAAATGAGCCATTAAGGCTGCAAATCAGAAAGAAAGAAAAAAAAAGATGAAAGGGTTGCGATGGATCGGTTGGCTCAAGGGAGCTTTAGGCTTTTGATACCATATAGAGTAATAGGTAATATAGTGAATTGGATCGAATGTACTCTTCTCATTATTCACAGAAGATTATATAGTGGCTACAACATTAATACAATGGCTTGATTCTAGGAGGACTATTGACTGGACTATTGAATAAGAATATTAACTATGACTAAATAATTACAAAGGCATAAAGATAACTCTTTGACTGTTGACTATTAACTATCGATTTGTGTTAATAGTTTGAAAAGAAACCTGCTAAGAAACTTTTAATTTGACAACTAAAACATAAAATTAATTCTAAATGATTCTAGGGTTAAAAAATGAACATGTTTAAAAAAAATTATACTTTGCCGTTATATAATGCGATAAGTTGAGGCTATCATGCCTTAATTTGGTTATCCCTGGCAATTATGCGATTGTCAGTTGATATGATTATTAGTTGTGAGTATTACCGATCCTTTGCGAGTATTACAAATTCGGCACATATGATGTTTTTAGTTTTGGTTGGGTATTGAAGAAATAATAAGTATCTCAGAGATTATAACTAATCACCGAGTGATATATACTTATGTGACTGCAGATACGTTCCTTTACCCAAACCTTTGGTTTAACCCGAGAGCATAAAGTGAGTGAGTGTGTGTGTGTGTGATAAACGTAAGAACACGAAGATGTAAGTGGTTCGGTCAAACGAGACCTACGTCCACTGTGAAGAGTCGGTGGTATTATTACTTTGGAGAGTGCAAAGTATTACAAGCAAACCTAACTCTATATTACAAGTGAGTATTTTCGGATCCTTTAGAAAGGAGTTGATGTCTTCTATTTATAGTGGAGGTCGTGGGCTTGATAAGAAGCCCACGAAGAGTCTTGCATACTCTGGGCCTAGCCTCGGCCCAGCTGCCTTTAGTTCCTAGAAATGGCAGGAAAAAATGACGTTTACTGTAGCTGACGTCAGCGGTGACTGACGATGACTCACCAGGCGGACACGTGGCAGCTTGTGACTGGCGGCCGGCGGTATGTCGTTCTGAACCAGCATGGTTGACTTACCTGCTGGTGTCTGACGTGACCCCTGACAGCAGGTAAGCGTGCCTGGTCAGCACAGTAGAGGCAGCATGGTGGAAGCATGAAACTAGTCACGTCACTGTTGAACATCAGTGGTTGTTGGGCTACCGCGGACACGCGTCGCTACCCGGTTGGTGGTGTCAGTGATCCCATGCAGGTGGATTTTCCTGACCCTTGATCTTCCGTACCTCGTACCTGGGAATGTTATGAAGTGAAATAGCCCGCGCGTTGGTAGACGCGCGTCTGCTTTTCCCTAATGACGTCTGTGAGGCTATTTTGTGGCTCATCTCTTCTCCGCGGAGCTCATCTTGTGGGGATGTTTCCGCGGATCTTCATGTGGAGGGGATAGAGATGCCGTGTCCGCGTGGATTAGGTTCCCTATCCCTTCAGGTATATATGAAATTCTATAAGTTCTTAAGGGAGTAGTACCAGGATGGATGATGTTCTGGAAAGTCTCCGTCGGGCCAATCAAAAGCAAATTCGTGAGCTCTTGAATGTGCAATCCATATGGAGCAAAATGGATAATATTGGTGGTGAGAAGGGCCGAATGTTTTAATATCCGGAGATCTTTATAGAGTAGATTTCTTTAAAGAAACATAGGACTATATTTGTTTAGAAAAAAGTGTAGTGTTTAGTGTGTATTGAAGTGAATAAAATGATTTTTAGGTTTAAGCATGGGGGATCTTTTTTTGTTTGTTTAATTTTTAATTAATTAATAAAAATTTGGAGAAAGTAGTGTGCATACCTATCTAGAGAGAAAAGACAAGAAGAAAAACAGGGAAGAATATAGCCGTTGGAAATGTAATGTTGGTCAAAACCCTAATTAAGCTGCCTCCAACTCTGTTGATGTTTTCATTCGCATGTGACCGGTATTAGATAGCCGTTGCTCCTTGATTGATTCCTTTAACGTAAACATCTTCTTCATCATCATCATCAGCATCTTTTACCCTTCCCATCAATAATATTATTATTATTCTCACCCACCCACCGCCCCCTCTCTCTCTTTTAAATATCCTCCTCTCTCATTCTTCACTTTTCCATTAAAACACACTCACATTCTCTCTCTCTCTCTCTCTAATCTTCTTTCTCCAAGTCTTGTAATTATTATTATTATATTTATAAAACAAACCCACTTTACTTACAGTTTACATTACATTGCATTGCTTCTTCGTCTTCTTCATGGGAACTCCACATGGCTCTCTGAGTCATTCTTCTCATCAACACATACTTACAAACAACTCTGTTTCTTTTTACAATACGCTTCTTATTTTATCATTTACTACTTTCCTTTTAATATCTCTCTCTAATTCTCATCTTGTTTCAGCTGCTGCTGCTGCTGATGATGTCACACCACCACCGTCACTCTTTCAGACTACTCAGCTCTTCAGTCCATCAAGCAAGACCTCATCGATTTCCGCGGCCTCGTCTTACGCTCATGGAAAGGCAGAACCGGAGTCTGCTCAGGCGGCTGGGTTGGTATCAAGTGTGACCAAGGTCGAGTCATCGCTCTTCAGCTTCCATGGAAAGGATTTGGCGGCAAGATCTCTTCCAAAATTGGAACTCTTCATTCTCTCAGAAGAATCAGCCTACACGACAACCTATTAACCGGTCCTATCCCTCAATCTTTATGGATTTTACCTAATCTTAGAGGCGTTTATCTCTTCAACAATCGCCTTTCGGGTTCCATCCCACCCTCTTTAACCCAATCCACATCTTTACAGAATCTTGATTTAAGCAATAATCAGCTTAATGGGACACTCCCTAATATTGTTTCCAATTCTAGCAAGCTTTATAGATTCAACTTAGCTACAACGCCTTTTCGGGTTCTATTCCGTTAAGTTTTACTCTTTTGCCTTCACTCACATTCTTAGCTTTAGAGCATAATAATCTCTCTGGCCACATTCCAGACACTTGGGCTTCTGGTGAACTCAAATCTTTTACTCTTCATCATAATTTTCTCACTGGAAGTATTCCTACTTCATTGAGTAAGATGGGTAATCTTGAAAATATTAATCTTGGACATAACCACCTTGATGGGGTTATACCCAATGATTTTGCTACTCTTTCTAACCTTCAGATCTTGGACTTGTCAAACAATGGTATTAAAGGGGGCTTACCTTCCTTTGGTTCCTCGAATCTTTCGGTTTTGATATTGGATAGCAACAGGTTGAATGGTCCTATTCCTGATACTATTGGGAATCTTTCTTCTCTTACTCAACTGAGGCTATCACACAATAATTTCAGTGGTGAAATCCCAAAATCTATTGGGAATTTGAAGAATCTTGGGTTGTTGAATGTTTCGTATAATTCGCTTTCCGGAAGTGTTGATTCTGTGCTCCTTAGGAAGTTTAATGCAAGCTCTTTTGTTGGGAATGTTGAGTTATGCGGTTATAGCATTTCGACGCCTTGCCATGTTCCGTCTATTTCGCCTTCTCCATCTGCTTCACCGAATATTCTTCCTTCATCAAACAAGAAACATGATAACAGAAAACTTAGTACAAAAAGATATTATTCTCATAGCAGGTGGAGCGCTTTTGCTGGTTCTGCTTCTTTTGTGTTGTGTACTGCTTTGCTTCTTAATCCGAAAGAGGGCTGCAAGATCCAAGTCTAACAAGGGGAAGACCGACATTTCGATGCCAGTGCCAGCAGTAGCAGGGGCTGATGTTGCTGAATCAGGAGAAAACAGGTGGGAAGTTGGTGCATTTTTCGGGCACATTTGTGTTTACTGCGGATGATTTGTTATGCGCGACTGCTGAGATAATGGGAAAGAGTACTTATGGAACCTCGTATAAGGCGACATTAGAAGATGGTAACATGGTTGCAGTGAAGCGGTTGAGGGAGAAGGTGACGAAAGCGCATAAAGATTTTGAAACCGAAGTTGCTGAACTGGGAAAGATTCGGCATCCGAATATATTGGCCCTTCGGGCTTATTATTTGGGACCTAAAGGCGAAAAGCTTCTCGTGTTTGATTACATGCCTCAGGGCAGTCTGGCTTCTTTCCTCCATGGTATGTTGGTTTTTAATGCAACCTGCTGTTATCTTTTATTTATGAATAGATCTGTTAATCTAATTTATGTTTAATGTTGTTGTTACAGCTCGCGGACCCGAAAGTTTGATAAACTGGCCAACAAGATTGAACATAATTGTGGGCATAACAAAAGGCCTTGTTTTCCTTCATAGCCAAGAGAACAGCGTCCACGGGAACCTCACTTCAAGCAACGTGTTACTAGACGAGCAGAAGAACCCCGCGATTGCAGACGTGGGCCTCTCCAGACTGATGACAAATGCAGCCAACACGAATGTGATTGCAACGGCAGGAACCTTGGGATACCGGCTCCAGAGCTCTCAAAGCTCAAGAACGCCAACCCAAAACCGATATTTACAGTCTTGGTGTGATCATGTTGGAGCTTTTGACTGGAAAGTCTCCCAGTGAGGCAACAGATGGTCTGGATTTGCCGCAGTGGGTGGCGTCGATTGTGAAGGAAGAGTGGACTAATGAAGTTTTTGATTTGGAGTTGATGGGGGATCCAGCCAATGTTGGTGGTGATGAGCTGCTTAGTACTCTGAAATTGGCTATGCATTGTGTGGATCCTTCGCCCGAAGAAAGGCCGGAAGCTGGCCAAGTTCTTGAAAAGCTTCAGGAGATTAAACCAGAGCTAGCCGAGACATCCGGTGAGGCAGAGGCTGCAGCAGCAGTAGGAGTTTCATCAAAAAGTGATTGAAGGATATCTAATTAAAGGGATATGGTCTGAAAATAGTCATTCTTTTGTAAGATAAGTATGCATATAGTGATTCTATATTGATTTGATGTATAAACTAAAGTGTGTAGATTGAATTTGTTGATTCTTTTTGTAATGAGAAAATAAAACACCATTTTTATGTCTGTTGGAATGTTGTTAGTTTTGGCTGTGTGTAAATATATAGAGTCTGATATGTATGTTGACTGTTAAGTTGAATGAGAGAAAACATTGCAAAGGCTCCTGATATTCATCACTTGAAGAGAGTTGAGGATTGGTGTAAATTGATAAACAGTATTATTCTTCTTTGGGTTGTAAAATAAGTCTCGGTTCTTCATTAGGGTGGTGGACTTTCTTACTCCTCATGCATGATCTACTTTTGAGGTACCTGATCCTTGAATTTTAAGTTTGTGATGGCTTTAGTTAGTGTTCCAAAGATATTAGGTATGATTTTAAAACATTTAATTTTGTGCAGCATTTGTAATTACCTATTTCTCATATATCTATTGTTCCATTTTGTGTTTTTCTTTCAAGGGAAGTTAATAAAAAATGTGTTCTTTCAGGGAGCTGCTGTTGTTATTAATCAATATTTTGCAGGATGCAACGTTGAAAATTTATGATTTTATATATTCATTTTGCCAAAAGTGGGTAATGGGTCAGAATGAATTGACTCAAAATTAGACCGGGTTGACCATAAATTGTTTTTTTTTGGGATTTAGGTTCAGAAGGTGGAGAAAAGCGAAAGCCCCATCAGTTTAAGCGTGGGACTCAGGCACTTTGTGAGATTAAGCGTTCGCAAAAGACAGTTGATATTCTCATTCGAACTGCGACATCTCTTTATCTCCCTGGTTATGGTTATGTTGACTTTTTTGTCTGAACGGTTTGCTTGTTGAATGTTGTCATGCTGATTATTGATTAAGGGTTGGTAAATAATAATAGATTGAAATAAATAAACTAGCAGTTTTTATTTATGTTAAGACTGATGGAATTTTAAGAAAAATCGAAGAACATCACAGACATATAAGGTAGATCCAAGTGAAGATTATAGACATCCAATTCCAAATAGTGTCGCTGCTTGCTGTTGATTATAACAACAGAAAAAACCATCTCTCTGGACTGCAGAAAACTTTATATTATCATTTGCAGCAGCAGCAGCAGCAGCAGGTGATGCAAGTATAGAGTGAGCTGATGCATGTGGTTGAAAGAAATCAAAAGAGGTCTGTCTGTCTGTTTAATGCTAACAAAGACATTGTCCGTGACATTAAGGAAACACTTGCATATGTGGCTCTTGACTTTGAGCATTGCAATTGTAATTGTAATTGGTGTGTTCCATGGATAATAATTATAGGGCCAATGGAAATGGGAATAGAATCTGTTGTTTTCCTGTATGTATGTGCTCAACTGGAAGGACAATCGTAGGCTACTGCTTACGATTCTTGAGATGGCAGGGTCTTTTTCTTCCTACGACCTCCAGTCGTCCAATATCTCTGACAAAAGTGGCGAGGCAGGTACAAAACAAGATTGCACAGTCAGTCGGTGTATGCATTGCATTGCATTGCATTGGTAAAATTAGTTTTAATCAAGTCATCTTATGGTAGGTATATACTTGAATTTTTAATCAATCTAGTGTTGCCTCTGGGCATATGTTGAATGCCATTTTAGCATATAATTTGCATAATACATGAACAGGCATATTAAATGTTTAGTACAGGAGGAAGATTATCATATACTGTAATTTGCAACTGTAAAAAGCAGGAAGATTATTATCTGCTGACTCTAGATAGATAGATAGATAGAAGACGGGCGATGAATATTTGCCTATTCCATTCCATTGATGTTTTAGATAAATTAAGCTGATGTTATGCTGGAACCCAAGTTCAATAATACGCATCCAAGGACCAATTTCCATTTTAAAATAAATAAATTTGCCTTTAATCACAATAACTAACTCTTCACTAATAATTATTATTATCCAATATAACCCATTCTCAATCGTTTAATAAACGAATTCAAAAGCTTGTGCACTGTATTTATACCTTTCCACACGTCATGTTTGCATACACCAACCCTCTCCAACTCGACATCAATGCGATCCGATTACAGCGTAACGCGTATATGCATCTTGAACATTCTCACTGATTTACACTAATCCTGCACTACCACACCACTTCACTGATTTACTTTACTGAAACAGTTTTTTAGAAGCAACACTCCACTGCTTCTTTACCAATAATTAATTATTTTCACACATATAGTAATAATCTATATCTATATATATATATATATATATATCTATATATATATATATATATATATATATATAGGGTGTGGATAATATGGAAACTCTATCTATTGGAAAAACCTTGCAAACCCTATGGTGACCATTGATCAAGTTTGATCCATGGTCCTTAATTAATTTGTATTTAATACTCAAAAGCAAGTGGGACCACTTTAATAAAATATTGGATTAAAGGCATTAAGGTAATCTTGTGTTTTCTGAATCCTAGGTTTTAAAAAGGTTGATTTGACACTTGTCAAGTCACCTCTCTCCTCCTTTATGACACTTTTTCCAGCACGAATATTAACGTACGTTAGTGTTGTGATACAAAATTCTGACCTCGTATAAGACATCGCTAACATGTGTTAACAGCATATACTAAAAGAACATAATAAAAGAACACATAAAATGTGTATTTATTTAAGAATTGATAAAAATAATCATTACAACCAACACTAAAACATACCAAAAAAACGGGTTCATACAAACATAATTATTTGTGAATTTTCAAAAAAAACTATCATAACAACATAAAAAAGATCTAGCTATGCTTCGTTCTTGATACCCATCTTCATCTTTAACACAAAAAACATCTCTTCACTACAAAAAGATAACACATGTTAGTTGGCCTCTCCAAAACACATAATGAGACATCACTGACACGTGTAGTGTATTCTAAAAACATATGTTTTACTGAAAATAACGTATATCATGTGAACGCTAACACATGTTAGTTGGGCATATACTAACGTATGTTACATGAACCTAACACCTGTTAGTTAGGCATATACTAGCATGTGTTAGCATCACTAACATGTATATAAACAACACCAAAAATCTGCAGTTAGTTGGGCACATACTAACGTATGTCATGTGAACGCTAACACATGTTAGTTGGGCACATACTAACGTATGTCATATGAACCCTAACACCTGTTAGTTAGGCATATACTAGCATGTGTTAGCATCACTAACGTGTGTGAGCATACAAGACTCGGACCACAAAAAAATAGACATATACCCTATACGAGTTCATAACAATTTCACTTGCCAAAAATTTATTAAATAGAATACAAAAATTATTTAAACACCCTATTCACCAAAAGATTAAAAATCTATAATCTTTATAAAAAAAAAAAAAACATCACTTACCATAGCCACATGGGTAGGGAAAAACATCACCAACGCCGCCTTCTTCCAATAGCCTACTCGTGTAAACCACCACTGAAACAGATACACATGTTAGTTTTGGATCCTTAAACACATAATAGGGAATCACTAACATGTGTTAGCATATACTAACATAAAAAGACTACAAATTTATTCATCAATCACATGTGATCCATCAACCTCATGTCCCCAATCCAATAAAAATCTAACATAAACAAAATAATAATTAAAAAAAATAAAAAAATGTTAACATAAGTTTTTTTTTTTCATTCAAGCATTTGATCAAACACTTGGTATGCGACCAAAAACTATCCCAAAAAAATGTTATTATTATTCTAACGAAAACTATCCCTAAAAAATGCTATTATTATTGAATGTTCTTATGTATTAAAATAGAGGAAAGAATGTTATTATTATTGAATGTTCTTATGTATTAAAATATAGGAAAGAATGTTATTATTATTGAATGTTGAGTTAATTGCCAATTTAGTCCCTGAGGTTTGTCAAAAATTGCCACTTTCATCCAAATCTTTTTTTGTTACATCTGTGTCCCTGAGGTTTCATTTTTTGGCCATTTTAGTCATCAGCACTAACTTAGTTAACAAAAAACCAGTTAAGTCAAGGGCATTTTTGTCCATACACACCAAACTTTTTCCTTTTGCCATTTTCATCCAAACAATATTTAATTAATAAAAAAATAATAAAAACATAAAATTTGGTAAAAAAAATAAAATAAATATCATAAAAAAAATTATTCAATTATTATTTACGTAACCAAACGCTCCCTATCTGTTGATAAACTCGTAGTCAAACACCTTGTGCAAGCCTAAAACCTGCTGCCAAACATCCTTATATCCTGCTGTTATACTCGTTCCCAAACACCCTGAATTAGAGATGGACTATATACACCTCCTTCTCTTCTTTGTCTGATAACTTACAAGATCACACACCCTTGTGTGTGTCTATCACAACCAAAGCAACAACATCAGAGCTCCTCCCCGATGACCGGACAGCCATGGCCGCCCGCCGCCCACCACCGCTATCACCACCTAAACCTAACACCAACCTGCAACACTCACCACCGTCGTTCACCACCAGTCCACCACATCTCCACGGCTCACCAACATCATCCCCACTGTTCACCTCAACCTAATCAACGCCCACCATCACGATACCCGTCGTTCGATCTAGCCACCGGACCTGCAACCCATTGCCGGCTTCTGGTTCCGTCGTTCGATCTAGCCACCGGACCTGCAACCCGGTCCCACCAAACGACAGACGCAGAGGTTGGGTTCAAAACAGACGCAGAGGAGAACATGGTTGTGCGTTTGATTTCAGCGAAACAATAGAGATGGAGGAGATGGTTCACGGAGAGGAGAAGCTTACCGGAAAGAATAGCGGCGGCGGGTTCCGGTCACTGGTGAAGGTGGCCGGTTGTTTTGATAATAACACACAAGTGTGTGTGTTTCGTGATTCTGTGCAGCCAAAGAAAAGGAGGGCTTTATATAATAGGTCTCAATTAAGGGGTGTTTGGTAACTAGGATAGCAGCTGGCTCAAGGGTGTTTGGTACCGGGTATAAGACTGCACCAAGGGTGTTTGGTGCTGAGATTAACTGCAGATTATGGAGCGTTTGGTCACGAGAAAGAAACTTGGAACAATTTAATTTATACAATCGGGTGTGACCCGACCCGTTTACGAGACCCGTGTTACGACGGGGTGTTACAATATAATATCTAAAAGAAAATCAAAATAAATTAAAAAGGGTTTTGGATGAAAATGGCAAAAGAAAAAAGTTTGGTGTGTATGGACAAAAATGCCCTTGACTTAACTGGGTTTTGTTAACTGAGTTAGTGCTGATGACTAAAATGGCAAAAAAATGAAACCTCAGGGACACAGATGTAACAAAAAAAAGATTTGGATGAAAGTGGCAATTTTTGACAAACCTCAGGGACTAAATTGGCAATTAACTCTTGAATGTTCTTATATATTAAAATAGAGGAAAGACACTCTGAAGACATCATAAATCAAAATGGAGTCACAATAATCAGATTTATCATGTTCTGCAAAAAACATATTTTAATATCTCCAAAATCAAAATAATCCGATGTGGCAAAAACAAACTGATTATATGGATTTGAAGGACATGATCTTAGGCTCGAATCAGCGGATTCAAGATACCAATGATCACATCAAAACACATCAATACTCCCCTTAATTAAAAAACGAGTATTAAATCAAATCACACTCTTAACACTAACAAAAAAAAGAGTATTATCATACGCGTGACGTACAGCTTCAGATTCGGCACGTCTTCGATGGTGGTTTATTGTTCGAATCAGTTTTTCATCTCCCTCTCTCTAGGCGGCTATCCTCAGATCCGGCGTGTCTTCGATGTTCTTTTGTGGAGAAGAAGTTGAGAAGAAGTTGTTGTAATGGTGGTGGTGGTTCTAGAGAGAGACAGAGAAAGGGGAGGGTAGAGAGAGAGGGGAAAGATTCTGAAAATTGAATTTGAAAAAAATGAAGAGAGAGAGGGGGGAAAACAGTTTATATACGAAGAGAGAGAAGGGGGTGATGAAAATGTCCAATTTACCCCTCCTTATATAATATTATGAAATATTGGTTTGGTTGATGTGGATGAATATGGTCCATTCAATGGGTTTGTTGGGGTTTTTTCATTTGAGAGGGTTTTTTTCCCTATACTTCCACTATATATATATATATATATATATATATTTATATATATATAAATATATAAATATATATAAAAGAAAATGAGTTTGCTGACGTGGCGTGCAATGGAGGCCTCAACCTCCCCTTGGGAGTGCCACGTGGCTTAATAATTGAGTGTTTTTGGTGTTTTTGACTATTTTCGTTTTTAACTAAAAAAAAGAGAGATAAAACCCTAAAATTACCGCGATCACATGTTGGGCTATATTTAAGTAGGTTTACGCTTGTCTTTATTAAGCCTGTTTGTGTTAATTGGGCTTAGTTTAAGTTAATGGGCTTGGGTTAGGCCATGTGGGCCAAGGCTTTAGTGGACCCTATATAATGTTTTGTTTGATTCATTGTTAGGGTTAGACATTCATCAGACTCTCATTTTGTAACACAAGAGCCAACACCTTGTACCAGACAATCCTAGAGATTGTGTGCAAGGTGAAGCAGCAATAATATAGTGTTCATCGGTTTCATCTTTTGTTCTTCACATTCAATCTTGTTTTCTGCACTCGATTGTTTGATACCCGGTATAGAAGATCTTGGACTTACAATTGGTATCAGAGCCTAAGAAGTCTTTCGAAGGCTCGGTTCGGTATCATTCGAAGATCAAAAGAAGACGTTTATGCTGCTGCGTTTTATCGGTTTTACAGGTTATTCGCATCTCAAATTTTTAATTTTATTCATCTAATCATTTTTTTTTGGTGTTTTTAGTGTTGTTATGCAGATTTGTTTTTGTTCAAATTGTTGAAGAACATCAAGAACAGATTCAAAAGAGGGTGTTTAATCTTGTTTGGAGGTTGCTATTAGTTTGGAAAGCCAAAATATTCCAAAATAAAGAAAAGTCAACAGATCTAAAAATTTGAAAAGCAGTTGGACAGCTTTCATCGAACACAACACCACCACATCGAACTCAACACTGCATCAGGTCGAACTCAGATCCGTACCTCGAACTCACCCAGGTCGAACTCAACCAGGTCGAACTCAGCTCTCTTGGTCGAACTCAGCTATCTTCGTCGAACTCAGATCTGCAAGTCGAACTCAGACCCGTAGCTCGAACTCAGACCCATCTTCATCGAACTCAGCCTGACTCGAGGTCGAACTCATTACTCGAACTCCTGACTCGAGGTCGAACTCACTACTCCAAGTCGAACTCCCAAGTCGAACTCAACCCGTCACCTTCACCACCTCGAAAAACCCATCACCACCGGTCACCCAACAACTTCTCACTGGAGACTCATCAGTTAACCGGAAACCCACCATACCGTACCTGCAACTCACCCTACCAGACTCCCAACTCAACCATATCCGAAAACCACCACCCGGAAACCACCTTCTACTCGGAAACACCTTGTACTCAGAAACCTCTCTGAACCCGGAAACACCTTGTACTCGGAGACCCCTCCAACCCGAAAACAACACCCAACAAAACCCACCACTCGCCTCCACCTTTGTGACCAGTAACAAACCCAGAAAAGTTCCGGTCACCACAGCTCACTCCTGTTTCCTCGAGTTATTGATCTCTTGCTTAGATGTTATGTCGTGGTCAGGTGTTGTAAGGATTAATCTAGAGAGAAAGAGGCGTTGGACTTAGAGAGAGAGAGAGAGAGAGAGAAACAAAAGAAAGAAGTTGTTTGTGTAGTTTGTTTTAGAGAGAGGAGAAGTGAAAGATTGGGGGTGTTAAAAAAAAAAAATTTCTAAGAGAGAGAGAGAGAGCTAAGAAAGAAGTAGAAGAAGTATTGTGTCTTGGTAAAGTAAAAAGACAATAGTGGGTTGTGCAGAGAATAAATTCAAAAAATAGAGAAAGAAAATGGAAAGCAAAGGCGAGATTTTTTATTGTTGTTGTTGAGTGGAGATAAAATAAAGAGAAGAGAGAGATAGGAAGGAGTTGAAAAGTGTGGTGGTGATTGACTCTTGATGTCATAGAGTTAATAATAATAATAATAATAATAATAATAATAGTGTATCATTTGGAGTGTACAAGCTCAATTTGGGGGGATCGACCTTACGGTATACGGTTGGATTCGGTTGACTACGGTGGACTAGACAGTGTACTATTTTTACGGTTGACTACGTTTGGACTTCCTGTGCTCGGTGTGAAATATTTAAAAAAAAAAAAAAAACGTCTAGATTTTTGGGGGATCACGGTCTAGAGAATTAATAATGTCTTCTCAAAGTGAGGTGTTTGAGCAGAGACTTGAGAGTTTCGGTTACATTCCTGGTGAAACTGTATATGCACTGCTTGACAGATTTACCGAACTGCTGTCAGAAATGAAGAATGCAGAGATTGTGATAGCAAATCGTTGGGTCAACAAGAGTCTTCTGGAAGCTTTAAAAGAATACCAGATCAACCGAAATGCAGCTGGTTTATGAATGTCATGAAGATCTACGCAGAAACAAGTTGGTCCAAAATGACGTCAGATGAGTTAATCTTACTCGTCAAAGAACATGCTAAGCATGCAAAGCTGACGACTCAAGGCAACACCTCTGCTACAACATGCTCATCCGCCTGTGACACTTCACCTTCAAATTCAAAATCTGACTGCTCACCCGCTCTTGCTACTCCTGCCGCTCAAGCTTTAATGGCACAACTGAATGACCATGTGCCATCCGCATCTGAGGTACACGCTGGCATTTTAGCTGAGTCTTGTTGCACTGATAGGTGTAGACTAAAAATTAAGGGTTTTAGAGAAGAAACTCTCTCTGCATACAAGCAGCTTGAATACGAGAAAATGGCCACTTGGGATATTAAAAAAAAATTTAATTCTTATAAAGAAATGGTCGAACAACAAAAACTCGATATCAAGCACTTGCATCAGGAGGTGAGCGATCACAAGTGTCGATATTTACACTTCAAACGACTGTCTGATACTTTAACCGCGGAATTGATCGACTTAAAATCAAAATTTGAAAATGCCGATTTTCATTTTAAAAAGTTCGATTGTTCTAGTCCCAAAGTTGAAAAAATGATCAATACCCAGTTAAAGTTCAGACCAAAAGAAGTGAGGAACAAAGGTCTGGGGTTTGTAGAAATTCCACCACCCTTTAATGAAAATTATTCCTCAATTCCTATGTCGGATGAAGAATTGTTGGCCCTGCCTGTTAAAGGATACGATCCTCTAATAGAAGAGCCAACCAGTCGACCATCAAGGGATCAAATTGAGATCTCCAAACCTAAATCAGTCCCTGTCCGAATCTCTAAACCCAAGAACAAACATCCTAAGCAGGAGCAGGCCCCGTCAAAAACTTTTGTCAAGTCTCAAGATGCTTCAAAGCAGACTGAGACATTAAACTTTGAGAAAAATAAAGATATTGATAGAGTTTTTGATGTGAAAAGAGATGAAGTTCCAGTTTCAAATGACACAACTAAATTGAATGATGTCTTAAAAGAAACCGTTTTTGAAACTGAACTGAAAATTGAGCAAACTGAACCGACCGGCCAATCAGACTCAAATGTGCCCTTTGAGTTTGATTTCATGAAAACATTCAAAAAGATCTATGAAGAGCGCATGGCACAACATACCGTTGAACCAGCTGCCCCACCAACTTCTGAGATGGACTCCAAATGTGAATCACCCGAAAAAACTGACTCTGAGAAATCAGTATCAGTTGAATCGAGTGAATCCAGCTGTGAGTCCTCTAGAGCAGCTGAGTCAATGGGGGATTCAGCAGAGTCACCACAAGTGTCCAAATCAAGTGACTCAACTGAATCAAATGACACACCCTCGACTGAGCCAGAATCTGAAGAATCTGTGAGCTCAAGGCCAGTCGAGACTGAACAAGAATGTGAGGATCCCTCATCCAAGACTGTTGGCATGGGTGTGGTAAAGCCAATAGTCCCTGAATTTAAATGTGTGAACATTACTGATGCTTCTACTTCATGTGCAGATTTAGTAAAAGTAGAGGTTAAAGTTGAGGGGGATGATCGTGTTTGCACTAACAATGCAGGTGTTTGTGTGAAACAGTCTAATTTGTCTGCAGATGCTATACCATATGTGCAAAAGACTGTTTCTGAGCTATCTGTTAATGGCATGACCGATAAATATGTGCCACCACATAGAAAAACTTCTTGTGCTAACTCTCATGTACAGGTTCCTGAAGCTAAACAGAAAGCTCAAGGACAGTCATCATCACACGCACAATCTTGTTCACACGGGCGTTCAAGATGTTCTAAGTAGAGCAGAAAGACTAGGAAGCCTGCAAACAAATCATCCAACAGATCCCATCACTCACATTCATCAGTGGGATCAAACAGACCGGGATATGAACCTTATGCAAAGAAGCAAACATGCTACACTTGTGGAAGACCCGATCATATTGCAAGGAACTGCACAAGTCATCCTTATGTGCCCTATTATCGACAATATCAGAGGGTTATGCCTAGGGATAACTACTACTCCAAGCCAATGAAGGGTAATAAACCTAAGGCAAGGACGAACATGAATCCCAAAGTTAAACCGTCTGATGGAGACTGGAATGCTGCCAAGAGCAAACGGAAGGTTGTTCAACCACAGAAGTCGAAGCAACCTGAGAAACAAAAATTAGCAAAACCGTGTGCAAAGCCTAAACAAGTCTGGAAAGCTAAGGCAACAGCAACACCATGTCTAAATGAGAAGAAGGACATGTGCTTGAGAAAAGTGTCTTTCATTGATGTTTCAGGAGTGCCCACGACCACAATGGTCTGGGTACCAATGTTTAACTAATCTCATTTCTTAGTGCAGGGACATCCAAGGAGGATTGTCGACGACCATTGGTATGTTGATAAGGTTGTTCCATGCACATGACAGGTGACATCTCTCTGTTATATATTTATTTAAAATTTTCAATCAGTGAGTATGTTTCCTTTGAAGGAGATAATGGAGGTTAAATCAGCAAAAGAGGTACGCTCAAAACCTGATGCATTGAATTTTGAATGTAATTGGTCTTGAATCGAGAATGGTTTTAGAAAATCACAAAAAGATTTTTCTTAGCTTTAGGTTGTAAATTTGTTCTTTAAATTTTTAATTTTAAGCACAAATTTAGGGGGATATACCCTCAGAAAAATACAAAAACATAGAAAATTCAGAAAATGAGATTTCATGGTGCGAAAAAGAAGAAATGATAGTACATCAGCTGTTGAACTGTCACACCTTAAAATCGAAAAGAAAATTAAATCTGGTGTGATTGCAGCTCCATTATATGATGTATTGGCAGGCAAGCTGCACAATGAACTCAGTCCAAAATTAATGATAAAGATAAAGGACTGTGTAGCTTGTGGGGAACACATCATCGGCATATGATCTTATGGTCTTAAATCTTGCGTTGATAGATTGCCAAACTCTGAGATTTCAGGTCTTTAAATTGTTGATACATCAGGGGATGTCATGGCTGCCCTTCTGCTGCATCCAGATATATGCTGACCTAGGCACAGTCAGGACGTCTTAAAAGAGCAATAAGGAAATGCCAAAACCCAAAATTCTCAAAGAGAATTCAAGCTAAAGGCACAAATCAAAAGCCTAAAGCAATGATCATACCGAAACATTTGGTATTTGCCCTAACCCTGGTCGAGAATCCATCGGTCTCTTTGTTGCATCTAGATATATGCAGACCTGATCACCGATGATCTTGACCTTGTAAATCATACAGATGTCAGCAATTTACTCACCTGTTATGAAGAAGCTTTGTGCATACCTTGATCGCAGGGGTATGTCATGATGTGGGACACACAGTTATTTTGGTCTAACATACGGTAAGAAAATAAGAACAATATCGGACTTGAGGACGTGTGTGTATGTTTGTTTAAGTGGATAAACGATGCTGGTAATCGTCTTGGACTGTTTTCTGGCACTTAAATAAGTTTATCAGAACATGTATACTAACGGTGTGTTGCATTTTGATAAAGCTGATATGATCTTCTTGCACATGATTCTCACCAAAAAGATGCATTGTTATTGGTTTGAATTTTTGTTTTGATTTGTTTATCTGTTATGAAAAATTGACCATTCTTGAGGATTTGACCGATTCTCAAACATAATTCAGGTTTTTGAGATTTTAAAAAGGAAGTACACTGATGTACTTGGTGTTCATGTATATACTGGACCCTCTGTTGCATAAATTGTTTGCTCACAAAATTCTGAGAATTTGCAGAATTTATACAAATCAAGAAATAGGGGTTGATGAAGAATGCAAGAGTTCCAGTTGCTGACAAGCATGAATCACCACACTGAGAAGATGTACCTGAGTCAGAAGAACCTGAAGTGAATCATCTTTTGACAATGAAAATACAAGTGAAGAAGTACCTGAAAAGTTGTTTGAAAGAGAAAATTGACAAAGAAAAGAGCTTCTGAGAATCCTCCTCTCACGTTCTCTTTTAGCAATATGTTCAAGCAAAAGTTGTTGATGATTAAAGTTGTGAAGTTACCTCCAAGAGAACAAGAAAGAACCCAAGATTTGAAGATCAAGATCTGAAGATTCTTCCTACTAAGCCATGATAAAGACAGCATAAACCTAGGGGGATATTGTTGGGCTATATTTAAGTAGGTTTACGCTTGTCTTTATTAAGCCTGTTTGTGTTAATTGGGCTTAGTTTAAGTTAATGGGCTTGGGTTAGGCCATGTGGGCCAAGGCTTTAGTGGACCCTATATAATGTTTTGTTTGATTCATTGTTAGGGTTAGACATTCATCAGACTCTCATTTTGTAACACAAGAGCCAACACCTTGTACCAGACAATCCTAGAGATTGTGTGCAAGGTGAAGCAACAATAATATAGTGTTCATCGGTTTCATCTTTTGTTCTTCACATTCAATCTTTTTTTCCGCACTCGATTGTTTGTTTGATACCCGGTATAGAAGATCTTGGACTTACATCACAAAACCCTATTCTTATCTCATATCTCAGCGCCTCTCTCTCTCTCTCTCGATTATTATTTTCCTTTTCGTTTACAATCATTCGATCCTTGAGTTTTCCCTTTTTGTTGACGGTGTAAAGAGAAATCAAGAAGGAAGATAAGTAGCATAGGAACAAGTTACGACTGTCGGTGACGACCTTCTCTCCCGACGGTAGGGTTTTCCAGATCAACTACGCCGCTAAAGCCGTCGACAACAGCGGCACCTCGTCGGCATCAAATGCAAAGATGGCATCGTTATAGTATTTTCTTTCCATCTCTCTTTCTCAATTTATTTTTTATATCTTATTCCCTCATTGATATATGATTTATAATAATAATAATAATAATAATAATAATAATAATAATAATAATAATAATAATAATAATAATAATAATAATAATAATAATAATAATAGGGTGTAGAGAAGCTGATTGCCTCCAAGATGATGTTGCCTGGATCCAATCATAGAATTTACTCTGTTCACCGTCATTCTGGAATGGTAATTGTTAATTATCTTTTGCTTTCTTGCTTATTTGCAGCTGTTTTTATGGTTTCAGTCAGTACTCAGTAACTACAAATATTGAAATTGTTGTTACATTACATTACATGATGATGATAATGATGATACAGGGTGTAGCAGGATTAGCTGCCGATGGGAGACAGATTGTTGCAAGAGCTAAATCTGAAGCTCACAATTACGAAAGGTTCTCTCACTTTATGTTTTTTCTTACTTTCAATCATTCTTTTCTGTTACTACCTTTAGATGATAGTTTTAGGTATGGTGGATTGATTTGTTATTCAATAATTTGTTTCGTAATTATGTTTTACTTCAGATTTGCAATTATAATCGTATTTTATTTAATGATAATAATAGTAGTAAAGATAATAATGGCAGCGGCAAGGAATGTTTTTGGAGGCACTTATGATAATGAGGACGAAGAAGGCGTCTTCCGATTCATCCAGGTATTCATCATCTCTGTCTTCCTTTTTTTTTCCATCAAAGTTCTTAAGAGCATCTATGGTGATTATCCTTATCTTCGCTTTATAGGTTATCTATTATTCTGTTTAGATACAAGTTTCATCATAGGTTGGCTAACGGGTCTTTAGGTAAAAACTAGAGTGCATAGGCATGTTTTTAAGTATATTTTGGCCTAAAGTCTATTGAACTAATGTCAGATGTGGGAATGTTGACCAATTACCTACTAATGGGTCAAGTTAAAAGTTTTTTTTAATCAAACTGGTCAAATAAAAAAGTTAAAATGAGAATTGGTTGAACAAATCAAATAGGTTGAAATTATCCCCATATGGTTTTATTCTAATATTCAGATTATTCTTTTTTAAAATATTGTTTTTGTACCTTTTAATTAACTAACGAATCAGGTATTTATATAATTGGGTTTGCAATAAAGATTATGTCTTGGTGCAGATAAAGAGGGAGATTGTCACATTAAAGTTCTTGAAACATCCTAATGTTGTTAGATTATACGAGGTATGTTTGTAAATATTTGTTTGATTATTTGTTTTTCTATTATTATTGTTATTGTTATTATTATTATTAGATTGATTTAGTTTGGTTATGAAGATATGACAAAACAAAAGTAGTCAAATCTCAAATTATGCACATAGAGATAATTTACTTGAAAGAGTATTGATTGGTGTCAATGTTTTACAAACGGTTCAAATCGGTGAATAATATCGGTTGAACCGCCTGATTTCATTTGCAACACAGTTGATATTGTCATTAGAACCGCCCTATTTCAACTTGAGATATGATATGGTCTTTGAAAAAAAAGTAGCCTAATTCTATGTACAGATCCACTTTGTCGTTATCTTTTTTTATATGTGGTTCATCAATTTAGCTAGAAATCCATAAAATGGAAACTTGATGTCCATTTGATGTAAACTTTAAAGTCTTTTAAACCCGATTGGAAATTTACAACTACTGTTTGAGATGTTATTTGCATTTTTTTATTGTGCATACATATTATCCTTCCCATGAATATGCTGGATAGTAACAATAGGAGAAGAAGAAGAATGGATTAATAACTTATAATAAAGTTATGTAGAGACGAATATATGGCATTAACATATGGACTCTATGTTGTCAAAGGCGCTCTGGGCGTGCGCCTAGGCGCTTATGCAAGGCGAGGCGAGAGTAAAACGCCCGACGGTGACTAAGGCGACCATCTGCGTGCATTTTTTTTTTGCGCCTTACGCCTACACTCCGGGTGAAGCCTATGCGCTTTGAGTGCGCCTTTGAAACATAGCGTGGAATGCATTGTGGGTTCATATATGGATATATGTTAGGATGATTTTTATACTATATATTCTAAATGGTGTGTTTTGAATGTATAACGAAGCTTTGCATGAACAGGTCGGGAGAAGAAGAGGAGTTACGATCCAAGATTCTATAGTCAAAGATAAGTAAGTTTTTATTTTAGTTTGAAAGTAAGTAATTCGTACTTATTAGTTACACTAGACTGTACTAATCAAATAAATAGACTTTTTTTTTTGTTGATACATTGATTTTTATCATTTATAAGGTAACTTATCAATTGTTAAGTAGTTTGATAAAGATTAATGCATGCTAGGGTTCTGTTTGCTTCCGTTTATATATTCTTATTATTTATCTTCTCCTGTGTATATTGTTCTTAGTATTGTTATAAACTGTCACTTTGTTGCCTTGCCTTGAATGCGCCTCAAAACATTTAAGCACTTTATAATATGGTATTGTTTTATCATATTTGCAGAGCATATACTTTTTTCACTTTTGTTCATAAAAGAATATTTATTCATAGGTTCAAAGAAGGAGCACACCAACTACTGCCAACAACCCCTGCCCATGACTAACAGGAACGACACCTACATGTAGCAGAGAGGAACAAAACAATTTCTGAGCTCTTGGAATGACAACGTGGAAACAACCAGGTACCCACATACCTATGTTGTCAAAGACGCAAGGCGCATTCAAGGCACATATGCCTCACCCGGAGACTAGGCGCAAGGCACAAAAAATCGAATGTATCCGTAAAAAAAGGAAAACATTAAACCCGTTAGGAAGAAAGAAGTAGCGTACAAAGAGAATTATAAGGGAAAGAAAGAACAAGCGACGATTCTTGCAGGTTCAGGTCTGTCTTCTTCTTCTTCTTTAACGCCTGCTATACATAAACCCTCGCCTCTGCCTTGCTTGCACCCGGCTCTAGGCGAGCGCTTGGCCAGCGCTTTTACAAAATAGTCGCAGTTGGTTGCCTAGGTCACCAGCAGGCGCTACAGCCTCGCTGCGGTATGCCTCTGCGCCTAGACTCGCGCCTACGGTTCTTTTGACAACATAGCCACATATCAGTTAAGTATGTATATTCAACAATAAAGATGTGGTAATATGTAATAGTGGTGAATAAATATAGGGAAATTGGATTTTAACACCTTGAACTATTGACAAATGGCCGATGACGCACTGAACTACAAAATTGAACAACACCGCACCATAGTTTCACCTTATTGGCCTGTATCACCCTCAGACTAACCATGGTTAATTTTTGCTGACGTAGCATGGTGACATGTCTATTTTGCTGACGTGGCATGGTGATGTGTCCATTTTTGTTGACGTGGCATGGGGAATTGGATTTTAACACCCTGAACTATTGATTGTTGGCCGTTGACGCACTAAACTACAAAATTGATGGATTTGAGCTTGGTTCAAGAGTTTCAAGTCATCATCTCTGTCTTCTGTGGTTCGATTATTTGTATTGTTCGGTCATTAGTTTCTTTGTATCATTGGACCAAGATCCATCTTTGTGGTGAATCATTTTGGACAGTAATCACACTTGAAGATATTTTGTTTGTGTTTGATTTGTTAACCATTTATACGTGTATGGTAACAAAATGATTCACCACAAAGATATAAATGGTTAACAAATTAAACTTTTTAACCATTTATATGTGTATGTTAACAAAATGATTCACCACAAACCAAATCAAACACAATCAGACTTGAAACAATTGAACCTAGCTCAAATCTATCAATTTTGTTGTTTAGTGCATCAACGGCCAATAATAAATAGTTCAGGGTGTTAAAATCCAATTCCACATGCCATGTCAGCAAAAATGGACACGTCACCATGCCACGTCAACAAAAAGTAACCATGGTTACTCTGAGGGTGATACAGACCAATAAGTTGAAAGTATAGTGCGGTGTTGTTCAATTTTGTAGTTCAGTGCGTCAGCGACCAACTGTCAATAGTTCAGGGTGTTAAAATCCAATTTCCCATAAATATATTACATAATGAATTTTAGTTATAAAATGTGAGGAATGGTAACTAAATGACTAATGAAAATTGGTCGTTAAATGCTATGATTACATCATTAATCTTAAAGATGATGAATTATGAGAAGTTTGTATGGAATTAATTTGAGCTAAATATATGAAACCAAGTATTTGATAAAATAGCTGAATGAAGGATTTTTTTAGTAATTTTATACCAACTAAATAAACGAATACTAACAAACGAGTTAAAAAGAAGAAGAATGGATTAATAACTTATAATAAAGTTGTGTAGAGACTGTAGAGACAAATATATGGCATTAACATGTGGACTCTATGTTTTTTAGGTTTTTTTATGTTAGAAATCCAGCTTGCTCCTAGAATCATATGTTAGATCATTGGTCTATATGTGATAATTAATTATGCATTTGACATATTAGACTGTGTTTAAAGTTTTCTTGCACTTCCAATTTGTCATATATTTTTTTTCCAGTTACATCTTAAATTAGCCAATTGGTCCACTTGGATATGTATTTTGTGTCTATTAGTGTTTTATATGTTTATTTTATCAGGGAATTTGCCATCTTAGTATGAGCTTTCCAAAGAAATATATAGCTTAGTAGCCACATTGCTAGAAGACATGATCTGTCAGAGCATACAGAGCATACAGATCAACCCGCATCACTTCAAGCGAGGAGCTACTCGCATTCATTATCGCTGCAACGCATTGTATCGGCTGTCAAACGTGGAGCCCAAATCATTAAGGGACCAAAGAAGACAGCGCGCGAAAACACTCAGTTCACATTTAGGACGCCCGGGGAGTATCGCTTGACGCCCGAACCTAAAGGCTTAGTAGTACCCATCATCCCAACACGTCATAGTATTCAATGAGTCATCAACACGCTCCAATTTTGTTCTCTGTTGACTTCCTTAAGATCATGATGCATGTGTTCTCGCTAATTGAGGGTATATTTCATTTTTCCTTTGCTAATTTTGATTTATTTGCAGTTGAAGTTTGAGTGTTTAGTCCAGTAAAATGTCAGTTAAATCTGAGTATAATTGAGCCAAATATAGGTGAATTTATTATAGGTATTAGCTCTTATTTGTTGATGAGTTTTTTCCTTGAATATTAGCATATGAAGATGATTTTTAGTGTTGGATAAACAGCTTCGTTTGCCAAATAAACAAAAATCTTGACTTTGTGATCCTCTTCCTAGAAGCTGAATAAGATTTTGAAGATATGTATATCCTACTTTAATTCATTATCAGACATGTGAAGTCAGACTTCACCTTCAACTTATTTTGATTTTTTTTTGTTAATTTTAACCCATGATCTTACATTGACCACACCCCATACTTTTTAGTTTTGATGTTGTGGTTTTTGTAATTTAATTGATTCCATTGCGACTTTTAAACTCGCTATTGTATCGGTACTAAAAGTGCGGTACGGTATGGCCGGGTATCGATACGACACAATATTCGACGATAAAATCAACCCAAAATACAGGTATCGATATTCGCTTTAATGGTTTCCGATGATTTGAGTTGGTAACGATTAAAGTTACGCCACGTAGCACGACGGAAAACAATCAAAATCCTGCCTCGTAGCGCGAGGAAAAACCTAGAAATATAACTATATGTGTAATGATTTACGATGAATTTAATTGAAACATGTTTTATGAATTTACATAAATATAACTATGGCTCCATTTATTGGAAATATATAATGCGTAGATGCTATTAAATAATATTAGATGTTAACTACAAAATGTAATCAAAATTAATGCATCTTACTTTACGCCTAATATTTTGTACACATTTTAAGCATATCAATGTTATCTTTTGAACTTTGTAATGGATAATTACTATGCTTATTAGGTATATATTTTATGATAAGTATATGTTTCGTAATGCAACATTCGATATAAAAAGCAACATTCAATGTTTACCAAAACACGACTTAAGGCGCACGCATCACTGCATCTGTTGCAGGCTAATACATCAGTGCATCTGTTGCACTGCACATGGGTCAAACCACCAGGTGCCACAACATGGATCAAACCCCAAATCAAACCACTCCTTGAAAGTTCTCTTCATGCTTTCTAAGCAATATGCACAACTCTTTCCATTATCTCTAACCTCACTACTCTAACATCAGATGGCCAAACAGGGTCAATCCTTGTCACATTTTCATCCCCAGAACTCATATTCAGATTCTACAAACAGATGTTTCTTTCATCAGCAGCTGTGTGCTCTTGGTGAGCCATTAACAAGCGTCTCTTGCAGATCCAAATTTTTAATTTGTGTCTACTTTCTTGGATTATTATTCATATGTCTCAAACATAGCTTTAACATCCATCAATATTTTATAATTCAACCCCGGGACGTTCCCGGGTAGTCAGCTAGTATATATAATAAACCAAAACATTTTTAATGACATGTCATAATATTATGCAGTCTCTCTTTTGAGAGATGCCACATAGGATGTGATGTGGCAACTCTAAACCAATTAAAAAAAAAGAAATAAATATGGTTTAAATATGATTTAACATAATCTATTAGATACCTAATCTACTAAATGTAAATATTAAAACTTTATTATTTTCTCTCTCATGTTTCTCTCATAACTTTTAAACGTTAATATCTTTTATATACGAGATTTTTTAAAGAAAAAAATTACACCAAATTAACGAGCGTTTTATTATCTTACCAATGAGTACCATAGTGCTATATAAAAATCGGAGAAAAAAAAACGACTATTTTTTGTAACCCGACAGGTATTGTGTCAGGTTTGGAATTAGTTTAAAAAAACTGTGGGTTTGGGTTGGGCCTGGGATTAGGTGATACCCGGCCCAATTACCTTTTTTTTATATTAAAATATTATAACTTATGGCAGAGATTTGTTTAAAATAATAATAATAATATTCACTTTACTTAGATTTCTCAACCCGGGACGCTCCCGGGATATAAGCTAGTAATATTAATAATATATTTCCCACTCTCTCTCCTCTAGAACACATCTATACCACTCATTTTTTTTTTAATAATACATTTCCCACTCTCTCCCCTAGAACTCACCTACACCGCTTATTTTTTTAATAATACCTTTCCCACTCTCTCTCCCCTCTAGAACCAACACGGTAAGAAGAACCCGTATTTGATTCACGGGACCCCAACCAGCACTGGTGGCGGCGGTGTTACCGTGCTGGTAGTAGGGTACCCGTGAACGTTTTGGTGGAGCCCCATCCCCCCTTATTGGGCACCGATTTGGGGCGGTGACAGTTTACACTGGTCGACGGCTAAAGAGTAGGGCGGCAATCGGTGAAATTTCAAGTGGCATTTTGTATCATCTAGTGAAGGGGGCGGCAATCGGGAACAGCTTTGGGTTGAAGAAGAAACGACCAACAGAAGAATTAATCCCTGACAATTTTGATTTAGGGCAATAGAGGAGTGTAGGTGAAGGGATTACAATTTACAAGATCAGGTATATTAGAGCAAAAACACAGCACAACAAGATAACACGTGTCAACGGGGGAAGATAAAAAAGAATACGTGTCAACAATGGAGAATTCAAAAAGAATTGGCAAAATAGGGCACACAGACTCGAACTTAGGTAGATACGAAATGTACCAAACACACAGACCACCAAACCAGAGCTCCAATTTAGAAATAGAGTCAGATATAACAACCCATAAACAAATGTAATGACGGTGGAAACAATAAAAAAACAATAGCGTCTGGACACATGTCAATACACTATTCAAATCATCTCATCTATCAATAGTAAGGTAAATTATTCTTTTCAGGTTTTGGATTTTTTTTATGGAGGATGGGGACATCCTATAGTAAATCAAATATGAAATTATTCTTTTCGATTCTATTCAATTCGAATTCGAGTCCAGTAAATCAAATACGAATTTATGATTTTAAATTCGATTCAATTCGAAATTCGAATAAAAATTGTACGTGTATATTTTTTTAAATATATAGGTATAGGTCCTGTACAAATGACATTTTTCGTACAAAGTGTGAGAAGTCCGTCTAGTTATTGTGTTTTAAATATTGGCTATGATGTTTTCGATTCCATTTGCATTGTATTATATAGAAAAACGCCAAACGTAATAATTTAAAACACAATCAAATGTATTCTAGACATGGAATTTAAAACACACGGATTATTTTCTGCCTATGGTGTTTTAGATTGCATGTCTAGAATACATTAAATAGTGTTTTAAATTGTTATGTTTTGTGTTTTTCTATATAATACTATGCCTAAAGAATATAAAACATCATGCTTAAAATTTAAAACACAAATGTCTTTATAGACTTCTCGCACTTTGTATGAAAAATGTCCTTTGTACCGGAACCCTACCCTATATACACACATACCATTTTTATATACACAAATATACACATTGAAAAAAAAAGAACTTCTAAATTTTGGTCAAACTATAAGAACCAACAGTCTCTACAACTTTTATGATAACTATATTTTACATATTTACCTTATATATCACAAAACTCTAATAAACTTTACTCTCTACTATTTTTACTATTTCCGTATTTGACATATTGTTTGTTGTTTATCAATTTTGTAAATTTGTATTTTATATGTTAAAAATAATGAGTTTGTACTAGTTTTAAAACTAAAAGTAAAACAATTTTTATATTTATGGTGAATTTGAACTAAATCGAATTTATTCAAATTCGATTCAAATTCGAGTTTCATATTCGAATCGAATACGAGTCGAATAAATTGAATTTTTACCGAATACGAATTCGAGTAAAAATATTAAAAATTCGAATAATTCAAAAATTCGTTATTCGATTCATTGAACACCCCCACTTCAGATACAAATACAAAGCATCTTACAAACATCTACAAAGTATACTTTGATATTTTATACAATAATTATTAACATATTGTATCTACTAGTTTATACCCTGGGAGCATTCCAGGATTAAAAAATCTAATATGACTTAATAAAAAATGATAACTAAAGAAAACGTACCAATCGTAAACTCATTCATACGGATCAGCATTCAATCATGCTTAAAAATGAAACCTTTTCTTCCAAGTGAACACCTAAACTCCCATACACTTTTTCAAAACCCTTTTGACTAATCTCACATATCTGTGCCTGTGCCTTCCGGTACTTCTCCTCCCTGCCCTATTCATAAATTCATTAATTTACATACGAGAAGAATGAAGAAATTACTTATTATACACTAAATTATCTAAAGATTGATGGTTATGTAGACCACAAAGTTGGTTGATTCACCTGGAGTCTGACAACTGCCTGTTGGGCTCTCTCGTTGAATGCAGCATCGCCATCAAACCACTGTTTTGATGCCTTATAGAACACCTATGAAATTAGTCAATTACCAACTGAGTCAGAATAACATCAATTGTTAAGCTTAAGCATTCAAATTGGATGTCCAATATATTGATAATGGATATAACATATATAAAAAAAATCATAGGATGTTTCTTATGCATATTATGTAAATTATCAATTAAAAGTGCAAAGTTGAAACAATAATTTTAACAATGTAAGAAGCCACCACATATGAACCATATAAATGGAATTTCTTAATTTTGTATCATTATCACTTTAGGACCCTAAAGTTGTACTCAGATTAAGTTTACATTTATAAATGGAATTTATAGTGTATTTGCCACATTCTGTAGGTACGGATTCAGTGATCATTACAATATTGGTATATTAATTGGAAAACAATAAAAAAATAAATGTCGTTGGTAATACTATTAATCGTTCAGGGTTGGTGTAATTCTTCATGGTAAAAAAGTAAATAAGTAAACATATGAGGAGAAAAAAAATGTTATTGGTAGAATTTTTTTTTTAAATTTGTAAAAAGCCCCAGTCCTAAGAATAAAATATTAAATTTGTATAAAGCTTTGTATGTAAAGCTTGAGCTCAGTTTGATAACTAAATGATTTATATTTCAGGCTCAAGCTTAAGATCGGGCTTGTTATCATTGAGTCAGTTCAAGCTTTTTACCGATCTAATCTTAAGTGGCTTTTGAGCCGCTTCGCATCGTTTACACATCTAGGATCGTAATTTTATTTAGTAATTTTTGGGCAAACGTAAATTTTATTTCCTTTAAATTTAGTAAGTTTGAATTTGTTGAATTCATTCCACAAACAAAAAGCACTTAAGAGATTTTATATTTGAATCTATTTTGAGTAATTAACTGACACATTCTATTTTTCTGGTTTAAAAAATATCCTCATCATGTTGATTCTATGAAAATGGAGGGATTATGAATGCTGAAAACTCGCAGAAAAAGCAATTAAAATCAACCAAAAAACAACCCCCCTCCCTCCATCTCTATCTCCCTCTCTCTAGAGGGAGAAAAGCGATCTCTCACCAAACAAAAACCAATCCCTCTCTCTCTCTCTCTCTTGATATTAGAAGAAATCTAGAGAGAGAAACACGTAGAAAGAAGATGAATCAGCTTATGGGGTTTTGGTTTAGTAACAAAGCCAATGATGTCACAAAGGAAATCAATGTAACAACTTCTCTCATCTCATCTCATCATCGGGATGGATCAGAATTTGTTGTATTTCATGATTCTATTAATTATATGATTTCCTTTTAATAGTAACCTTCAACAAATTAATTGACTCGATCCTTGAATTTTACTCTAGTTTTATAGCCTGTAAATAATATATAGAGAAAAGATCAAATACAAACAACTTTTTCGTACGAACTGTACGAATCAAAGAAAAAAACACGCGGGCCGCATATAACTAGAGTATAATTAGAGTAATTATATAATTACTCTAGTTACATGGCCGGCCCTGAGCATGGGCCGGGTGGTCACCGGCTCAGGGCCCGACCCACAAACGGGCCCGAACTCTTTTTAAAAATATATATATATATATATATATATATATATATATATATATATTAAATTCTATATTTAGGATATATATTTGTGTTTTATATATAAAAGCCTTGTTAGTGGAGTTGGAAAAACCATGCAAATTTAATGTAGAGGTCTCAAGTTCAAGCCTTGGCTCTAGCACTATATTTAGTTCTTTTTTTTATTTAAATTCTTTCCTCTTTACAAAATTTTGGGCCCAAAATTTTTTTCGCCCGAGGCCCAAATTTTTTTTAGCATTCTCGGAGACGGCCTTGTCTAGTTATACGCGACCCCGCGTGTTTTTTCCTTTGATTCGTACAGTTCGTACGAAAAAACTGTTTGTACGTGAACCTAACCCATAATATATATCTATATATATCTAACATCAGTAATCATGTTAAATAGATTTGTTTCGATATGCCGTAGTGATCGACTTGTTAGCCAGGGGCAATGATAATAGGGAGCAAGATTTTCGAGTCATATATATATATATATATATATATAATTGGTTGGTTGGTTATTAGATGTAATTTTTTAGAAAAATACCGGCCAGAGTTTGAATTGAAAGATTGCATCATAAAACATGCAAGGCATGAAAATGCACCAATATTTACACCTTGCTGATTGAATATTGGCTTAATAATTTCTTCCTAAGCATTCCATTCTATATAAGTTGATGGGGTTGGGCATTTGCATGTTGTTGTTTGTGAAATTAATTAATTAATGTTGTTAGTCTTTTTGTTTGTGTCTTAATTAGGATGTGCCAAAAAATATTAAAGGCGGAGCAAAAAAGATGGTGTCTTCAGTCACAGGTGATGGATCGATCGATCGATCATGTTAGTATAGTTCCTTGTATTGTCGTCACATGTAGTATATATTAATTAAATATTGTCGGTGGTGTGTTGCAGAGAAAAAGAAAAAGCCGCTTGGTGATGTGCTGCAGGAATTTGAATTGCCAGCCGGTATCTTTCCCCGTGAAGCAACAAAATACAAGTTGGATAAAGAAACGAGAAAGCTAATCGTGACTTTACCCAACATATGTGAAGTCAGCTACCGAGATGGCTCTGTGTTGAGGTTTTCGAATAGTGTGACGTGTCACATCGAGAAAGGAAAGCTAACTGAAATAGAAGGGCTGAAAACCAAAGTGGTGATATGGATGAGAGTCACATCCATTGTTTCCGAAGAAACCAAGCTGCATTTCTCTGCAGGCCGCTTGAACAAGGCCAGGGAAAGAAAAGCGTATCAGGCTGTTAGAGATGGGGTTCCTGTAGATAACTTCTAATTCATCCACACTAACTCACATTATTCTATTAATTCTTCTTATTATTATGTTGTAAACAAACCTCATACTTGGTATATATGCTGAACACCATCATTATATGACTTTGTAAAACTGTACACAACAAGTTTACTTATATTTGTTTTCTCCCAAAGAGATCAACATTAAGTTATTCCTTCTAAGAAGCAAAATGCAAACAACATGATCCAAAAGACTTGGATTGGTTCTTGACATGATAATGTCTCCTTCTCCTCAACTTATTTGGTTTGGATTTTCATTTATGCCACAAATGTTGGAATAATACAGATTTGCAGCGAATTTGTTATTGTTTTCTGAATGAATTTATAATCGGATAAGAAACAAAGAACAATTAATCGAAACAAGACACTGATTTGGACAGAAAAATATGGATTGTTTGAATTGTATTAGGATAAACAATCTTGGTGAATACAAATGAAAGACATAAGTCCTATATATACATTATCAAACGGTGTGTTCCCTTGACAGTTAATCACTGAAACGTTGTGATGGTTGTGTCGGTTGCTAACTGCCACCTTTTAGCGCCAATAACTGTTTTTCAACCGTCAAGGGTATAATGGTCTTTTCCTTAATATGTCCCGCCCTTTTTTCTTGTCTGCTGCCACCTTTTCTTGATTTGCTTGACCCATTTGATCTTCTATTTTGTTGCAGCCTTGTTTAACCTTGCTATGACTCTTCTGATGTGATCTTGTTCATAGCCGTTTGACCCATATGATTTCTATCCTACTTAAGCTAACATCCTTATAACTAGTGTTTACAACTAATAACATTTATACTATTACATACATACACACATTACTTTACATATGTTCCGATTACACATACTAATAAACATATAAACATAAAGTTTAATTTAAATATCTAACACCTGCCCCTAAATTAAACTTGTATTCTTCTTGTTCTTGGGCAAGGTTTTGATGGCTTCCTTCAATGCTTGTTTTACCCTTGTGAAATCATACTTTCTCTTTTTCTTCATTAATTTCTTGGCTGTGATCCAATCTCCTCCCATGTAGAGAGCATAGTTCTCTTCAGCAGATTGTGCATTGTTGTTCAGTAATGGCATCATATCTGTTTCTTCTTGCATGACTTCTTGACTGTCCCTTATATCAGCACTTGTGCTTCCCTGTTGGTTTTGTCTGGCCACTGTATTCACTCTATATTGCCATTCTAGTACATCTAAATATTGGGCATAAAGTATCCTTACAATATCTTTGTCCTCATAGTCTAAGCCCATTTCTTTTGCAATGACTACCCATAAGTTATAGTTTGATACTCTTCGGTGTCCACCCTCTCTTTTTACTATCACATACAAGTCATACAAGTCTATCTTTTTCCTATTTTCTATTCTTGGAGGAATTGGCCGATTTTCTACTCTTAAATAAAAGTTTAGAAACCAATCAACCATCCTCAAGAAAGGATCTTTTAATATCTCTTTATGTGCCCAAGGATACTCTTGATCTTCTATAATATCCAAGAATTCTATACACTTCTCCATAGAGTCTATGTTGATCTCATGAACAATATCTTCCATCTTTCTTATGTTATTTTCTGAATCAATATTTAATTCGCTAAAGTATTGATTCAAGTACTCCTCTTTCTTTTTCTCATGTTCATTTTGTTCTAATTTCAATTATTTCAACATAGTCTTTATTGTATCTCTGTTTTCCTTCTCATTTACAAACTGTATACTTTCTTTTTTAAACATATTTTGCACATAACACTTATTCCCTTCCAACTTGACTATGAAACCTTGTAGTTTCAATTGAGATAGACTTAAGACATTCTCTTCTATATCCGTGGAGTAGAAGACATTTGGAATGATCATACACTATAATATCTATCATTCCAATTCCTCTAATAAACACGAATTTGTCTTTAAAACGACTTTCTACACCGAATGACTTTCTTATTTTCAGAAAATGATCAATGTTACCAACTACATGATTTTGAATATTTGGACTAACGTACCATATATCCTTCCATGTTTGACTATCGGATCCATATAGAATATAATCACTACCACTACCAAATTTCTCAATAGGATAATGGCTAATACCCGTATCGATCGCATCTTTGATTAACAAAGCATTTTCATCCCTCTCTTTCATGTTACATGTGCTTATAAGATGCCCTGGTTCATGACAGTAGCAACATTTTCTTGTATCAATTCTGCTTCTTCTTGTGGCTCCCCTTCTGTTCCTTCTGTTTCTGACACGGCTTCGATAATTGTTTATGCCGGTTGTGGCATATGACATTTCAGAAGATTGAGACATTTTATTTGACTGACACTTGAATGTTTTCGAAAGATAGATGAATTTTTCAGAAAACAAATATGGCTCTGATACTAGTGTGTTGGAATAATACAGATTTGCAGCGGATTTGTTACTGTTTTCTGAATGAATTTATAATCGGATAAGAAACAAAGAACAATTAATCGAAACAAGACACTGATTTGGACAGAAAAATATGGATTGTTTGAATTGTATTAGGATAAATAATCTTGGTGAATACAAATGAAAGACATAAGTCCTATATATACATTATCAAACGGTGTGTTCCCTTGACAGTTAATCACTGAAACGTTGTGATGGTTGTGTCGGTTGTTAACTGCCACCTTTTGGCGCCAATAAATGTTTTTTCAACCGTCAAGGGTATAATGGTCTTTTCCTTAATATGTCCCGCCCTTTTTTTCGTGTCTGCTGCCACATTTTCTTGATTTGCTTGACCCATTTGATCTTCTATTTTGTTGCAGCCTTGTTTAACCTTGCTAGGACTCTTTTGATGTGATCTTGTTCATAGCCGCTTGACCCATATGATTTCTATCCTACTTAAGCTAACATCCTTATAACTAGTGTTTACAACTAATAACATTTATACTATTACATACATACACACATTACTTTACATATGTTTAGATTACACATACTAATAAACATATAAACAAATGTTTAATTTAAATATCTAACAATAAATGCACCCCGCCATCAACACGCACTGCAACTTTGTGATCAGCTTGTATGATATCCTTATAATCCATAATGATCTTGTCCCGTCTACTTAAACATCTTCACTTCCAAACATTTAATCAATTTTGTTTGGTTCCAGTTGCTCAACTCACAACATACATTTCTATTTATGATGAGAAGCCGATTCAGGGGTTGACAAAACTTTGATATGGACAAGCTAGATAAAGAGAAAAGAAAAGTAGAAATAACTCAAACTTTAAACAAGCATAACTCGGGCTACGATTGGAGTGTACAAGCTGTTAGACACAAACTCCACCAGGGTTTCAATATCGCCAATAAAGAGTTTGTTGACACTAATTCAAACGTGTGAAATAAAACGGTTGCTGATGATGAAAATAACTCAAACTAAAGTTGTGGATGTGCATGTTTTGGGGAAGGTTGTTTAGTTTCACGCACGTGGGAATAATTTTGAAGGCAATTCACTTATAATGTCTAGTTTTTTAAGTTTCAAATATGGCTGTTATAGTTTCCTGCTATTCAGAAGTTAGTAGGTTTGTTTCTTGTTTTTGTTTGCCTATATAAGGCTGGTAGATCTCTCGTTTATGTACTCACCATTCTCAGTTTGAATAATAGTGAAATATTGCCTTCATATTCTTGTTCTTATTTATCATATTATAGTTCTGATTCCAACCTTGTGGTATCAGATCTAGCTCTTGTGACCCACATTCGTTTGTTGATTCACTTTTTTTCGTTTCACTCAATGGCTGAAAAACAATCATCTCTTACCAATCAAGTGATTCCTGTGTTCAAGGGTGAGGGTTACGAACACTGGAGCATTCGTATGAAGACAATCTTGAAATCACAAGATCTGTGGGATCTTGTTGATGCTGGAATAACAGGTGTGGAGAATGACCCAACCAAGATTTCTAAAGCAAGGAAGAAAGATGCTAAAGCTATGGCAGTCATTCAACAAGGGGTTCATGATCTCTTGTTTTCCAGGATTGTTGGTGCTAGTAATTCTAAGGAAACCTGGGATATTCTCTAGTTAGAGTATCAAGGTGATTCACAGGTTCAAAGTGTGAGACTGTAGGGATTAAGAAGGGACTTTGAGAATCTGTCAATGCGTGATGATGAAGGTGTTGGTGATTATTTCTCTCATGTTATGGGAATAGTCAGCCAACAACGTGCATATGGTGAAGAAGTGACATATCAGAAAGTAGTGGAAAAGATATTAAGAAGCTTATCTCCCAAGTATGATTATATTGTGCCATCAATAGTAGTGGCTTATGATTTGACTAGTTTAACACTAGTCAAACTCATGGGATCACTTCAGTCTCAAGAGGCAAGATTGAATGGAAGGAGTGTTGGTTTGAAGACACCAGAGAAGGCAGATGAGCAAGCACTACAAGTGATGCAGCCACAGGCAAGAAGATCTCTTAATGATCAATTCAGTGGTCATGGTCATGGAAGAGGAACTTTCAGAGGAAGAGGTAGAGGCCGTGGTTTTAATAGAGGTCCTTAGTGTTTCCAATGTCAAAGGTATGGTCATTTGAAGAAAGATTGCTGGCATTACAATGTTAGAAAAGAAAAGTGAATATTTTATTAAAGCTCTTAGAACTGATAGAGGTTGTGACTTTTGTTCAAAAGCATTTGATATGTTTTGTAAAGAGCAGGGTATTGACGTGAGCGCAGGTACGTATAATTTAGCGCTGAATTTACACACGTTTCTACTTTAATATTTATAAAAATGGTTTAGACCTTAATATTAAAATACACACAATAGGGCAAGTGTACCCTGTCATATATGTAGTAAGTACAGATAAGAACCAGATATCGATCCATGGACGCGCGCGAAGCAATTGTACTAAAACTCTATCCCCAATTTACCGATAAAAGATAATTGGAAGTTTGTTTAAACTAAATTAATTCTAAAACATCAAACTAACATATGTAAGACTCCAAATACAAAATATAACTATAAAAACTATAATATATCAATCATAGCATGTCATCTACATATCATATGATATAAAGGCGTGTGATCAACATTCCCATTTTCCGAAAATTAGTATCCCTTTCGGGAATCCTAACATGACAACTATACAGAAAGCTAACACGAATACACACGTTAACCACCTCAAGTCGTTTATTACCAAGCAGCTGATATGATCTCATGCAAATCTTCTAAAGATAAGTTAGTAATCTGTTAAGAGTTTTCTAACCTCACTAATCCAGGAAAGCAATACCGAATACACAATACAACCACCTAGACTAGCATAAAGTGGAGCATTTCACAACCTATTCCATTTTACCAACTTTGAACACATATCTACTAAGATCGCTATTTTCACCAAAATAACTAGCAAAGATAATCAATCGTGTCAAAGATCAGTAACGACACCATTAAGCTTTTAAAACCCTTTTAAGCGCCGATAAGTATTTCTAATCATTATTCGACTGACTTTAACCAAACCAATACCGGTTACAGTTTCATGGTGTAAACTTATTAACAAGTTAACTAGTCTACTACCGATCGATTAAACGGACGGTTTTTCAACATGTATCCGACTAACACAAACGATAATCATCAAAGTCAATCCAACATAACTACAAATCCATTAACAATGAAACAAGGTTGAATTATGATCATCAAGATTAAACATGAAAAACGCCAATATCATACAAGACATGATTAAACTAAATAAACGATTGTTTTTACATACTAAATACTAGTGGTTTTACCCGTAGGCATACAATCTATAACATAAACATCACATTAAACCAAAATATTCAGATTTGAACAACTTAATAGTTTATAGATCAAACCATAAATCTTTATTGTGAAGGATTGGATGATGATAGATGATCCGGATGAGTTCCCAAGCTTGTTCATCGGCTTTGCAGCAGCTTACAGGTCCAGAAAATCACCCAAAATGGCCCCAAAATGACCCAATATCTGATCAGTAAGTTTTGCTCTGTTTTTATACAAGTTTTGATTTTGTGCACGGTCGTGCACATAAAGTGCACGACCGTGCACTTTAACTTTTGATGTGACAGGCAAGTGGGCAATTGGTTCCTGAAAATATCTAGGGGCTCGCACGGTCATGCACATAAGGTGCACGGTCATTTTGATCAGGTCTGCACGAGAGTGCCAAAAGTTGCACGAGAGTGCTGATCAGGAAATGGCTTGCACTCTCGTCTGCATTGGCAGCGCTTCCGAGTAACTTGGGTCTGCACGGGAGTGCCATCAGTTGCACGGGAGTGTTGATCAGGTCTGCACAGGAGTGCCAAAAGTTGCACGGGAGTGCTGATCAGGAAATGGCTTGCACTCTCGTCTGCACTGGCAGTGCTTCCGAGTAACTTAGGTCTGCATGGGAGTGCCATCAGTTGCACGGGAGTGCTGATCTGGTCTGCACGGGAGTGCCAACAGTTGCACGGGAGTGCTAATGAGGAAATGTCTTGCATTCTCGTCTTCACTAGTAGTGCTTCCGATTAATTTGGGTCTGCACGGCCGTGTAGTTGGTGCGCATCGCCGTGCAACAAATGCAGATTGTGTAGAATGTGCAGAAACTGTCCGTTTTGCCCAGAAATCCATCTTTTTCTTCAACTTTATCTTTGGTACGCCGTTTAGGACCTGCAAAAACAGAAGTACAAGATTAAGTATCAAAACTACGAATTTACAATCGAAAACGCGTCAAACGGGAGTAAAACCGGGGACTTTTATATGTATAAATTAACGTATATCAAACATCCCCACACTTAAACATTGCTTGTCCCTAAGAAATAAAAAACTCAACAACACTTCCAATGGCAACACGAGTAGCAAACCGGAAAGTTAATAAATCAAATGGCTAGTTGGTTTGTCAAAAGACATCATCAAAGATTTCAAACCGACAAGCACTTGAAAATATATATAGAAAATCAAAGCAATGGTTACATCAAATTGACTAAGCATGCATATCTTTACACCACTCACAATGTTCACACACACTCGGCTTATTTGTGGATCATACATATGAAATGTGTATGTGTAAACACTCAATGCCTAGACAATGACTTGCGCGATATCATATGCTTGTTAAAAGATCTAATCTCTACCAATTCATATATAGAAATGCATAAATCAAGGGGACTTGTGGGTTGTAATGATAGGCAAAGGTCAAGGGTGTGGAATGGATATTTATAGTGACAAAATGGTTAAAACTCGGAGGTTATGTCTAACTAAATAGAAACAAATGTGAACTATACAAAACAAACGCGAACATAGGTGATTTTTATTTTATTCAAGCTAACCACCAAATTCTAACTTTAAAGCACTGAAAACTGCTCAAACTCTTCTAGATCACCCTATTTTAGGGTATATTATTTTTCTGAATTTTTTTTTGTTGCTTACAAGCTTACAATACTGAATTATAACTTATAACTATAACGCGAATATACACAAAACACGGGATCTAAATGCCCGAACATGAACTATAACATAAAACGAGTCAAACAATAACCTAAGCCGAGTTTCAACACAAAAGGTTTAAAAGAAAAAGGCTAAATTTGGTTTAGTGGTGAAATGTTGGGTTAAGTAAGAAAAAACACGGATATAGGCTCAACATGGTTAACTAATGGATAACATTTAGGTGCGGGAAACAGATAAAACGAAAAGAAAAGGCTTAATTCAAAAGGGTAACCTAAATGCCTCAATCATTTTCATGCAGATCTACACATATATGATCTCGAAAAGTATGCTATTAACAAGTTCTAAATCACATAAGCCATTCGGCGCACTCATATTCCGCATATAGCGGGCAAGTATCGAAAAATCAATAAAAGGCTCAAAAAGAATGCTCACGTAACGGAAGGAATGGGTACAAGTGTAAAAATTAACATGCTAGTCACTCTTTTGTTTACCACGCTTTTCAAACTATTTTATTTTTCATTTGGCTTGCTCGTTTTTATCAAATCTAACGCTTCTTAAAACACAACCAACCGTATTAATTTACAAAAATTATGAAGTAAACGGCTTTTGCTTTATTCTATTTTTGTGATTTTCATGTTTTTATAAGTGTTATGCCACAAAAATTAAGAACTGGGAGTTTTTGCACAACTTGGGACAAGCAAAGTAAAGTTAACATAGTTACCCTCCCCACACTTGAACATCACATTGTCCCCAATGTGATTCAAAAAATAGTAAAGCATTATGAATAACTAAACTATAGTGCAAGAAGCGAAACTAAAAACTCCCTTGGTGTCGAAGCAAACTGCAGGTTATCCATGGACGCTGCCGTTTCTGCTCAGCCCTCAGTGCTCGTGTGTCTCCTGAACTCCTTTTCCTGAGTACCTGCAAAAGTGCGAAACAAGTAGCGAAAGGTAAAAAGGCACTCCTTTTCCTGTGGCTGCCACTGATGCTGCATGTCAGGCAGTATGGTTGAGAAGAATGCTTGAAGATCTAGAACTAAGTCAAACTGAGGCTACTGTCATTAATTGTGACAATCAATCTGCTATTTGTTTGTCCAAGAATCCTACTATGCATAGTCGTTCAAAACATATTGAGTTAAGGTTCCATTTTATTAGAGATCTGGTGAACAAAGAAGAAGTGAAGCTGATGTATTGTAGTACTTATGATCAACTGCTGACATGCTGACAAAGGCACTTCCAAAAGATAAGTTCAAATTGTTGAGGTTGAAATTGGGAGTGCAAGAGTTTGAGTTAAGGGAGGGTGATGAAAATAACTCAAACTAAAGTTGTGGACGAGCATGTTTTGAGGAAGGTTATTTAATTTCATGCACGTGGAAAAAATTTTGAAGGCAATTCACTTGTAACGTCTAGTTTTTTAAGTTTCAAATATGGCTGTTATAGTTTCCTGCTATTCAGCAAGTTAGTAGGTTTATTTGTTGTTTTTGTTTGCCTATATAAGGCTGGTAGATCTCTCGTTTATGTACTCACCATTCTCAGTTTGAATAATAGTGAAACATTGCCTTCATATTCTTGTTCTTATTTATCATATTATAGTTATGATTCCAACAGCTGAGTCATTAGTCGTTGGCAAGTTTATTGAGTCTTTCGTTTACATTTAAATAAAAGGGATGGTTAGCAAGAGTTTGTTAGTAGTCTGATTCTTTAGTTTGATTAATTCTAGAAGTCGGTGTAAGCTTATACTATATACGCAAGCTTTATGTAATAATAAGAGCATCTCACCTTCACTTCTATTATCAACATATATAGTGTTATCAAAGTATAGTGTTTGTCATTCACTCATTTGTTCACTAGTGTTATTCAAAGAGACAAAGAATGAAAGAGTTATCTCCAAGGCAACCACTGGTTCATCCTTGCCTTACATACCACCTTTTCTTTTGTTCAAAGGAGAAGGGTATGAATTCTTGATTATAACCTAAGGTTTTTTTTTTTTTTTTTTTTTTTTTTCCAAATACGCGTTTCATAAATTACCATTGTTAACATTAAGGGTATGAATTCTTGATTATAACCCATTGTAACATTTATTTGTTAATATGATATGCAATTCGCAAGTTTATAGGATTCTCTCTCAATCGAATCATGTGGACTTTAACCTGCGACATTAATTGGCATTAGAGAGTACGGTTACGCATCAAGAATCGAAGAACAAAGATTGAACTTTCATCCCCTAGTTTTTTATATTAAAACACAAATACAAATTGGAACAAAAATTGTTAACTTAGAACATAATCTTCCATTTAGACCGCTTTGCCATCTTTTACCAATCATAAAGGATCAAAGAATAACGCCCATTTATCAACTGGGTTGGGCATTGCATGTTGTTGTTTGTGAAATGTTGCCTCTTAGTCTCTTTGTTTGAGTCTTAGGATGTGCCAAAAAAATATTAAAGGCATAGCAAAAAAGTTGGTGTCTTTAGTCACAGGTGAAGAATATTTTGATCATTTATCATTGATATGTCCAATATATAGAGATTACAATCCCTTATTTTAGGGAATAGATAATTACAAACTTAATACCTAAGAAAATTAATACACAAGACTATCCATGTAACGCCCCGAAAACCCGCTTCATTTAAAGACGTTGGTGGGCGGGATTAATAAAAATGATATTGAGTCAAGAGGTTATAAGTTGGAGGGTGGAAATTGTCAAATACCCAAAGTCCATATTAAAAAGTGTTAAATAGGATGAAAACACCAAAAACACACACTTGGTGTGTGTTTTGGTCGATCATCAGGGAAGAAGAAAAAGGGGTCTCAACCCCAACCCAACTACCAAGTTCAATCTAGTGAGAAATCAAGGAGAAATCGTTGCATGAGCCAGAAATGGATGATTTTAAGGTCAATCAAACCCAAAGGTACCTTCTATTTGGTAGATTTTGATGTTAAGGTTAATTTTGGAGTTGATGAAACCTAGGGTGTGTATAAAAACGTGAATCAAGGAAGAATGGAGGTGTCTAGATGTTGATAGACATTAGAGGAACCATAATTCATGATACTACATAAGGCTATGCTTGATTCTTGTACTAGTTAGATTGTTTTACACTTATGATGAAAGTGGGTATTGATCTTGGTGTAATCCAAGACCATTCTTAGTTAATTGTTGAGTGCATTGAAAAGAAAGTGATGATTTGCTATGTTGATAACTATTGAAATGAATGGTATGTAATGTAGGGAAGAAATATGATGATTTATGTTATGAGCTATGAAAGTATGCATGAAATGCTTGTACATTATGTTTTAAATGTTGTATGCACACCAAGTGTTTGATGAAATGCCTAGATTAGTCTAACTTGTGAAATTGTAGGCAAGATTGGACAAGTATGAAAGTAGTATGATAATAAATATAATTGAAAGTGGGTTAGCATGAGAATTGTGTTCTAGGGAGCATTCATGTAGGGATTTAGTGTTAGGAGGTATTCTTGGGCTATGTTGCTAGTTGGAGAATATGAAGGCCCTAGTATGTATGTGAGGAAATGTATGAACGTATATGACAACCGTTGTGATCATATGGTTGTATGTGTTCCGAAATATATGAGAATATTGTTATGGTGAAGCTCATATGGTCTAGTACACTAGTATGGATATATGCTTCTAACTAGAAAGTTTGAATGGTTGAAAGTTGACTTTCCGCCAAGTAAATAGTATGGAATAACATGGGTGGGCTCCCAAACTTGATTGTGTGATTAGAACACTATGTGACTCATAACATGTTTAAAACTATGAGACATATATGATCATAAGTGGTATTACATTATGTGAGAATAAATGTGGTTGTGAATGTATGTTTTAGATATGATAGAAGTTGACTAATGAAAGTCAATGTGATATTTGGTTGAGAATGGTTGTTAGTGTGTTATGATCATGTATGCTAACAATGATGTGAACATGATGATATGAAAGGATAAGAAGGATGGACTCAACCATGGGAAGCTAATGGGTCAAGAGGAGGCAAATAAACAAGCATGAACTTGGAGGACTTGAGGTAAGTGATTCCCGAACTTAACTCGCATCTATGATATTAAATTATGTTCACATAGAATGGGAATCTTGAAAGAGTGCATGTTTTGGTTATGGGTCCAAGATTCACATGGTAGCTAACTTGGACATTGTCTTTTGTAAATGTAACTAATGTCGCCAAGGTTTGAGCGAATCGAGTATATTAGGCACTTGAACTCAAACCGGAAGCTCGTAGGGGCGTGCATTCGATCGAGACTTGATCAAGGTATGTGTGGAATGATGGGTGGGAAAGTTAGTAAATGAGCGGCTAGAATGTCGGAAATTGTGGGTAAGAGTGGCATGAAAGATATGGCTTTGAAAAAGGAAAGCGTTGACCGAAACCTGCTGTTAGCGTACCCTACGCCAGTTTTGGCGTAGGCTACGCCAAGCCAAGTTTGCCTACGCAAAAACCTGCTGCCCTACGCCACTCTGTCACCCTTGCCTACGCAAGTGGCGTAGGCTACGCCACTTTTGGCGTACCCTACGCCAACTCCCCCTTCGACCTTGGATGTTGATTTTTCAGCTTGTTTATGCTTCCGTACCTTGCCCGAGCAACTCCAAAACTCATTTATAGTACATGTGTGTACTCATGCTCGGGTTTGAGAGAGAGCTTCATGTATGTAAGGGTTGGTAGTTATGTGTAGATTGAGTATAGGATTGGAAACGTCATATTTGTCTTAGAGATTGGCGAAGAAAGAGTAACATGACGGGTCAAAGTAAGTTATATGAGGGAATTGTATGCTTGTATGTATTGTGGGGTATTGAGGGAATTGTATATTTGTATGAATTGTGGGGTTATTAACCTTTGTTATGTGAATGGTAATGAAGATGCAGGTATATATAAGTGTGAATGCATGAGACTTGTAGGATCGGCTCGGGGTACCACACCCGAACTTCCAAAAAGGCGTTGGAACGAGATCATGGAGTATCTATGGATATTATCTCCGTATTTTGAGTAGTGTGCATTAAGTCACTAAATGAACTAACGAAACGGTTATTTGGTGATCACAGGTTGTCTTGTCTACCTAATAGAGTACAGAAAGGATGGAGATCGAGCAAGGAGGCGTATTGTATGAGGACACGACCCCATAACGTGATATAGATGGGTCACGTTTAATGTAATAGAACATATTTAAAAGACGTAATACCTAAAATGCTTAGTAGATTTGGGTTCTAAACATCCAAGGTTGTTTTTAAAAGAAATGAATTTTTCGGTTGGTATTTCGCTGCACGTTTTCTGTAAATTGGCTAAGGGCCTTACAATCCATTTATACAAATTGAAATATTCTAGAGTTATTCTATTACACCCTCGTAGTCGAAATGGGAGGTTTCGTATGTTGAGACTGGATCGAAAGTCATCGAACAAAACTCGTGGAAGGCCTTTGGTGAAAATGTCCGCGATTTGAAATCTAGTCGGAGTATGAAGAATCCGAACCATGCCTCTCTGAACATGCTCACGAACAAAATGAATATCTAACTCAACGTGCTTTGTACGCTGATGCTGTACCGGGTTACTAGACAAGTAGATGGCACTAATGTTATCACATGATATAATAGATAATCTTATATAGTAATTTAACATATGTCCAAACTGAAAATAACAATGTAATCAAAGTAAAGCTATTAATAACAAAGATAAAAAGTAACAAAAACCTCCTACACATGTCTAAGATCCCGAAGTACCCATGTGATAACTTTTCCATAATATCTCGTATTGTAGCTACAAGATTTGCCTATTGTATGTCAAAATATTTCTGCATTGCTTCTAGCTTAACTTCTTTTCTTTGATGCCCTCTTCAATTTCTTTTCACATTTCAAGCACCTATGTTTTTTCAAATTGAAGTTTCACTTTGAATGATTCCACAAGGCCATCCATAGTGATGTATGGTTCTACCTCCGTTTTTTCATCATTCTTTTAGTAACAACTATTGCCATAGTTAATCACCGTTAATTAATTATTGAGACATCAAGAATCATAGTTAATCCAATGACTGATCCAACACTAAAAGGTAAGTGTAGCTAGAATGTGAGCATCAGGAGCACTTATATGATCATAAAGCACATATACATAAAAACTCTTTGCTTTTCCCCTCTACTAATATTCATCCTTGGTTCACCTGTGATACCCCGCATTTTCAGGTTAAACACTTTTACTGAACTCTAGTTAACTTACATGTTCATACATGGCTAGATACTTAACTAGGGTTAGTTAAGTAGGCTTAACATATGTTAGAAGATGCTAACATATGTTATACGTAGGAAATCCTTGTTAAATACACACATGAGTCCTGTATCCCAAACGTTGGTGAATTATGTGACATACATAACAATAATATATACAAGTGAATTTTGGTGAACATGAAGTACGTGCTTATGTGAATTACATGTTTTTGTGAATGATCGCCTAACTGAAAGGTAATGCGTAGATTATGCAAATTACGTGCACACATGAATGACATGCTATGTAATAATAAAAATAATGGTTTTTATATAATTTAGCATGGTTAATAATATTGGGTTCGGTATTGGGCTAGAACATGGTTAACGGGTTAAGTTAATGGACTAGAAGGGCCCTAATACCAATTGCTTGGGGAACAAGCAAAGCCCATTTACAATTAGGAGGCAAGGAAAAAGATAAAAACCCTATCCTTGCCCCTTGGTGCCGTACGAAACCCCCCACACCCCTCTTTCTTTGTTTTCAAGCAATCAAGTAATCTTTCACTAATCAAGCTAGTTCGGGTTTGATTTCAAGGCTCTAGGGAGTTTAATCTTTCACAAGGTATACGTTCTTACGATTTTTGATGAATTATAATGATTGAAAAACTTTAAAACCCTAAAAATAATATATACAAAATCGCATACATGCATGTGTAGGAGTTCTTGAATGTTCTTGATGATTTGATGATGATGATTGTTATTAGCAGCCATGATTAGGGTTTTCATATGATAATATATGTGTTTTGCTATGATTAATATGGTGTTTAATCAGTACTATAGGTGTTATACATGTATTAGGGATGTTTATGAAGAATTAGGGTTTGTAGATTACTTGGGATGCAAGTTTAAGATTCTGACAGATTTGTTTGAACGTGTTGAAGGGGCTGTAACGGGTTGGTAAATCGATTGTTTTGATGATTTCTTTGCATGATTGTAATTTAAAAGGTCTTAGCTTTTCATAATGGGCAAAACCATCGATTTTGGACACCGTATGAGTCGTTTTTGGAATTTTAATTGATTAGGGGTCATATCAGATTTTCGGATTTGTAAATTGGGCTAACTTTAAATGGTCATAACTTGAGATTTACAAAGAGTAAGGTTATGAAATTTTTACAGTAGGTCAATACTGGAAAAATAGAGCTTTTCCAAGTGGATTCATCTCGTTTGGATGAATACACAATTTTTAAGAATTTTCCTACTAAACTGACCTGTTGAGGAAATTTTCTGGACACTGCTGTGTTGTACGAATTTTTATAATTTTTGTGTTTGGAATTAAGACAAAACAAAAATAGGTATTGTCGAGTGAATCCCAAATAAAATTCAGTAAAAATTTGGGACTCTAATTCATTCGTTAAGTATTTTAAATAAATTGTTTTTCACAGCGCACAATCTGTCCTAAAAACACAGATTGTGTACGGGGTCTTTAAGTGACTATTTGGAGTTCTATGTGGTGTGTAATTGACATGTACTTGTGTGGAAACTTGTATGAGATGTATTTGATGCATTAAACTGATACTAATTGCTATGATCACCAACGGGATACGTAGGACATACTTGAGCATGTAGAGTCATTAGGTGTCACCACACGGTTTTGAACTTTTAAAAGTCTTGGATAAACGAGTTACATGGTGTGTTGGTTACGCACGTATACTCACCTAGTGACATTTGTAATAGGGAGTCGGTAGCACGTTACTATTCGTGGAATTTGGATTTTCACTTGCGACCTAAGGTGAGTTTCACTACTCTTTTCTCAAAAGCATGCGTCTCAGGTATGAGACACTTTACTTAACATTTTCTAGTCCGGTTTGGGACTACTTACACATCCCGGGTTGGGATGCCATGGATCCTTATGAGGGTCGGTCACTTTGCTAATTCGCAATTGTGTCCTTGATAAACTGAACCATTTCTATCATTTTGTAAGTCCTCACGTACCGAATGAGTTGCCAGGGTTGGCAAGCGGGTTATTAGTTGATAGCGCTATTAGGTCTTACAAACCTCACACCGGCTCGGGGAGCGCGGGCGTGAACTATAACTACGAAACATTATCATTGCGGATAGACAATGATGTCAGGCATACGGCACACTTATGTGGCTACACGTACATAGCAGTTCGGTATAATCGGTTAGTTATCAAGAATGGGTTAGCTACCCTTGGCATGCGATGAATTAGCGGTTACACGGTGCGGGGCACCAACACAACTTACTTACTTACGTGGTTTTGGAAACCAGCGCAGTTACATACTCATTTACTTTACCTAGTGAACTCACCAACATTGTTTGTTGACCCACGATTTACATGCTTTTGCAGGTAGTTAGCTTCCGGTGCCAGAATTAGAAAGCACTGCACACTTCATGGCATTTGGGGTCTTGGGCATACACCTAAATTACATATTATGCTTTTACATTTTCTTTCATATGGTTTTAATTTGGGCGCGTTGTTTTGCGCATGGTTTTAAAAGGGTTAAATTTGGTTTACGCTTCCGCAACTAAACTAAACTTGGTTTTTGAAACGAACTAAATGGTTTGGGCATTTAGAGTCGTTCTTATGACTTATGGCTATGAGATCCTGGTATGTCACGCGCCTCGCGGTATAAACCCCACAGTGGAAATTTGAGGGTGTGACATCACCAATATCAGTAAGATCACCACCCTGCCAAAACAACATAAAGATAAACCAAACCATAACTATTTAAGAAGATTAACTAAAAAATCAAATAAAATAATAAAATTAAATGCTACATATACGTTTGGTTAGGTTTATACCGTTATAGCGTACCTTATAACAAAAATCGATCCGCTATAATCATTTTTAAAAATCGGTTTACCGAACCATTAGTTTTGTGTTTGGTCTAGTTGGGTTGGTTAATTCAATTATGGTTATGTTATTCAGTTTCTGGCTCACCCTACCCCTACAACACTTATAAGCATTTTTTCCAATTTAATGGCCTCCAACCAATTAATAGTTAGGCGATTGGTTACCTTTAGTATTGGATTTTGTTTTCTCACACACTTTAGAAGTTTAACACTTCGAGCAAAGCCCCTACCCGTCTACTTAGATTATGAGAGAACTAATTAGCACAAAAAAAAAAAAAAAATCAGAAACATCAAAGCAAAACATCATTTATATATTTCCTTATAAATTGCATAGCCGGTATCCAAGTGTGCTTGAAAATCTAACCTCGTTATGGAGAGGATTTTTATAGTAGGAGACTTTGGCGGTCTGCGAACATTCTCAAAGCACAAAAGTGTGTTGAAATCGTTTTTCATTTACATGGATGAATTTTAATGAATTTAGGGCGCTCAAACACCTTTTGCTGAATAAAAACAAACAACAAATGGTTACACACCCATAGGTATATATTTAAAACACCACATACACACAGAGCAAAACCCCATATTATATTGATTCATCAATTACAAATCCATATCAAACCCACGATTCATACCTCGTTAATTCACAATATGTTTTTTTAATCCCACCACCATTGATACCGACGAACAACCGAGAGGCTCGACTCTGGGGGGTGGAGGTTTCGTTTTCAATAGGTTAGGGTTTGCTATTCAGAAAAGGATAATAATGCATCTTGTTGTCCATCTACCACCGGTTATGCTAATGTAATTTTGGTAGTAGTAAGGCCATTGGGTGTGGAGAGGGGTGACATTTTCATGATGGGCCTCCACGTAGGAGTGGGAGGGGAGAGGCATCTTCATGATGGGCCTCAAGGGGGGTGGTGTGCACTATGATGACAGGCCTCCTCATTAGCTAGAATTATTAAAAATAATAAAAAATCTATTAAAAATAATAATATTTGCCCCGGCATCACAATCCTCTGGCTGCCGCGAGCGTTGTGGCGCACGTACACAGGAAGCTGCACGATGCGCATGACGTGGTACCATTAAATCAACTATGAAGGAATTCGAATGCTGAGACTTATCTTTTGTCACTTAGCAAGGAGACAATTAGTTTCTGTTCCTTGTTACTTGATCCTTCTTACTCCCATTCGTAACACAGACGGGCCTGGATTACGCATATAGAACTTATTTCTTACCTTAGTACCTTACGCCTAGTATGAGCGGGCGAACGTATGACTGCATATCCTTGTTTTCTCATGAGCATATGGTAGGTTCAGGGGAACACATTAGATCGGGGCTTGTTACACACACTCTAGGGGAGTTATGTAAAGCCTGCGACGTAATGCAACATCACAAGGGAGGATGAAACCTACTAATGGCTAATAGCCACGATTGGAGGAACGAGTGGTACAGCTTACCACTAAACTGATTCACATAGGACTAGAGAAGGAGATTGTATGTGATGAGAACCATATAACACTGACATCGCAAAAGAGGAAGGATAAGAGATGGAAGGGGAACCTGAGCAGGACGAGCACATGGAAGTGAGGATGAAGGCTCTACTATCTAGACAGAGCATGGCGACGATTGGCTCTTATCTTTTCTTACCTATCTTTTCTTTCATTTCCCTTTGCTAACTTAGATAAGACTGAGTTCTTATGATCAACGATAGGGTGGTTGAGGCCCTCGCATCTTTCCAAGCTAGTAAAGATCTATTTTGCTAAATCATCCTTTTCCCCTGACTTCCACATTTGAACTTTCTTATACCTTGAACGCGCATCGTATTTTCAAGCCTTTTATTGGTTGTAAACCTCGATAACTCCAACGGAACTGAAGGAGACCGTTTGATTGCTTCAATAGTATAAGTCTCTGCCATGTGCATTTGCCCCAGGCAGGATGGGGTAATGTATGCTACATGCACACTCGATGAGTTACAAATACCTGGAAGGAGAACGTAACACCCTGTGGTGAAATCTAGAAATTTTGTTATATAAAGACGGATGGGTCTGAGATCGACGCCTACACTACCAAGCTACAGGAGATGGCCACTATAGGCTCAAATCTATTTAACCTACCTTACAAATGGATCGAACTTTATACCAAAAGGGTGGGCCCCTCAGATTCGTGGCTTGGCCACTGCAGCTCACCTACAAATCTTTCACTTGACTCGCAGACTCACAGATGAGACTGCTGATCATGGTACCTTTCTGAAGCATGGTGCTTCATTTTCTACTGTTAGTGATAGCAAGAGAACGTGGGATAGTGTGAAGTATAAGTCCTGCAACAACAACTACCACAACGGGAACAACAACAATGGGGTTCGTGGGAAAGCATTCGTGATTGGCATTAGGGAAGCTAGGACTGATAACAAGGTCGTGACGGATACGACACTCTTATGATACTGGTGCGGACTATAGTTTTGTGTCATCAAAACTTAACAAACAACTAGGGATGGTTCCTACTTTTCTTAATACCCCGTACAACATGGAGTTAGCTGATGGAAAGCCTGTTGAGGTGACCCATATTCATCGTAATTGCAAGCTAGAGTTGGATGGGCAATCGTTTGCCATCAACATTCTACTTATCACCCTTGGAAGCTTTGATCTCGTAGTTGGCATGGACTGGTTGTCCAAGCAACACGCTGAAATTCTCTGTCAGGAGAAGATTGTTCGTATTCCCCCTCCCAAGTGGAGAACTTTTATCTATACAGGGTGGTCGTGGTGGTGCCATGGTAGGCATCATCTCCTATCTGAAGGCCCAGAAGTGTATTCGTAAGGGCTGTCCAGCCATTTTGGCTAACATATCAGGTACTCGAGCTGGAACTGAAACCAAGATTGAGGACATCCCAGTGGTCCGAGACTTCCCAGATGTCTTCCCAGAGGAACTACCTGGACTCCCACCCGTTCGTCAAGTGGAGTTCCAGATTGACCTTTGATGTGTGTAAATGTATATATAAAAATAACACAAGCTTTAATTAAAACGACTCACCTAAAAACTACACACGCACGGCAAGTGTACCGGTCGCAAAGTAGTAAACAGATAAGACCGAGTATCGAACCCAAAGACGCGAATGCAACTCTCGATCACAACCTCTACTGAATACTAGCCTAAATAAATATATACTTAAATGGGGGGTGTTAAACTAATAATTATAAACTTAAAAGAAACTAAATATAAATGAAATAACCTCAACTGCTTAAATGAAACTAGGAACTTGGAGAAATCGGATAGGAAGAAGGCTGGTTACTTAGGTAAAATCCCTAGACACTAGCAATAAATCCTGAATCTGGTAATTAACTTGAGACCCTATTCTTATCTAATAAACCTCCTGTCAAAGATAGCTCACTAGACTTAAGGCGGGACAAGTGTAGAAATGCTAAGATGGATCCGGATCGCCCTAGCGTACCTGTAACAACCGGCAAAAATAAGGTAATTCCGTACAGATTAATTAATATATGATTAACGTAATTAAACGCAATTATGTGTGATTTAATTATCAAGGCCTAAAGAGATAGCAATTTCCAAATAGTGCATAGGAATGCATACGTTTAATGGTAAAACATGATTGGATCATGTGCGAATAAGCTATCCGGTATGGACGTTGGCAGTTACCCGGTAATAATTAAATAAACGAAACGGATCCCGGACACCCAGGATATAAAATAAAGGGTATTTTCATAAGATATAATGAGTTTTGGAACTCCAAAACCATAAATGAAAACGTCTTGTACGAATCTCCCGGTAACGAATAAAATGCGCGTATCGCACCCGATACGCGTATAACTCATAATTTCACCCGGCAAAGGCCTAAATAACCAATCAACGCTTAAATTAGACTATATTTAAGGGTTATTAAAGGTATTTTTAATGCCCGAATAACGCGCGGTTAAAACCCGAAAAATACCCGAACGGCACCCGAACGACGGGGGATTAAACATAACAAATATTGGGTAAATATTTGGAGTTGTGGGCCCCACCTAAACCCCCCTAAGAACCGGCCTAAACCACCTTTGTATAATCTTTTCATTTGCTTTTTGGTTTTGTCTAGTAGTCTACTTTTGTACCAAAAGTAATCATGGATGTTTAGGCATGCATGGATGAATCTTAATGAAAGATTAAGTTGTACAAAAGAGATCACTAGGCCTTGCTTTCTTGCTCCATATTTTCGGCCATATGCACAAGAAAACAATCCACTTGAAGATCACCAAGTACAAAGGAAAGCATGCTACCAAAGATCACATATCCTACTAGATCATAAGTGAGATTATGTGATATCTTTGCAAAGATTATAATCTTCTCCTTCTTCCCATAACCCCACGGCCAAACACCCTTAAAATCCATCCAAGATCACCTTTTGTACTAACTAAACCTCTTGAAATCTTGGAAAGATTATATGAAGATTATAAGTGATTGCAAAGATTTAGCAAGATTTGCAAGCAACCATCCATTCATACATACAAACTCACGGCCATCCTCCCATCCAAAATACTTTCCAAAGATTTCCATGGTACTTCACAATCCTTGCAAATCCTTGAAAGATTAAGTGTGATCTTGGGAGATATTATAAGGATAGTATAAAGATATTAACATGCACACTTGAAAGCAAAACAACTCTTCTTCTTTTCTCCATCTTGGCCGTAAGATTCACCTCACCCACACACATCATTCTTTCAAGTTTAACACATCCAAATCACTTAAAACAATCCATCATCCAAACCCCTATTGTGTGTTTCAAGAGCTTGGAGCTAAACCACTTGGAAGAACACACTAAACCCCTCTCAAATCCAAGGTTTTGTCTTCCCTAGCCTTGTGCTAGTAGTAAGCTTCTTAATCTTGTTTTTGATTGTTATTATTCATGTATGTGTTCTTAGAAGCAAGTTGTACATGAAGGGTTTAAAAGGTGGTTTTGAACATAATCTTTAATAGGTTTTACATGTGTAAAATGGAAGATTAAAGATATGAAAATAAACCATGGATTTGTTGATGATGAGGTATTAGTCTTGAAAATATGTAAAGTTTACATTTAAGACTAAGTAGGATGATGTTTTGAATGAACTTGAATGTGTTAAAAGTAACTTTAAATCATCTTATTATGGTCATACATGGTGTAATATGTGGTAAAACATGTTAGAAGTTCATGAATGAAGAAGATGGAAAATCTAAGTTAGCTTACTTAGATGAATGATATTTTGTTAAAATGGACAAATACATAAAACACACACATAAGTAGTCTTCCACATGAAATACAAGACTAACATAAGTGTTTTGATACAAAAATAACTTACCAATAAAAAGTTGGATCTTCAAAGTTTACTATTTTGAGTGGAAAATGTTAACTTTGAAAGTTAGAGTGGAAAAATGCAACTTTTGAAAGTTAAGGGACTAAAGTTGTAACTTTGAAAGTTAGAGGACTAAAATGGATATTTTAGGAACTATTAGTCCAAAAATACAAGTATGGAAAGTTTGGTGTCAAAAATGTAAGTAATAAAGTCTAAGGATGATTTTTGTAAATACTAGTAGATATACTTGGGTATTTTGTATAAAAGTGTATTTTTGAAAGTTATAAAAATATAAAGGGTTTTAACATAAGGATTTTTATAAAATAGAGATTTTATAAAAATATTAAACAAACTTGGGAAACTTATACAAAAATGAATACTTTTATATAAATGGGAATATAAAAGTGTTGGAAACATTTTTGTAGTTAAGTTGACAAGTTGGGTTAAAAATACATAAGTATTTTAAACCATCCAAGTAACATGTGAAAATAGGAAGAAATATGGATAATATTTCTATTAAATCCATGATGGGAAAAACTTGGAAAAATTAACTAATCGAGTTAAGATATCGAACTAAGACGCGTTAACGAACCGTACACGGACAAATCATGAGAAAAATGCCATTGCGGCAAGATAAGAAAAATATATATTTTTAAGAAGTAAAATATATATATACATTGGGTGAAAACTAATAAACACTTTCCTAAGTGTTGGAGGAATTATTCGTGAGAGAAACACATGACATAAACGAATAAGGCGTTAAGCAAACGTATATACTTAACAAGAAAAATTACACATTTGTATATATGTACGCTCGTCTCGGCAAAATTCTAGTATATCTACTTAATGGGAAAGTAGATATGTGGGAAGGAAAGCCGCGACGAGAAGACAAAGATATATATATGTGTATGCCGTACCAACGAGATCCTAGTATATTTATTTGAATGGGAAAATAAATATACGGCATGGTGAGTTGAATCGGGCGTTAAGAATATACAATCGAACGACAAGATCTTAGTATATTTGTTTAAATGGGAAAACAAATGTGCGGCAAAGTGAGTCGGATCGAGTGTTGAAATATATATTATATCGAGCGATGCGATCTTAAGTATAATTATTTAAATGGGAAAATAATTATATGTTAAGTGAAGTCGAGTCGATGATAATAAGATACAAGTTATGGAAATATTAACAAGAGTAATATGTAACTTGTAACACAAAGGGTAATGTAACGCCAACAAAACCTAGGATACGCGCTTAATTAAACGGGATTTGGAATAACTTGTGGTCGGGAGTTGGGTGTACAACTTGCCAAGGCACATGCACTATAGGAATAGTGACTTATACGTCTAGGACGTTTGTAGGTGCGAGACCATCTTTGCTACCCGCCTAAGTAATCCAGACAGAGTTTCAGGTGAGTTTCACGGCCCCATTTTACTGTTTTAACTGGGGGAAAGATATGTTGTCAAACGTTGTCACATGTTGAAATGTTTTCAAAGGTTAAAATGTGATAAGTGGTATGATGAGTACTTGAGCAGTGATCGCCACTCGGGGTTGAGTCCTCTCTTCCGTAATCATTAATTCAGGGAAATGAAACCGAAAGAATATTTGGATAGTACTATTGGTGCCTGACAAGGCCCACCCCTAATCGATAGCGTCGATTATGCATTAGGTTATGCCTGGGGTGCATGTATTCTGAAATTAAGTCGTTGGGTTCCGAGGAACGACTTGGAGCGGGGCATTATATTTGGTCTTGGTTTGGTTATGGGGCTCAAGGGATTGCTCATCATTATAGTTTGTAGGAGCTAGCTACTCCTTACAAAGGCCACAAGTTGTGCAGGTTTCGCACATGTTGTAAAAACGGAATATCGATCGACAAGATCCTAGTATAATTACTTAATGGGAAAGTAATTATACGGTAAAGTGAGTCGAGTCGATGGTTGTGAAAATGTTGCTGTTATGAAACTAAAACCTGTGAACTCACCAATATTTTATATATTGACGTCTTTTTAAACATATCTTTCAGGTAACTAAGTGCTGAGTAGATATGGGGCTAGTGCGGTGGAATTCGGGACGTCGGATACTGGTCGGGATTTCATTCACTGTTACCTTCGGGTTGAAACATAAACGGAAATTCCCATATTGAAAACTTAATGTTCATCGTTTTAAATAATGCCTTGTGCAATATTGTAACGAGATACTCATTTCCGACATTCTAGTAAATTGATCTTTTCTAATTAAATATAGTTTGTGTTAATCTTGACTTTGATATACTTTCGAGCGTTGCGCCACGTGTTTCCGCCATTGGCGTGGTGTGACAGTACCGAAATCCCACAGAAATCAGATTAAAACCTCTCCTGGATTAAAACCCTCAAACTATGAAGCAGACTTAAACTCTACTGAAGAAAACCTAGGAAAACTCTAAACACGGACAAGTAGCGACTCCCGCCCTAGCGCTTGCCAACTACCGAACAATGACTAGTTAGTTACCTAGCAATCTCGAGTTAGATTTCTCACCCTCAAGAATGGACTGCATGTTTTAGTTAATTTATTATATTAGTTTGTTATACTTGTGTCGTACTCCAACTCCAAATACTAGCACGCTAACCTAAGTTGACGAACTAGATTGAATTCAAGACCTAGGGGGTATCTCTACATGCCTAGCTCCACAAAACCAATAAACAAACTTCAAATAAAATTAACACCAACACACATATATCAAATCCAACAATAGAATTAAAATCATGTAATTCTACACATCAAACTAAAAACCAAAAATCATTAAACACTGCAAATAATGTGTCTAGTTCATAAACCTAAGCAACATAAAAGTCTAGTTTATAATTATAATTAGAAACATAGTCATAGAGTCTCGAAAAACAATAATAGACATGTTTCTAAATAAATAAAAACGATAAAACAAACCACCAGGTCTTCGAATAATTAATCTTTAGTGCACCCGGACCTTCTACCCTCCAAAGTCTCCAAGATTCCTCAAGCTCCTTCTTTGCTTGGGATGGTGCGATTCCCCTCAGTAAATAATGTGATTGAATGATGCCTTTGTGTTGAATGAATAATTCATCCAAAAAATGGCTGTCGAAGTCTAATTAATATCCCTATCAATATGTTGACCGACTTATTGATTGTTAGGTTGTTTGACTTGGGCTACGGCCCAAGTTACTTCTTTTTTTTTTTCTTTTTTTTTTAATTATTATTATTATAACTCCGTGTTCTCGTATCAGGTGTTCTTGGCTCGACCAAAGTTGCTCGTCTACGCTCCAACGTCCATTCAAACACCTACCAAAATATAAAATAAATAAATAAGTACTAAAAAGACACAAAACTAATAAAAATCTATAAAATCCTATACTAAATAAAATAGACCGGTACAAGCCTAAAACTAATAAAATTACTATCTAAACGACTCGAAAAATTATACAAACTTTACACTGGAAATAGATGTATTTTACAATACATCAAATATCCCCACACTTACCTCTTTTTCGTCCCTGAAAAAGAATTATGCTATGGAATCACAGTTAGGTTTACATCCAGTTTCAAAACATAGGTTACTTAATTAATAATCTACTAACGTGTTGATTGCGATTGCAGGTATATTGATCCTCTTAAACCCACACCGGTTTCCAAGCCCCTTTTTATTTATGTTAAGTTCATGTTGATTAGTCTATCTAGGGTCTCACTCGAAGGAAGCCACAGTTCCTCCTAATCCTGCCTCAAGCTTATGAAGCTAAAGGAACGACCAATTGACCATTTCCCAACCGTCTTATGTAGAAAACCAAGAGAATTTAAAATCACTTTTTTTTTTCTTTTTGCATACTTAACTCAGAGGGTGTGACCAATCCAAGTCGCTATCCCAGTGGCCAGGCACCTTAAGCTTTAGCATTTTTTTTTTCATCTCAGCATACTTAACTCAGAGGGTGTGACCAATCCAAGTCGCTATCCCAGTGGCCAGGCACCTTAAGCTTCAGCATTTTTGCTTTGATTTCTAATTTTTTTTAAGTGATTAGAAATTCTAACGGTTTTCTACTTATAACGGTGCTTCTTATACTATTTTTGGCGGTTTCGGTCTCCCCGTTTCTCCTAGATGAGAACCCACAAAATAGCCTAACATAATTAATTTATTACTTTTCAAAGGAAACCTTTCTACCGGCCGAGCCTACCCACATATCCCAAATCAGACACGTTTTCAATCAATTTTAATCTCTTATTATACATACTATTTGAAAACCGGACACCTAACTTTACCTATCATTTTCCATATTTTATATAATGCAAACTTCAAAATCAGGGACTTTTTTTTCAGTTTATTTTTTAATTTTTTCGTTTTTTTTTATTTAAACGACTTTGTATACAGACTAAACGACAGTTTCCCATCCCCACACTTAAATTCTACATTGCCCTCAATGTAGGAATAGAAAACGACACAAAAAAAAATAAATAAAAAATTCCGAATACAAAAATAAAAAGACGAGGGCAAATTGGAAAGGACTTAGCTGGTTCATTTTTCTTTGTAAGCTCTAAAACTTTAGTCCAATCCAGCTCGATCGTATAGCATTTCATTCGCGATCAGCTCTAACACAATGGTAAACTCTGGGCTTGCTTTGATAAATGATAACAGCTCTGGAATCACCCGAATGGAGATTGAGTACGGGCGGTGCAATCCAAACCTGTGCAAAACGAAACAAACAAAACCCGAGCATAATACCGAACCACACAAAAATAAAAAGACTCAAACTACTAACTTAGACTCAAAATATAACAACAAACAAGAAGACGTACCTGCTTGGCAAAATGGCAGTGAATGGTGGTAGAACCAAATGGGTAGAAAAAAAAAATCTGATTCTCGCTCAACGTGAAGGACACTGGTGATCACAACACGCGTTGCAAGAGAAAAAAATATAACTTTTCGGGGTAATAGCTGGTCGCATAAGGCGAACAGGTCAGCCCAGACTCCTCACATTACGTGAAAAATCTTTTTTCACAGAAAGTTAATTAATTTTTTTAAGAAAAAATCTCTTTTATTACCCAAACCTTTACCAAAACTCCCACTCATAAAATATATATAAAGATAATACATGGGATCCGCTCATTGTGAAATTTTCTCTACCTAAGCAAACACGTAAACCTGCTAAGTGACTCAAAGACACAAAAAACAAAGATAAAATAGAAAGATAAAAACCTACAAACTACTACCAAAGAACGACCACAAATAAAAAAAAATGAAAAGCTAGAAAAAAAAAATAGGTATAAATATAAATTTACAAACTCTACAGAGCCTCCCCACACTTAAACTTAATCAGGGGGCTTCTCTTTTATCTGGACCCGATCCAACCCGTTTAATTCCACCCGGTCCATATTATTTAGAAAAATTACATTAGTGGAATTGAAAAATATTTTATCGAATTTAAATGGGTCGGGCCACCAATATTTAAATTTACCTGGACCAAACCTAATTCTTGGCATGTAGTGAGGGGACTTGTTGTCTCTGCAACTCCTAACCCTCACCCTGTGTCGGTCCAGGTGCCTCTTCGCCTTCTCCCGTGGTGGTGGCCATGGTGGTGGCACTAGTAGCAGTGTAATATCCAATGCTTGCACGGGCCGGCTGTGGTGTTTTTCTTCTTCCACCACTGCTTCTTTCTCATCTTCCTTGTTTGGTGACACTTGGTCAAAAGCTTTGTCCACTTCTGGAGCTGACAAATCAACCAACTTATCACCAAACTCTGCTTCCCAATCAGCTGCTCTTCAAGCAGGTCAGTGGTGTCTTCCTCTTCCACCACTTCTTCCTCAAACAGCCAGCCTGTGGATTCTGAAAAATCCATATCTTCCACAGCCTCCTTCCAGACATCTGCCCCCCAAGGATATGTTGCTGAACTAGAGATCTGGCAAGGCTGCTCATCCTGCTGAACCAAAGGTGGGACTAAGGCGTCCATTATGGTCTCTGGCTCTAACCCCGAATCCTGCAAAATATCATCCTCACAAGACAAGTGTAAAGAATCATATGTGTCAGTTAAATCATGCACAGAATCAGATGAGTAAGGACAAACAGTTTCAGCAACGGGACTAATACAATCAGGTAATCTAAGTGTTACCATCTCGTCTGGGTCATCATATGTGAAATTAACCTGCTGAACTGGAGGTGGGACTTCAACGTCCATTATAGTCTTCAGTTCATCCACCTGAGTCTGTAGCCTCTCAAGTGCCGCATCTTGTTCCCTCAAATAGTCGGTGCGCATGGATAGCAAAGAACGCATATCCTCAAGCATGAGCTGTTGATTAGCAATGAAGGCGTCTTGCTTAGCAAGAAGGGCGGCAAAGTCAGGCCTAGTGTGAGAAGAGACATCCCGATAATCGGGATGTGGATACAAATGTTGGCTAGGTGGATACTCTGACGAGCTACCACCATGCCTTTCCTCATACATCATTGCTTGTAGACGATCAAGCCGACTTGTTATTCTATCTAGTGACTCAGATGTTGCAGGGTTAAACCACTGGTTAGCCTGTGGGTATGAAGGCTGGTATGACTGATATGGCTGCGGCTGCAAATACTCGTTAGCATAATAATCCGTGGAATACCCCGATGAATATGAATGAGGGCATCTTATGGTAAAATGGGGTCCTCCGCAGATCTCGCACATGATAAAAAAAAATTATATATTAAGAATAAAAAAATAATAATAAGAAAAAAGAAAAAAAAACAAAAATTATTCACAAAATAGTAGACCAGAAATGGATCGGATAATTCTCAAGAGTGCTAATTGCGTCCCCGGCAACGGCGCCAAAAACTTGATGTGTGTAAATGTATATATAAAAATAACACAAGCTATAATTAAAACGACTCACCTAAAAACTACACACGCACGGCAAGTGTACCAGTCGCAAAGTAGTAAACAGATAAGACCGAGTATCGAACCCAAATGTAACATCCCAGCCTGACGTGGCCGGGTTGTCGGGTCGGGTTATCGGAGTTACGCAGCGGACTTCCGAATATTGACAGTCTTGACTCTTCCAGGATCCACGTCATCATATCTGTTGGGTTACCTGAACACATGCCAAAAATAGTTTCTGTCAACATAAAGTTGGTGAGGTCGTGTATTTTATAAATTGAATGGCCAGTTCATTTGTTTATAATTCTTTTAATAAAACATGCTTTACTATTCTAGTTCTGAGGGGGAATATATATTCTATTATATCAATTCGATTAAATTATACCGATTATATGTCAATCTATTATATTCTATTAGTTGCCATTCCTATCGATAGTATCACCCTGTTTGTGATAAATACTTGTACCGACTGGTTCCTGCCCTCTAGTTGGTGCAGGAAAGGAAATGGCGGATACCGTCCAGTACTGTCCTCGTTGTTTCTATTATCCCCTTTTCTATTATATTTCCTTTATTAATTCTATTATGTAAAGCATTTCTATATTTTCTAATAGACGACATGTGTTTCCCCTAAAACGTTTAATAAAATAATAAAAGAGGGGAGTTCACGATACTCACCGGTTTGCGTATAATCTTCTATAGTCTCTTTTATTACAATTATATGTCAAATATATATATTGATACGTTTTACGTGTGGGACTCGTTAGATTGTATTATTTAGGATATATATCACATATACAATTTATGTATATATAGAGTTCGGTATATATTAGATAGTCCTAAACTCGGGGTTTATTATTGACACGACACGGACATCCTAGAATCTAGCTGGCTATTACAGCTTAGCACTCGTAGCTAATAAAGCTGGCCATTACAGCTTGGCACACGAACCTATAGAACTCTAGACACGTACTTACCCGGATGCTGGTTCGGCTGATCATATTATCATTAACCCGAGTCTAGTATATCTTTTATATATCAAATCTTATATATATAAACGTATATATTCTATATATGATTATTATTCTCTTATTATTATTATCAAGTCCGTACGTTATTCGTATTATATATATATAATCGTATAATTCTAATAATCCTCGTCTAATCAATGGACCGGGTTCTATTCCGGGTGTTGACCGAGTCACTGAGTTGACTCGGTAACGGTTTAACTCTCCGATTGGATTAACGGTACCTCGCAATAATCGCAGAAACAGTATTATAATCGGGTATCAATGATTAATACCAATATATATATAATAACTGTTAGATTATACCTTTCGAGTAATCGTTGGTATGGAACCGGAAGTCAACCGGACCTTCCCGGAGACTGACCGGAAGCTAACCGGAGGCTCGACAGAGAACATAACACGAACCAGTCTATAACGGGAATCAACCGAAGGCCTCAATCTGCATGATAATAACCCACGAACACACCTTCATCAATAAATATGGTTCGGGTCTGGTTATAAGGGTCCGATAACAGTAACAGTGAGCAGAACAGATGGGTTTACGGATGGTTCTTGATAGCTGATTATCACTCGGTGACTCACCGGTTACCAGAACAGAAGGAGCATGATCATAACCGGGTTTGATTACGAACAGATTAAAGGGTTACAGATCCAAGGTTTAGGTAACAACTACGGGCCATGAACAGAGGGATAATCAGGGATGGTTTATGGGTTATATTATCGGGTTATAAGAACAAGATGGTTACCAGAGCCGCTGACAGTCACCATATCCGGTGACTGTCCGGCTTCGTTAATAGAAACAGAGATGAATAGGGTGGTTATTACCGGAGAAGATGAGTTCAGAAACAGGGTTACGGTTAGGATTATTATTGGGTTCGGAACAGATCAGAGGGAGACGAACAGGGTGTTTTATAAGATGGTTTGCGGGTTGGAGGTTTGATAGTTGAGGAAGAAGAAGACGAGCGGCGGCGCGGCGGCCGGAGAGGTGGTGGTCCGGCGAGCCTCTTATCAGTGAGTTGAATCTTACACACACAAAGTGTGTGTGTCTGTATAACATATCGAAGGAGAGAGAGCAGCGAGATAAAGAGAGGGTGGTTTATAAAAGGGAGTAAAATAAAGGGGCGTTTGGCAACAGGGATAATAACTGAGACGCGGGTGTTTGGTAACAGGTATAGTAATAAAATAGGAGACGTTTAAATAGAAGATAAGGAGCGTTTTATCGAGATAATAAAAATCCAATAATTATTATTTATAAAATCAATTAAAACGGTTAGTCGCGAGATTCGAACTGGAATATTTAAATAAATAATCGGGTGGTCGGGTACGATCCGACCCGTTTAAGAGACCCGTAACACTTCGAGGTGTTACATTCTCCCCCCCTTAGGAAATTTCGTCCCCGAAATTTGAGTGATCTTGTATTTTACACCCTTAATCGATAAGGATGTTACAATGCTAACTTGAACACTCGTCACGAGTCATAATCAGTACTCGTGGTTTGCGAGGAAATCGATCTTTATATCAATTCAAACGTACTTTTTAACCTTTCTCGCTATAGTCATGTTAATACAGATATATGGACTATCTGTATTTTCTGGTATGACTATTAAAGGTTTTCTGTATAGATTGATATCTTCTTTATACTATAAATATTCTTATAATCTTGTTCCTCATTAGAACGAGAAATAGACCGAATATTATTCCTGTATAACGACGATTTAACATATTTTGAGATTCTAATCGTTTATGTTTAAAGAGATTTACAAATCTCCAGCAAACATCGCTAGAATCTTAGATCGATACGATTTATTGATTGCTTGATATTCGGATTCCTTTACAATAATGGATTCTAGTTGGTTCTTAAGAGATAGATACGGAAGTCCCTTCATTATCATGACTTGAATGGGATCCGAGCTACTACCTCTTATATTCGAACTTTAGAATCTGTCATCATTGTAATTCCGATTCTTAAAGAGTAGAAATGATTTCTTTAAATCATTAGATGTATCTTATCCGGAGTCTAAAGGTACCGGAAAAGACTAATTCATGGATGATTGGGATTTCTCTTAAATCATCTATAATAGTCTTACTGACTATTTCATTGATGATTAACTGCATTGTATTTCGTTACATATTATTTGACTTTTCTTAGTGTATTATTGTGAACGAGGTCTTTCACAATTCTACAGCCAACATATGTAAATTTATCTTTATAGTCTCAGAATCTACTGGTAACAGTCGTTGTTACGATTCTTTGACTTAAGATTCTTATGGCAATGCATCGATTATTCTTTCTCAAAATCATGATTATCATTTAGGTTTAATGCATGAATACTTATTGCGTTAAGTATTCCTGCAATTATTCCTTCTTGATATCACTTCGAGATTCGTTGACACTCTCGGTTAGATAATTTTATAATTTCTTTTTATAAAATATTCTTTTATAAAATTTTTAGTCGTTTCCTTACGACTATTATTCTTATCTAATTATTATATTTCTTGGCATATCGGATGCCTTTTAAATAATATTTGGCATTTCAAATGCCTTCTCTTGATACCTGGCATTTCTTATGCCTTTCTTTTATTCAGACATATCGGATGTCTTTCTAGTTTATAATTCTTTTTATTTTTCGATTTTATATTCTTTTATTTATCTCTTTTATATTCTTTTATATCCAAGCAATTACTGATAATATTTATAGCACACACTATAAATTCCATCACTTCTATAATATATATTTGCTTGGAATAATTCTTTCTTATTTATGTATTCAATTAAAGTTTATACTTTCAGTGTCTGACAACACTTTCCGATAAACTTATATATAGGCAATCTATCATAGATTCTTAGTCCAACTTATTATAAGCGAGGCTTATTTCGTCGGAATAATCGTATAGATAGTTCTTGCCAGAACAGTGATTTCTTAATTTATCTCTCACAGCCTTTAATTCGGAACAGGAATCCATCTTTCTTTGGCCAGAGAGTTTCACTGGAAAAATGAGCATAATTCTATTCATTTTTCATTTTCACTTCGATTATACCTTGCGAATCTCTACGCGATTCCGCTTGGTATCAATTGTATTTCAATATATTCGTTATAAATTATTTCTTTTAATAATTCGTTGGATTCTACCATTTCTGGTTTCTGAATCCATATAGATTTATGTCTATTATATTTTAAAGATTTAACAATTCTTTCATCACTTCTTATTCAACTCGGTAATACTTTACCGTTTACCAATTTGATTGTACCATAACTCGCACGAGTCTTCATACGAAGTGACTATAAAGATTTGTTCATAGCATCATATATCCTTATAAAGAATTCTGTGACTTGGTGACAAATGTCCGGATATACCTTCTGTAAGGGTCCAGATATCATTTGCCCCGGAGATTGCACAGAGGACATACAATTATTTTTGGTTGGCAATCAGAAATCAATACATTGATTTCTATGATTCGTAGAATTTAACCAATCAATGGTTTTTATTTTACGAACATATTCTTAGTCGTATTTCACGAAGAAATTCCAACTAGATTGCCGGTTCTGTGGTCGTATTCTCCACATATATTACGCTGATGATTCGACTATATATTTCTTCTTATTATTTCTTATTATTTCTTTTAATATGTTTATGATACAAACATACTATGATCTCGATAAACTCCTACTCGAATGTTACTGTGCCTGTGGCATTCATAATTATGTCGCGATCATAATTACTATTCCACCTCACCTAACATTCCAGTACTTATTTATTTTAATCACAATAGGTATGTGTCTTTCACATATTATTCTGATATTTTCTTCTTTATTTTCTCTTTAAATTATATTATTTCGGAATAGAACATATTGATCCGAGTCTAACGAAATAGACTGTCAATCGTTCAAGAATTTGATTACGCCAAAAGATGTCCAATATAATTATTCCATCTTTTAATCTTTGACTTGCTCAAGTCACAGGATTAAGAGAGTACTTATATTGTCACATAATCTAACGAGTATAATTCGGTTTCTTTTGAGAGATTCCAAATTATTTTTGTCACGAGAATTTCGAAATAATAATATTTCTATTCAAAATATTATCTTAATTCTCGGGAGAAAAGATCGAAGATATCATCTGGCTAAGGTTTTTCGATGTATATATCCAAAGAAAGATTTATAGAACGTGGTAAATACTTATTATTTATATCGAGATAAAATATCAAGAAGTTGTACGATTGGATATGAATATAGAATCATGCCAAAAATAATCTTGACATATATATACGGATACAAATTCAACTAAAGATCTTTACGAAAAATGGTATCGAATATGGAGTGAAATATATTCGGACAAAATGGTACAACCGAGGTTTTTACAAAATTACAATATAAGTTTAGATTATAACGGAATATATGCTTATCGTTTATATTAAAACAATATCGAGAAATTATATAATCGAACATAGTTATAAAATTATACGGAAGAACATTATTAATATTTATATATACGAATACGAATTAATGAATAAATCTCTATGAAAATAACATTAAATGCGATATAAAATATGTTTCGACAAAATAATACGGTCGTGGTTCTTTTATATAAAAACTTTTAGGAATAATTTTATAATAATAATACTGATTCAAGTTTCATAATAATACTTATTTTCGAAAATAATAACTATCTGAAAAGGGTCGTTATAAAAATTGTTTATAGTGTCGAAATTCTTAATTTTTAATAAATAAAATTCTTATTATAAATTTCTTAAAATATCGAAATCAGAACTTTAAAATTAAACGGATAAATTTAAATAAAACCTGAGATAGATTCTGGGGTGTTTCAAAAATTATCAATACTAAATAAAATATCAACAGGTTTTCTTAATTTTATAAATTAAATAATCGTTTATTTAAAATTTTGAACGGAGAGTATTTATATATATTTTCTCAAAACTGAAATATTGTAAAAATAATATTAAATTCAATAAACTTCAAAATTTATACTGAAAAGATTTTAAAATCTTTTAAAATAATCGCGGTATATATGGGATTTTTATTTAAATAATTGAGGAAAATTCTTAGGAAACACAATATTTATATATTTTATTCAAAACTGAAATACTGATTTAGTATAATAATAAAATAAAAATAACCGAGAATAAATTCAGTAAATTACTGAAATATTATGAAGGAATTTATAAAAACAATCGATATTACTGTAGGAATATTTCAAATTTTCGATTAAAAAGAATTGGAGGGAATTCTTTAGAAACACAATATTTATATGTCTCTAGCATATCTGATAAAATTTCGGAATTTTCGGAATAAAAATAATATTTCTGGAGACTCGATCATAGGAATGTTCAAGTCGGAGCGTAATATTTGTATTCTATTTATAATATTGGAATAACCGTGAGGTTAACGATCTGATAGAAATAGTCACTGGGACTGGAATAATTCAATAACTTATCGGAAGTTTCTTGAATTAACGATGGATGATTTATGTTTTATAATCTATTTATTTTTCTATATATATTTATACTTTTTATAACTTATTTCATTTCTTTATTTATATCTCGATTTAATTTCTTTTAATATTTATACGGTTTCTGTTCTGTATTTCTGTCTTATTTCTTTTAATGTCATGATTTCTATTTTATATTCTTTCGGATTTCATATGGCCTTAATATCCTGTAAGATTTCCCAGAAATTAAATGTGTATGTAAATTCACAATTGTGTACAGAATTGTGAATTTACCCCACATAATCATTCTAGTAATATCCTGTAGTGGATTTGTTTTAATTTCTAATATACTATTCTGGTGTTCACCAACTTTATAATGGTTTGGCATTTAGGTACCCAAAATTTTACCTTCTAATATTCTTTTTACCCTATCCATATTTCTAATCACAGTTTCTTTTAAAAGACATTTCTGGTAGATCCTGGATTAATAATTATTTCAAGACTGTCATAAGCGCAGCTCTGATACCAACCTGTAACATCCCAGCCTGACGTGGCCGGGTTGTCGGGTCGGGTTATCGGAGTTACGCAGCGGACTTCCGAATATTGACAGTCTTGACTCTTCCAGGATCCACGTCATCATATCTGTTGGGTTACCTGAACACATGCCAAAAATAGTTTCTGTCAACATAAAGTTGGTGAGGTCGTGTATTTTATAAATTGAATGGCCAGTTCATTTGTTTATAATTCTTTTAATAAAACATGCTTTACTATTCTAGTTCTGAGGGGGAATATATATTCTATTATATCAATTCGATTAAATTATACCGATTATATGTCAATCTATTATATTCTATTAGTTGCCATTCCTATCGATAGTATCACCCTGTTTGTGATAAATACTTGTACCGACTGGTTCCTGCCCTCTAGTTGGTGCAGGAAAGGAAATGGCGGATACCGTCCAGTACTGTCCTCGTTGTTTCTATTATCCCCTTTTCTATTATATTTCCTTTATTAATTCTATTATGTAAAGCATTTCTATATTTTCTAATAGACGACATGTGTTTCCCCTAAAACGTTTAATAAAATAATAAAAGAGGGGAGTTCACGATACTCACCGGTTTGCGTATAATCTTCTATAGTCTCTTTTATTACAATTATATGTCAAATATATATATTGATACGTTTTACGTGTGGGACTCGTTAGATTGTATTATTTAGGATATATATCACATATACAATTTATGTATATATAGAGTTCGGTATATATTAGATAGTCCTAAACTCGGGGTTTATTATTGACACGACACGGACATCCTAGAATCTAGCTGGCTATTACAGCTTAGCACTCGTAGCTAATAAAGCTGGCCATTACAGCTTGGCACACGAACCTATAGAACTCTAGACACGTACTTACCCGGATGCTGGTTCGGCTGATCATATTATCATTAACCCGAGTCTAGTATATCTTTTATATATCAAATCTTATATATATAAACGTATATATTCTATATATGATTATTATTCTCTTATTATTATTATCAAGTCCGTACGTTATTCGTATTATATATATATAATCGTATAATTCTAATAATCCTCGTCTAATCAATGGACCGGGTTCTATTCCGGGTGTTGACCGAGTCACTGAGTTGACTCGGTAACGGTTTAACTCTCCGATTGGATTAACGGTACCTCGCAATAATCGCAGAAACAGTATTATAATCGGGTATCAATGATTAATACCAATATATATATAATAACTGTTAGATTATACCTTTCGAGTAATCGTTGGTATGGAACCGGAAGTCAACCGGACCTTCCCGGAGACTGACCGGAAGCTAACCGGAGGCTCGACAGAGAACATAACACGAACCAGTCTATAACGGGAATCAACCGAAGGCCTCAATCTGCATGATAATAACCCACGAACACACCTTCATCAATAAATATGGTTCGGGTCTGGTTATAAGGGTCCGATAACAGTAACAGTGAGCAGAACAGATGGGTTTACGGATGGTTCTTGATAGCTGATTATCACTCGGTGACTCACCGGTTACCAGAACAGAAGGAGCATGATCATAACCGGGTTTGATTACGAACAGATTAAAGGGTTACAGATCCAAGGTTTAGGTAACAACTACGGGCCATGAACAGAGGGATAATCAGGGATGGTTTATGGGTTATATTATCGGGTTATAAGAACAAGATGGTTACCAGAGCCGCTGACAGTCACCATATCCGGTGACTGTCCGGCTTCGTTAATAGAAACAGAGATGAATAGGGTGGTTATTACCGGAGAAGATGAGTTCAGAAACAGGGTTACGGTTAGGATTATTATTGGGTTCGGAACAGATCAGAGGGAGACGAACAGGGTGTTTTATAAGATGGTTTGCGGGTTGGAGGTTTGATAGTTGAGGAAGAAGAAGACGAGCGGCGGCGCGGCGGCCGGAGAGGTGGTGGTCCGGCGAGCCTCTTATCAGTGAGTTGAATCTTACACACACAAAGTGTGTGTGTCTGTATAACATATCGAAGGAGAGAGAGCAGCGAGATAAAGAGAGGGTGGTTTATAAAAGGGAGTAAAATAAAGGGGCGTTTGGCAACAGGGATAATAACTGAGACGCGGGTGTTTGGTAACAGGTATAGTAATAAAATAGGAGACGTTTAAATAGAAGATAAGGAGCGTTTTATCGAGATAATAAAAATCCAATAATTATTATTTATAAAATCAATTAAAACGGTTAGTCGCGAGATTCGAACTGGAATATTTAAATAAATAATCGGGTGGTCGGGTACGATCCGACCCGTTTAAGAGACCCGTAACACTTCGAGGTGTTACACCAAAGACGCGAATGCAACTCTCGATCACAACCTCTACCGAATACTAGCCTAAATAAATATATTCTTAAATGGGGGGTGTTAAACTAATAATTATAAACTTAAAAGAAACTAAATATAAATGAAATAACCTCAACTGCTTAAATGAAACTAGGAACTTGGAGAAATCGGATAGGAAGAAGGCTGGTTACTTAGGTAAAATCCCTAGACACTAGCAATAAATCCTGAATCTGGTAATTAACTTGAGACCCTATTCTTATCTAATAAACCTCCTGTCAAAGATAGCTCACTAGACTTAAGGCGGGACAAGTGTAGAAATGCTAAGATGGATCCGGATCGCCCTAGCGTACCGAAATCCCACAGAAATCAGATTAAAACCTCTCCTGGATTAAAACCCTCAAACTATGAAGCAGACTTAAACTCTACTGAAGAAAACCTAGGAAAACTCTAAACACGGACAAGTAGCGACTCCCGCCCTAGCGCTTGCCAACTACCGAACAATGCCTAGTTAGTTACCTAGCAATCTCGAGTTAGATTTCTCACCCTCAAGAATGGACTGCATGTTTTAGTTAATTTATTATATTAGTTTGTTATACTTGTGTCGTACTCCAACTCCAAATACTAGCACGCTAACCTAAGTTGACGAACTAGATTGAATTCAAGACCTAGGGGGTATCTCTACATGCCTAGCTCCACAAAACCAATAAACAAACTTCAAATAAAATTAACACCGACACACATATATCAAATCCAACAATAGAATTAAAATCATGTAATTCTACACATCAAACTAAAAACCAAAAATCATTAAACACTGCAAATAATGTGTCTAGTTCATAAACCTAAGCAACCATAAAAGTCTAGTTCATAATTATAATTAGAAACATAGTCATAGAGTCTCGAAAAACAATAATAGACATGTTTCTAAATAAATAAAAACAATAAAACAAACCACCAGGTCTTCGAATAATTAATCTTTAGTGCACCCGGACCTTCTACCCTCCAAAGTCTCCAAGATTCCTCAAACTCCTTCTTTGCTTGGGATGGTGCGATTCCCCTCAGTTAATAATGTGATTGAATGATGCCTTTGTGTTGAATGAATAATTCATCCAAAAAATGGCTGTCGAAGTCTAATTAATATCCCTATCAATATGTTGACCGACTTATTGATTGTTAGGTTGTTTGACTTGGGCTACGGCCCAAGTTACTTCTTTTTTTTTCTTTTTTTTAATTATTATTATTATTATAACTCCGTGTTCTCGTATCAGGTGTTCTTGGCTCGACCAAAGTTGCTCGTCTACGCTCCAACGTCCATTCAAACACCTACCAAAATATAAAATAAATAAATAAGTACTAAAAAGACACAAAACTAATAAAAATCTATAAAATCCTATACTAAATAAAATAGACCGGTACAAGCCTAAAACTAATAAAATTACTATCTAAACGACTCGAAAAATTATACAAACTTTACACTGGAAATAGATGTATTTTACAATACATCAACCTTGCACCTGGAGCAGCGCCAGTTGCACGCGCACCATACCGTTTAGCACCAGGTGAGCTTCAAGAACTATCTACCCAACTCCAAGAGCTATTGGATAGGGGTTTCATTAGGCCCAGTTCTTCGCCATGGGGAGCTCCGGTTCTGTTTGTTAAGAAGAAAGATGGGAGCTTTCGCATGTGCATAGATTATTGGGAGTTGAACAAAGTGACGATTAAGAACCGTTACGCTTTGCCTCGTAGTGATGAGTGGTTCGACCAACTGCAAGGGTCGAGTTTCTATTCTATGATTGACTTGAGGTCAGGATACCATCAGCTGAGAGTCGGAGAGGAGGATGTGGCAAAGACAGCCTGTCGAACTCGTTATGGACATTATGAGTTTTTGGTTATGCCATTTGGGCTAACTAATGCACCTGCGGTGTTCATGGATCTAATGAACCGTGTGTGCAAGCCCTACTTGGACAAATTCGTCATAGTGTTCATAGATGACATATTGATTTACTCCAAGAGCAGGGAGGAGCACGAGCAGCACCTGCGGCTAATCTTGGAACTACTGAGGAATGAGCAGCTGTATGCAAAGTTTACCAAATGTGACTTCTGGATTCGAGAAGTCCAATTCCTTGGGCATGTGGTCAACGAGGCAGGAATACATGTGGACCCAGCCAAGATTGACGCTATCAAAAGTGGGAGGCTTCTAGGACCCCTACTGAAGTGCGCCAATTTCTTGGTCTCGCTGGTTATTATCGCAGGTTTATTGAGGGATTTTCTAAGATCGCTCAACCTCTCACCGCCCTAACGCAGAAAGGTATTACGTATAAGTGGGGAGATGCCCAAGAAACTGCCTTTCAGCTACTAAAGTCCAAACTTTGCAGTGCACCGATATTATCGTTGCCTGAGGGTACTGAGGACTTTGTAGTATATTGTGATGCGTCTATCCAAGGCTTAGGGTGCGTGCTGATGCAACGTGATAAGGTAATTGCATATGCATCGCGACAACTGAAGGTCCATGAGAAGAACTACCCCACTCATGATTTGGAACTGGGAGCGGTAGTTTTCGCTCTCAAAATCTGGAGGCACTACCTCTATGGAACCAAGTGCACAATTTTCACTGACCACAAGAGCCTTCAGCATATATTTGACCAGAAGGTACTAAACATACGGCAACGTCGTTGGGTTGAACTTTTGAACGATTATGACTGTGCCATCAAGTATCATCCAGGGAAAGCTAACGTAGTAGCTGATGCCCTCAGTCGAAAGGAAACGAAACCCAAAAGAGTGCGAGCCTTACAACTCACCATTCACTCTAACCTTCCTGATAAGATACGTGAAGCCCAGAGTGAGGCATTGAAGGAAGAAAACATCGGGCTTGAGACCCTACATGGTGCGGATAAGCACTTGGAACTGGGAACAGACGGTCTGCAATACTTCACGAATCGAGTCTGGATACCACGATTTGGGGATCTCAGACAACTGGTGCTCGATGAAGCACATACCTCTCGCTATTCGGTACATCCTGGTTCGGACAAGATGTATCAAGATCTTAAGACTCTGTACTGGTGGCCAAACATGAAAGCCGAGATAGCCACTTATGTTAGTAAGTGCTTGACTTGTGCGAAGGTTAAGATTGAATACCAAAAACCTTCAGGCCTACTCCAACAACCAGAGATTCCAATGTGGAAATGGGATGGAATTTCCATGGACTTCATTACAAAGCTTCCTAGAACGCCAACGGGCCATAACATGATTTGGGTTATCGTGGACCGTTTAACCAAATCGGCCCACTTCCTGGCAATAAAAGAAACGGATTCGTTAGAAAAGCTGGCGAACCTATACATCAAGGAGATAGTCTCTAGGCATGGGGTGCCTACTTCCATTATATCTGATCGCGATGGGCGATTCACTTCTCGTTTCTGGACTACTCTCCAAGATTCTTTAGGAACTTGTCTTGATATGAGCACAGCCTATCACCCACAGACGGATGGACAAAGTGAGCGCACCATCCAAACATTAGAGGATCTGCTACGAGCATGTGTGGTGGACTTTGGTAATAACTGGGATAAGCACTTGCCCTTAATCGAATTCTCTTACAACAACAGTTACCACACTTCGATACAGTGTGCACCTTTCGAGGCACTTTACGGGCGCAAGTGTAGGTCTCCTATTTGTTGGACTGAGGTTGGGGATAGCCAACTAACAGGTCCCGAACTCGTGCACGAAACTTCTGAGAAGATAGTGCAAATTAGAAACCGGATGGCTGCTGCTCGGGACCGACAGAAAAGTTATGCTGACAAACATCGAAAACCTTTGGAGTTCCAGGTTGGGGACAAGGTTTTGTTAAAGGTGTCACCATGGAAAGGAGTGATACGCTTTGGGAAACGAGGGAAGTTAAATCCCAGATACGTCGGACCTTTCGAGATCGTTAAAAGGATTGGTCCAGTAGCTTACCAGCTAAATCTACCAGATGAACTCAGTGGAGTACACAATGTATTCCATGTCTCAAACTTGAAGAAATGCTTATCTGATACGACACTGGTAGTACCACTGGAGGAGATCCAGGTGGATGATCAGCTGCGGTTCGTGGAAGAACCAGTGGAGATTCTTGAGCAGGGCGTCAAGAAACTCAGACAAAGTACTATACCTATTGTTAAGGTACGGTGGAATTCCCGTCTAGGACCGGAATATACGTGGGAGCGCAAAGATCAGATGCGGCTCAAATACCCACACCTCTTTACTGAACCTGAAATCGTACATAGATCCAACGCGGAACATAAAGCAGCACTTTCAAAGTGAATTTCGGGGCGAAATTCCTTTCAACTTGGGGATGATGTGACATCCGGGAACCAAGCACACATTTTATAGCTGGCTTTACTGTTTACTTGCTGAATTTCGGGACGAAATTCTTTTCAACTTGGGGATGATGTGATACCCCGCATTTTCAGGTTAAACACTTTTACTGAACTCTAGTTAACTTACATGTTCATACATGGCTAGATACTTAACTAGGGTTAGTTAAGTAGGCTTAACATATGTTAGAAGATGCTAACATATGTTATACGTAGGAAAATCCTTGTTAAATACACACATGAGTCCTGTATCCCAAACGTTGGTGAATTATGTGACATACATAACAATAATATATACAAGTGAATTTTGGTGAACATGAAGTACGTGCTTATGTGAATTACATGTTTTTGTGAATGATCGCCTAACTGAAAGGTAATGCGTAGATTATGCAAATTACGTGCACACATGAATGACATGCTATGTAATAATAAAAATAATGGTTTTTATATAATTTAGCATGGTTAATAATATTGGGTTCGGTATTGGGCTAGAACATGGTTAACGGGTTAAGTTAATGGACTAGAAGGGCCCTAATACCAATTGCTTGGGGAACAAGCAAAGCCCATTTACAATTAGGAGGCAAGGAAAAAGATAAAAACCCTATCCCTTGCCCCCTTGGTGCCGTGCGAAACCCCCCACACCCCTCTTTCTTTGTTTTCAAGCAATCAAGCAATCTTTCACTAATCAAGCTAGTTCGGGTTTGATTTCAAGGCTCTAGGGAGTTTAATCTTTCACAAGGTATACGTTCTTACGATTTTTGATGAATTATAATGATTGAAAAACTTTAAAAACCCTAAAAATAATATATACAAAATCGCATACATGCATGTGTAGGAGTTCTTGAATGTTCTTGATGATTTGATGATGATGATTGTTATTAGCAGCCATGATTAGGGTTTTCATATGATAATATATGTGTTTTGCTATGATTAATATGGTGTTTAATCAGTACTATAGGTGTTATACATGTATTAGGGATGTTTATGAAGAATTAGGGTTTGTAGATTACTTGGGATGCAAGTTTAAGATTCTGACAGATTTGTTTGAACGTGTTGAAGGGGCTGTAACGGGTTGGTAAATCGATTGTTTTGATGATTTCTTTGCATGATTGTAATTTAAAAGGTCTTAGCTTTTCATAATGGGCAAAACCATCGATTTTGGACACCGTATGAGTCGTTTTTGGAATTTTAATTGATTAGGGGTCATATCAGATTTTCGGATTTGTAAATTGGGCTAACTTTAAATGGTCATAACATGAGATTTACAAAGAGTTAGGTTATGAAATTTTTACAGTAGGTCAATACTGGAAAAATAGAGCTTTTCCAAGTGGATTCATCTCGTTTGGATGAATACACAATTTTTAAGAATTTTCCTACTAAACTGACCTGTTGAGGAAATTTTCTGGACACTGCTGTGTTGTACGAATTTTTATAATTTTTGTGTTTGGAATTAAGACAAAACAAAAATAGGTATTGTCGAGTGAATCCCAAATAAAATTCAGTAAAAATTTGGGACTCTAATTCATTCGTTAAGTATTTTAAATAAATTGTTTTTCACAGCGCACAATCTGTCCTAAAAACACAGATTGTGTACGGGGTCTTTAAGTGACTATTTGGAGTTCTATGTGGTGTGTAATTGACATGTACTTGTGTGGAAACTTGTATGAGATGTATTTGATGCATTAAACTGATAATAATTGCTATGATCACCAACGGGATACGTAGGACATACTTGAGCATGTAGAGTCATTAGGTGTCACCACACGGTTTTGAACTTTTAAAAGTCTTGGATAAACGAGTTACATGGTGTGTTGGTTACGCACGTATACTCACCTAGTGACATTTGTAATAGGGAGTCGGTAGCACGTTACTATTCGTGGAATTTGGATTTTCACTTGCGACCTAAGGTGAGTTTCACTACTCTTTTTCTCAAAAGCATGCGTCTCAGGTATGAGACACTTTACTTAACATTTTCTAGTCCGGTTTGGGACTACTTACACATCCCGGGTTGGGATGCCATGGATCCTTATGAGGGTCGGTCACTTTGCTAATTCGCAATTGTGTCCTTGATAAACTGAACCATTTCTATCATTTTGTAAGTCCTCACGTACCGAATGAGTTGCCAGGGTTGGCAAGCGAGTTATTAGTTGATAGCGCTATAAGGTCTTACAAACCTCACACCGGCTCGGGGAGCGCGGGCGTGAACTATAACTACGAAACATTATCATTGCGGATAGACAATGATGTCAGGCATACGGCACACTTATGTGGCTACACGTACATAGCAGTTCGGTATAATCGGTTAGTTATCAAGAATGGGTTAGCTACCCTTGGCATGCGATGAATTAGCGGTTACACGGTGCGGGGCACCAACACAACTTACTTACTTACGTGGTTTTGGAAACCAGCGCAGTTACATACTCATTTACTTTACCTAGTGAACTCACCAACATTGTTTGTTGACCCACGATTTACATGCTTTTGCAGGTAGTTAGCTTCCGGTGCCAGAATTAGAAAGCACTGCACACTTCATGGCATTTGGGGTCTTGGGCATACACCTAAATTACATATTATGCTTTTACATTTTCTTTCATATGGTTTTAATTTGGGCGCGTTGTTTTGCGCATGGTTTTAAAAGGGTTAAATTTGGTTTACGCTTCCGCAACTAAACTAAACTTGGTTTTTGAAACGAACTAAATGGTTTGGGCATTTAGAGTCGTTCTTATGACTTATGGCTATGAGATCCTGGTATGTCACGCGCCTCGCGGTATAAACCCCACAGTAGAAATTTGAGGGTGTGACATCACCAATATCAGTAAGATCACCACCCTGCCAAAACAACATAAAGATAAACCAAACCATAACTATTTAAGAAGATTAACTAAAAAATCAAATAAAATAATAAAATTAAATGCTACATATACGTTTGGTTAGGTTTATACCGTTATAGCGTACCTTATAACAAAAATCGATCCGCTATAATCATTTTTAAAAATCGGTTTACCGAACCATTAGTTTTGTGTTTGGTCTAGTTGGGTTGGTTAATTCAATTATGGTTATGTTATTCAGTTTCTGGCTCACCCTACCCCTACAACACTTATAAGCATTTTTTCCAATTTAATGGCCTCCAACCAATTAATAGTTAGGCGATTGGTTACCTTTAGTATTGGATTTTGATTTCTCACACACTTTAGAAGTTTAACACTTCGAGCAAAGCCCCTACCCGTCTACTTAGATTATGAGAGAACTAATTAGCACAAAAAAAAAAAAAAATCAGAAACATCAAAGCAAAACATCATTTATATATTTCCTTATAAATTGCATAGCCGGTATCCAAGTGTGCTTGAAAATCTAACCTCGTTATGGAGAGGATTTTTATAGTAGGAGACTTTGGCGGTCTGCGAACATTCTCAAAGCACAAAAGTGTGTTGAAATCGTTTTTCATTTACATGGATGAATTTTAATGAATTTAGGGCGCTCAAACACCTTTTGCTGAATAAAAACAAACAACAAATGGTTACACACCCATAGGTATATATTTAAAACACCACATACACACAGAGCAAAACCCCATATTATATTGATTCATCAATTACAAATCCATATCAAACCCACGATTCATACCTCGTTAATTCACAATATGTTTTTTTAATCCCACCACCATTGATACCGACGAACAACCGAGAGGCTCGACTCTGGGGGGTGGAGGTTTCGTTTTCAATAGGTTAGGGTTTGCTATTCAGAAAAGGATAATAATGCATCTTGTTGTCCATCTACCACCGGTTATGCTAATGTAATTTTGGTAGTAGTAAGGCCATTGGGTGTGGAGAGGGGTGACATTTTCATGATGGGCCTCCACGTAGGAGTGGGAGGGGAGAGGCATCTTCATGATGGGCCTCAAGGGGGGTGGTGTGCACTATGATGACAGGCCTCCTCATTAGCTAGAATTATTAAAAATAATAAAAAATCTATTAAAAATAATAATATTTGCCCCGGCATCACAATCCTCTGGCTGCCGCCCATGCCGTGCCGGGCCGGCATTGGCATGCCCCTCCTTGACGTGCCTCTTGCCGGAACCACACCCAAACCCCTAATGGAATGAAATTGAAAGGATAAAAAAAATGTTAAAAGGGTGAGGACGTGAGTGTGGTTTGACTTAAAGCAATTATATTATTATTATTATTATTATTATTTAGGGTAAACAAAAGAATTATTTAAAGAGAAGAAATGAAAAGAACAAAAAGTGAAGATTTGGTATAGGAATATAAAATAATACTCGTGAGAAGAAGAGGAGGAGTTGGTCAAATCAGAGACGTAGGAGAGTATATAAAAAATAATAATAAGGGAAACGTGGCGTAACATCTACCTGACCTTTCCTCGTTTCGAAAACCAAAACCCTTTCTTTTTTTCTCCCTACCTCATCTTGAATGGCGAATAAGAAGAACGGTGGCGAGGAAACATTAACAAAGCCTGTAATCCCTGCCTATGTGAAAGCCATATCCGGTTCACTGGGTGGGATAGTGGAGGCCTCCTGTCTCCAGCCCATCGATGTCATCAAGACCCGGTTGCAGCTGGACCGGACGGGTGCCTACAAGGGCATCCTCCACTGCGGCAGCACCACTGTTAACAGCGAGGGCGTGCGTGCCTTGTGGAAGGGGCTGACCCCCTTTGCCACCCACCTGACCCTCAAGTACGCCCTGAGGATGGGGTCCAATGCCGTCCTCCAATCGCTGTTTAAGGACCCCAACAGTGGCAGCATTACCCACGGAGGCAGGCTTCTTTCTGGGTTTGGTGCTGGTGTTATCGAAGCCCTTGTTATTGTCACCCCTTTCGAGGTCCATGCATTTCCTCTTTTTACTTTTTTACTATCTCTATGCAGCAAAATTATACCATTAAATAAATAAATGTGTTTCTTTCTTTCTTTTAATTTGCTCAATTTTGGTTTACAATGGATTGCATTTACATTCAAAATATGCTACTTTTATCTACAACCAGTGGCGAATCCAGGACGGATTTCCAGGGTTCCTTTCGTAGATTTTCACTTATTTTTACTGATTTTCACCGATTATTCAAAATTTTCCACTAAATTTTTCAATGTTTTCCCCTAAAACCACCTGAATCCGCCCATGTCTACAACACTACATACATTATAGTATACCAAATAATATATATCTGTTTCTTTCAATTTTCTTTTACAGACAGGCAGACCATTGTATAATCTGCTTTTCATTCATACAATATACAAATACAATACAATACAAAAAGCTACCCTACCCTACCTTCATTGATATTGGTCTCTGTTACTAGTCAATTTGGGACCTTATGTTGTGGTTGGATTGGATGTCCATCTTCCTGTCTGTATGTATGACCTTTATTTCTTTTCGTACAATTACTTCCTTCACCAACCAATCAATCAATCAGAGGGATCTTTCTTAGCTCACACAACACCAACACCAACACCAACACCAACTACATCTAAAGTAAACCATGATTCTTTTTCTTTACTCAAATACATCTCTCTCATACTATACTATCTATATAAGAATACCAGTGTAAAATAGCAATTGATGCTCCAATTAAACACTTTGCTTTTAGTTACTTATACCCATTTTCTTCTAGAAACAGACTACACTATCCAAAAACATTTGTTTACTAATACATTATATAGAACATGTTAGGGGTGTTTAGAAAAACCGCAAACCAAATAAAAATCGAAAACTGAACCGTAACCGTAACTGAAAAAACCAATCCGAACAATTAATTTGGTGTTTGGTTTGGTTTTTGGTTCTACATTTTTTTTATTTGGTTTATTTAGATAACCGAATAAACCGGTAAAATAATTAATTATTAAATAAAAATAATAATATTTAATAATCGATATATAACATATAAGCCCAAAATATTAAAGGGGAGCCCAACCCAAAATAAAGCCCACCAATTTATAGGTAATAATCTGAGTATAAACTACTAAACTAGGGTTCATTTCACACAATACAGTACACACAACACAGACTGCCGACCGTCACTTTTGAAGTCTTATTTATATTTTGTGGAATTGGCAAAGACTTATTTACTATTTCTAATTTCTATGATGATTGTGTTTGCGTGGTTTGATTTATATTAATTGCTATCTTTCTATTCGGATTTCGGAACACAGAGGTAGATAAGTTAAAGAAAAAAAACATCGTTTCAATTTGGTTGAATTTGGTTGAAATTGGTTTGTTTGGTTTTAAACCGAAACCAAACCGAATTCAATTTGGTTTGGTTTTCATATTCCTAATTTGGTTTGGTTTGGTTTGGTTTGTTTTTGGTTTGGGGTACAAAATTTTGAAAACCGAATAAACCGAATCGAATAAACCAAATAAATCGTAAACCGAACCGATGAACACCCCTAGAACATATACACTGAATTCTACTACATAGCAATGTTTTAAAAACTGGTTTTTTGGTTATACCGGATTTGGCTAAAAAATATGCTTCAACCGCGTTGTACCGGGCGGGTTGATTAGTTAGCTATATAATTTCATAAATTAACACAAAAAATAATCAAAAAGTATATATATTACATACTAAAATACTATCAAAAAGTTAATCAATAATTAAAAAATAATCCAAAAGATAATCCAAAGTTTTTAATTTTTTAAAAGTTGTTCCTTAATAAAAAAAAATAACAAAAAAACTAACCTATGTTGATACCGGTATAGAGGTATTCATTACTTAAAGTCTACTTCTATAACATGATGGCAAAAGAAGGAAATAACAGATGGTACGTCAATCACTCAGTTTAACAGAGTGAGATGAAAATGAAACACTTACTGCTTGCTATTAAACAGGTGCAAAGAAAGACAACATAAACTAAGACATGATAACCTTCGGATGGAGGCTTTTATCTGCATGCCATTTACAAAATAGAATAGATATGTTTAAAAGCATTATCCTTTGGATATTCTTCATCTAAAACATGTCAAATTAAAATATTTATTTAGCTAACAATGGAATTGTTCAAATTGCCAAAGCCTCTTCTCTATGCATTGCATACAACCTCCTCCTAAGTAATTCTTTTAAACATTTAGATTATTATCATTTGTTGCCTGCTTCCCAGACAGCCTCATCTTGCTGCCTTTGGTAAAACATCTTCTGATCTGAGGGTGCACAGTTATGAGAAACAGATAGTAGGTTTGCATCGTCTGTCTGAATGCATGTCAGTTTATCTAAAAGCATAATGTTTCATATACATGTTGTAAACTAGTCTTGCTGATGGTAAAAATTTGCAGGTTGTAAAAATAAGGCTGCAGCAGCAAAAGGGACTGAGTCCGGAGCTTCTAAAGTACAAGGGTCCCATCCATTGTGCTCGGTTGATTATCCGTGAAGAAGGCCTACGTGGACTTTGGTCAGGGGCAGCCCCGACTGTAATGCGCAACGGTACAAACCAGGCGGTGATGTTCACAGCCAAGAACACTTTTGACAGATTATTATGGAGGAAGCATGAAGGTGATGGGAAGGTTCTTCAACCATGGCAGTCTATGGCTTCTGGATTCCTAGCTGGAACCGCAGGTCCTGTATGCACGGGTCCTTTTGATGTAGTGAAGACAAGGCTCATGGCTCAAAGTCGCGGGCCGGGTGGTGAAATGAAGTATAAGGGGATGGGGCATGCAATGTTGACCATATATGGGGAAGAAGGGGCACGCGCATTGTGGAAAGGGCTTCTTCCACGGTTGATGCGTATCCCGCCAGGGCAGGCCATAATGTGGGGGGTGGCTGACCAGGTGATTGGGTTTTATGAGACGAAATACGTTAGGGATAATATAGCCTTACCGGTGTAGTCTTATGTGGTTGGGGCAAGTAAGTTAATCCTAGCTAATGGTGTTGTAGGATTTAGATTGAATAATAAAGGTTGGGGTTTTCCTTTCATTTATTTACATGATGATTCTTTTTGTGGAAAACCACCGTTGGATTGGAAGATTGATATCATGGATGAGGTTCTTTTATGAAAGAGGTCTTATTGGCGTTTCAACTTTCAACATAATATAATATAATAATACTATGTTTTGTATTGTTAGTTTGGGATTTTGAGAAACAATGAATGATTTATTTCTTCACAAACATGTTGGCCATTTCATTCCACTTTTACTTACTTCCTACACTAAATTACGTAATACTTGAAATCTATGAATGAAGCTTGTTAAGTGAGCAAGAATGTTGAGTGTTGTTCTTGTTTAGCCAGCCAAGCCGCCTCTCAAGACACCATCATCGCCTATTGGCCAAAACAGCCCCAATGTTGTATGTGTAATTGGAGTAAAAGTGAAGCCCCAATGTTTGTTTTTTTGTTTTTTTTTATCGGCAAATTGCATTATATTTCACCCAAAACTTATATACAGATCAGTGGGCTAGTAAGATACTAGACTCAAACCAACGAAATCACCCAATACTTGGTACATATCCAAACAACTCCCTATCCTACCAATTTAAGTGATTGGCAACTCAAAGGATTTCCATGACTCCCAGGTCCATCCTGATGACTTTAATATGTGGTTGACTCAGCTGTATGATATAGCTTGCAGCTCACCGAATATTCCATCCAGGTTCGCCCTTGTTCCTTGAAAGATTGCAGCGTTTCGAGCTTTCCAAATTGTCCATGCAGTAGCAAGAACGATAATACGAATCCATTTCCTTTTGCTGTTCGGTATGTTCCCCATCTTATGAATCTTCAACAGGTCTCGTACTGTGAACGCATAGATGGGAGGTATGTTACACCAAAAGCTGATCTTGTGCCATATCCACGATGCCACATAACAAGACGTTAGCAAATGGTCAGCGTCTTCATCTGTATCTCCACATAGCTTACATTCTGCCGAGCCGTGTATGATTCTTCTCCGTTGCAGCCCTTTCTTCGTGGGTAGACAGTCTTGTTCGGCCCTCCATATAAAAATTGAAACCTTCTTTAGGACTCCTTTCACCCATTGGAATGGGAAAAAAGGAGTAGCATAGCTGTCCAAAATTTTTCTGCAAGATGAGACTGTAAATACGCCATCCGAAGACCCAACCCAATCCCATTTATCCCTAGTGTCTGACAATAAGGTACCTGCAACGAGTGCACTGCACTGTTGCAGACCCGTCAATTCCAGGTTAGAACTTGGTGCTCGTTTCCAGCCCCACGCCTGGGAACGAACAGCCACCGAGATAGACTTGCAACTTTCAATGGCGAACAAGTGCGGGAAGTGATCTTTGAGCGGACCATCACCAACCCACCAGTCTAGCCAAAACCTGACCTCCGACCCATCGCCCACCTTTCCTTTAATTGAGGCCGGAATATCCAGGTCTTGTTCCAAGACGACATCACCAATTTTAAAGATTGCGTTCCACACTCCGGATTAGGGGTGTTCAGAATTCGATTCGAATTCGAAAAATTCGAAATTCGATTTAGTTCGATTCGATTACCAAGAATTCGATTCGATTATTAAGAATTCGAATTCGATTCGATTCGAATTCGAGTCCAGTAAATCGAATACGAATCGAATACGAATTTATGATTTTAAATTCGATTCGATTCGAAATTCGAATAAAAAATTGTACATGTATATTTTTTTAAATATATATACACATATACACATTATTATATACACAAGTATACACATTGGAAAAAAAAACTTCTAAAATTTTGGTCAAACTCTAAGAACCCATAGTGTCTATAACTTTTAGCATAACCATGTTTTATATATTTACCTTATATATCACAAAACTCTATAAAACTATACTCTCTACTATTTTTACTATTCTCGTATTTGACATATTGTTGTTTATCAATTTTGTAGATTTGTATTTTATATGTTAAAAATAATGAGTTTGTATTAGTTTTAAAACTAAAAGTAAAAAAATTTGTTATTTAAGGTGAATTTGAACTAAATCGAATTTATTCGAATTCGATTCGAATTCGAGTTTCTTATTCGAATCGAATACGAATCGAATAAATTGAATTTTAAACGAATACGAATCGAATACGAATTCAGGTAAAAATATTAAAAATTCGAATAATTCGATTCGAATAATTCGAAAATTCGTTATTCGATTCGTTGAACACCCCTACTCCGGATTGTCCCCTTCTTACTGGGAGATATGAATATGAGTTATTAGAATGGTGAATAGCCGAGACTACTCTATGCCATAGAGCCTGTTTTTCAAGTTTAAACCGCCACCACCACTTGACTAGTAGACTCTCATTCATCCGTTTAAGAGAACCCAGACCAAGACCGCCTTTGTCCGCTGGTCCTACCACCCTCTCCTAGACGATCCAATTGACTTTAGACCTAAGCAGTTAATGCGGTAAAATATCGGATATCGGTGAAGGACCGATATTTGAGATATAGGTTATCGCGGTGAGATATCGGTGGGATATTGGCAATTTTTATATCATGCGAAATCCATACATGTAGCAATTTAACATTAATAATTCAACATACTCTCCAACCATTAACAAATTAACCTTTTACAACTTGCAAAACACTAACAATTGTAGCAAGTGGGAACTTGTCAAAACTTAAAACACTAATATTTAACACTAACTATTAACAATTAAGACTTAAAACAGTAATAAAAAAGTAATAATAACTATAAGAAGTAAGAAAAATGGAAGAACTAAGAAGAAAAACACCAATATCGAGAATATCGGTGATATATCGGTCAAATATCGGCTATTATCGTCGATAATATCGGTACAAAATATCGGTACCAATATATAGGTTGATGACCGATAACCGAGATATCTGTGATATATCACCGATATATCGGCCGAGTTAACTACTTAGCTTTAGACTTATCATCATCCCCTCCCCAAAAAAACCGGCGTCTAAGTGCTTCCAATGTGTTGACGACTCCGATTGAAGCTTTAAACAATGAGAAGAAATATAAAGGCAGGCTGTCAAGGACTGCACGGAGAAGCACCACTCGTCCACCGGAGGATAAATGTTTAGCTTTCCACTTAGAGAGTCGCTTTTTGAATACGTCCACCACGGAGTCCCAATACTTTAATTGATTCATGTTAACGCCAACCGGAACCCCAAGATACTTGCACGACAGTTTGTCTACCCTACACTTGATTGTGTCAGCCATGAAGCCCCAATGTTTGTTGAGTAGCATAAACTTCCCCCCATCTCTCATTATTCCTATAAGGAAATTAAATGTATTTTTTATAAGTTACTAAATATCTTCGTTGTAATGTAAATTTGATGGTTTACTATTTATTTATTTATTGTTTTTCATTTTACAATCATCTTAGCTAAGTCATATATTGTTGCTTACATTGGAGCATATAAAGCTCCAATCTGCGTCTTAAAGAAGCTTGAGAAATTAAGGAGAGATTTTCGTTGGGGGTCAACTTATGATAAGGAAAAGATGAAATGGGTTTCGTGGAGTAACATTATGACCCCTAAAGAAGCCGGTGGCATGGGCCTTGGTTCACTTAGGATGGAAAATTTGGCGATGCTCGCTATATGGTGGTGGCGGTTTAAAAACGAGAAGACTAGTCTATGGAGAAAAGTCATTTGGCGGATTCATGGTAATTCGAGATCGTGGAATTTTTGGCCAGCAAGACTATCAATACCAGGTCCCTGGAAACAAATTTATAAGTTATCGTCGGATTTTCGGGCGCTAAATGTAGATTTAGTTTCATTGTTTCGGGGTTGTCCGGGTCGAGAAACAGAGATGAGTTTCTGGAAGGACATATGGTTGGTTGACGTGTCACTCCAGGAGATGTTTACGCATTTATTGGCCTTAGAAAGAACTAAGAATGCGATGATTTCGGATCGAGTCGAATCGAGGAACCAGTTTACTGTTATATCGTTTCATTGGGTCAGGCCTCCATCAACTTCTGTTGAAGTTCATGAGTTGAATTGTCTCACAACTCTAGTACAGGGCTACAGGTTTGGTTTGGGTCAGGATCGTTGGCGCTGGACTATAGAGGGGTCGGGCATTTTTTCGGTTAGGAGCATTCGGGACAAAGCTCAAAAGTTCTTCTTTAACGATCTCGGGCTCGATTTTGAATGGAACAACTGGGTGCCGATCAAGGTAAACTTCACGGTTTGGAGACTTATCCAGAACAAATTGCCGACAGCTATGGCTCTTGCAAGAAGAAAAGTTGTCGTTCCAAGTACTAGGTGCAGCTTTTGCGGCGAAGACGACGAATCGGCTATGCATCTTTTTGTGTCTTGTCAGGTTGCGGCCCAAATCTGGGAGTTTATATCCCAGTGGTGTAGGCTGAATCCAATCTATGTTTTGGAACTTAAAGACTTGGCAAATATTCACAATCAATATCAAGGCTCGAAGAAATGGCTAAAGGCGGTGTCGTTGGTGAATCGGACTGCAATTTGGGTCATATGGAGGTGCCGTAAGTTCATGTGTAGTCGGGCGCTTTTACCGGCGTTTTAGCCCCATAGCGCCGGGGAACACCGCCCCCGAGTGCTATGGGGGCGCTGCCCCTTTGGGCGTGATAAATATAACGGGCGCTGCCCTCTGTAACTTCATGATGATTATTATTATAATTATTATTATTGAAGTGTGTGTGTGAAGAGGAAGAAGAAGTGAAGAAGAGAAAGAAGAAGAAGAGGTGGAGAAGAAGAAGTGAAGAGGAAGAAGAAGAAGTGAAGAGGAAGATTGAAGAACAAGTTACAAGTTGAAAAGCACAATGTACAAGTCACTGATGCAGTGTTGTTGTACTCAAGACAGCTCAACAAGAAAAGAAAGTGTATTTTGTTGTATTAAAGTCTTGATTGTACAAGTTCACATCTTGTTCTCACTTTAACTTTTTTCAAAATTTTTAATAATCAAATCATTATTAATATTATTTTTTTTTATAAAAAGAGTAATTAATAATTGTTTTTTAATTTGTTTATAAAGAATAATAATAAGAATAAATAAAAAATAATTATAATTAACCAATGATTACCCTCACCTTCCAAAAAAAACCCAATGATTATCCAATCATTTATAAAGCCGCCCCTTTCCACTACACTATCTTTTTCTATAACGCCCCATAACGCCCCTTCTATTACTTTATAATATTTTAATCCCTATAACGCCCCATAATGCCCCTCCACTACACATGCCCTAATGATGTATTATTTAATGGCAAACAGATTACAGTTGCAAGGATTAAAGAGGACATCCGATCGTTCGGCTACATGTGGCTTCGGAATAGAGCGAGGTTAGGTGGTTTAACCTGGGAAATGTGGTGTACCTTTGATCTTTCAAGTTTCGTGTCTTGATATAACTGATGTGGTGATGTACATTCTGCTGATTAACTTATTGTTAGTCAGTGTTGTTTCTAATAAAATCCTGGTTGGACTTTCAAATAAAAAACTATCCCCGTTCATAACCCACCCAATACCTGGCTATATATCACTGGTATTTCTGCACCAATTTGATAACCTTTTTGGTTCTGACCTTTTTTCTTATAATAACTCTTATCTTATGGCAGGCATGGACTCATTCTGTTTGGGCCAAATTTTTAGTGGAATCTGAATTGTTCCACCTAATTAATAGCCGTTTGTTTGGTGGTTGGGCTTTCTTTATTGGGCCTTGCGAATCTGGATGGTTCTACTACTAGACTAGACTAGACGTTTAGTGGTTGGGCTTTCCCTTTTGGTTCTGCATAGCTTATTTATTTGGTGTTGATTATGCCTTCCTTGTGTTAATGTTGGGCCGACTTGGGATAAGTCCATTGGTACGTGTGTGTGTTGTCTGTATCTTTAATTCCATTATATTATGGGGCGTTGTTGATGCCAGCTTGATGGATTTATTTCTCTTATTGCTTGGATCTCTTTTGGGATTGGCAAAGGTATGAAATCTTATTTTTTGGCCTGTTTGGATTGGCATGTACCATCTTGTATTCTGGGATTATTCATTTACTTTGGGCTAATGGCATTTCTTGGTGGCCTCAGGGTATCCATCAAGCTGGTTAGCAGTTAGACCATGTGTAGTGAGGCGTTATTGAGGCCTTACATCCCAACTTAGCGCCCACACACCGTTACACATGGGCCTTAAGGGGCGCTATGGGACTTGGAAATTTCAAAATTGAGTGTTTGGCGTTATAATTATAACGCTTGTTTTCTCTTGGATTTTATGCCACATATTTCAACCAATCACAATTGAAGGAGGGGCACTATATTTGTTTCCCACTACAGGTGGACTTAGGGTGGTGGTCTATGGTTGGACGGTGATAGTGGGCTTCTTGGGAATGCATGGGCTTCGATAGGGGTTTATTCATTCAAAAGTGGTGTTATGGAGTTATTAGGTTTAACTTGGTCAATCATAGTAATTTATTGTTAAACTTAGGGACTCTTTGGTAGGATCCGTTTGATTAAATGTTGAATCATTAAAAGGGTCTGAATGGCTTAGCACCCCTTATTAGGTGAATGGTTAAGAGCTTAATGAAACCATTCAAATATTTTTTTAGTTGAAACTAGACCTGGCAATTTAAACCCATCTAGTTGAGTTTTGGTTATTTTGGGTTTAAAAATTGACCTTGTGGGTTAAAATGGGTTTAATATAATTTTCAAGGGGGTTAGGATGGATAATTTTAAATGTAGGAAATAAGTAAGTGGGTCAGGATTAGGGCTGTTCACGAGCCAAGCCGAGCTGAACGGACCTTTGCTCATGCTTGGCTCATTTACAAACCGAACCGAGCTGAGCGGCTTGTTTACAACCGAGCTGAAAAACGAGCGAGCATTGTTCGAGCGTAATTTTTTCGAGCGAGCGTCGAGCGAGAAACGAGCGAAAAGTAATTTGGACAACCATAAATTGGGATGTTATCTTCAATGTTTTCGTTGTCGAGTGACAACTAAGGTGTAACTGTCCGATGAGGACACTAATATTGAGGTCCGAGTGTCCAAGAATGAGGCTTAGGTTTAGGCAATGAGCATACTACAGAGAACAATTGTTGCTTTGTTACATAAGATGATATCAAACGACGACTAGGGGTGGACGACTAATAACATAAAGAAGTCAAAGTTGTCATTTTACGACTTAAGGTTTTACTATTAAACTTAGTATTAAATTTTTATTTGATAAAGCGGGCTATTCATATTTTATTTGCATATATTGGGCCAAATGTTATGTATAAATCTGTAAATATTACTATGACTTGTGGGTATATATATAATTATATATGTAATAAATAAATAATAATTTATTCGAGCCGAACCGAGCCGAGCGGACCTTTGCTCGTGCTTGGCTCGTTTACAAACCGAACCGAGCCGATCAGCTCATTTACAACCGAGCGGGCAATCGAACGAGCATTTTTCGAGCATTTTCCGAACGAGCGGCGAGCGATCCACGAGCGACGAGCGATTTGAACAGCCCTAGTCAGGATGTGTATATTAAAAAAAACAAATGGGTCAGGATGGGTATTTTTAAATAACCATATACAAGTCTAAATCAAAACTAACCCAACACCAAAAGCGTAGATGCCTCATAGAATTCAATGTCAATAAAAACAAAAAATTATATCTTTTGCATTTGTTGATAACTCTAGTCGGGTCGAAACACTACAGGTCACTACGGCACGGATTAGGCTGAAATGGTCTGAGTTGTTACCGGGCCCGGTCGGGTCGAAACGGAACGGTTCGCTACGGGACGGGTCAGGTTGAAACAGTCTAGGTCGTTACCTGGCCCGTCCGCGTCGAAACGGTCCGAGTCGCTACTGGGCCCGCCCGGGTAAAAACAGTCCGGGTCGCTAAGGGACGGGTCAGGTTGAAGCGGTCTGGGTCGTTACCACGCCCGGCCGGGTCGAGACAGTCCGAGTCGCTACGGGACGGATCATATTTAAACTGTCAAGGTCGTTACCGGGCCCGCCCGGGTCGAAACGTTCCGGGTCGCTACCTGGCCCGGCCGGGTCGAAACAGTCCGGGTCTTTACGAGACGGGTCAAGTTGAAACGGTCTGGGTCGTTACTAGGTCCGGTCAAGTCGAAACTGTTCGGGTCGCTATTGGGCCCGACCGGGTTGAAACAGTCCGGGTCGCTACGGGACGGGTCGTTACCGGGCCCGGCCGGGTCGAAACGTTTCGAGTCGCTACCGGGCCCGGCAGGGCCGAAACAGTCCGGGTCGCTACGGAACGCGTCAGGTTGAAACGGTCTGGGTCGTTACCGGGCCCGGTCGGGTCGAAACTGTCCGGGTCGCTATCGGGCCCGTCCGGTTCGAAACAATCCGGGTCATTACGGGACGGGTCAGGTTGAAACGGTCTAGGTCGTTACCGGCCCGGCCGGGTCGAGACGTTCCGGGTCGCTACCGGGCCAGGCCGGGTCGACACAGTCCGGGTCGCTACGGGACGGGTCATGTTGAAACGGTCTGCGTCGTTACCGGACCCGGTCGGGTCGAAACTGTCCGGGTCGCAACCGGGACCGTCCGGGTCCAAACAGTTCGGGTCGAAACTGTCCGGGTCGCTACCTGGCCCGTCCGGGTCCAAACAGTTCGGGTAGCTACGGGACGGGTCAGGTTGAAACGGTCTGGGTCGGTGCCGGGTCCGGTGGGGTTGAAACTGTCCGGGTCGCTATTGGGCTCGACCGGGTTGAAACAGTCCGAGTCGCTACGGGACGGGTCGTTACCGGGCCCGGCTGGGTCGAAACGTTCCGGGTCGCTACCGGGCTCGGCCGGGCCGAAACAGTCCGGGTCGCTACGGGACGCGTCAGGTTGAAACGGCCTGGGTCGTTACCGGGCCCGGTCGGGTGGAAACTGTCCGGGTCGCTACCGGGCCCGTTCGGTTGGAAACAGTCCGGGTCACTACGGGACGGGTCAGGTTGAAACGGTCTAAGTCGTTATCGGGCCCGGCCGGGTCGAGATGTTCCGGGTCGCCACCCGGCCAGGCCGGGTCGAAACAGTCCGGGTCGCTACGGGACAGGTCAGGTTGAAACGGCCTGGGTCGTTACCGGACCTGGTCGGGTCGAAACTGTCCGGGTCGCTACCGGGCCCGTCCGGGTCGAAACAGTTCGGGTCGCTACGGGACGGGTCAGGTTGAAACGGTCTGGGTCGGTACCGGGTCCGGTCGGGTTGAAACTGTCCGGGTCGCTATTGGGCCCGATCGGGTTGAAACAGTCTGGGTCGCTACGGGACGGGTCGTTACCGGGCCCCGCCGGGTCAAAACGTTCCGGGTCGCTACCGGGCCCAGCCGGGCCGAAACAGTTCGAGTCGCTACGGGACGGGTCAGGTTGAAACTGTCTGGGTCGTTACCGGGCCCGGTCGGGTCGAAACTTTCTGGGTCGCTACCAGGCCCGTCCGGTTCAAAACAGTCCGGGTAGCTACCGGACGGGTCAGGTTGAAACGGTCTAGGTCGTTACCGAGTCCGGCCGGGTCGAAATGTTCCGGGTCGCTCCCGGGCCAGGCCGGGTCGTAACAGTCCGGTCGCTACGGGACGGGTCAGGTTGAAACGGTGTGGGTCGTTACCGGACCCTGTCGGATCGAAACTCTCCGGGTTGCTACCGGGCCCGTCCGGGTCGAAACAGTCCGAGTCGCTACGGGACGGGTCGGGTTGAAACGGTTTGGGTCGTTACCAGGCCCGGCCGGGTCGAAACGTTCCGGGTCGCTACCGGGCCAGGCTGGGTCGAAACGGTCCGGGTCACTACCAGGCCCGGCCTGGTCGTAACGGTCCGGGTTGATAACCAGCCCGATAGAGTCAAACCGGTCAGGTTCGAAATGAAATATTTTGGATCCCTTAAATTTATATTTTTTAAGTTTATATTTGTTTTTTTAATTTAACATTTGTTTTTTTTTTCTTTTTTGTATTTACTTTTTAAATTTTTTATTGTTATTTTTTTTTTCAATTTTAATCCATTTTGATTTGACTTATCCAAATCAAATCATCCAGACCCAAACTCATTCTGACCCAACTCATTCTAACCCATTTTTTTAATCTACCTATCTTGACTCATACCCATCCTAACCCAAACCCATCCTGACCCAACAACCAAACCCATCCAACCTACTCATTTTGCCACCCATAGTTGAAACAAACACTTTTAATGCTTAATGATTAAGAACTGAATGATTAAAAAGTTATTAACAGACTAACAAACACCCCTTTTTTTTGAACGGCAAATTTCTTCTCCTTGTGGGACTTGAACCCATGACCTCCCCTTTAGGTGTTCCTAGAAGCTTGCTTCTACCATTGGGCCACCAACCCCAATGGCAACAAACACCCCTTAGTCAGTGTAGTGTAGGTGAAATAATAGTTAATAGTGGTCAAACAAAGTGCATTTAGGTCAAATAATGGTTACAACGTCAGTCCCTCTGAACTATATCATATTTAACTACCGCCTAAACTTTATTGACATTCTAAAAGAGTTGCTTCTCCATCGAACTGTGAACTGCTAACAGCCCATGAAATAGTTACCGATTTGAACCTGCACCTATTGTTCGTTCTTCTTTTATTACTAGTGTGAATTATAGCGTGTTGTAATGGGTGTCTAATGTTTTATTCTTTTGGTTGAAAATAGTCGTAAAACCTATAAAGTCACAAAAACATGCAAAGAAATGTGACACATTTCCATATTTTGAGCCATGTTCATTAAACCATAAGAACTGTTCATAAAAAGTACGTTTATCTACAATCTTATCGATATTACTTTATTAAATAAACTCGATGAACATTTTTGTAATTTCAAACCAATTTTAAGATGGCATCTAGGGCTGTACACGAGGCGAGTCGAGCCGAGGCAGGCTAAGCTCGAGCTCGAACTTAAACGAGCCAGCTCAGCTCGGCTCGTTTTTTTGGTCGAGCTGAAAAGCCGAGCTCGAGCCAGCTCGTTATTTTTTTATTATTATTTTTAAATATTTATAAAATAAAAAACAAAATAAAAATAAAATAAAATTACACATATACATGTATATTTTTTATTTTTTTAAGTTAGGGTTTATTGGATTATAAAGAGGTGAGGTAGATAGGTAGTATGAGCGGGACTTTCAAAATTTGAATTTTAGAATTGCGTTTGGAGCCAAAATATATTACTTTAATATATATTAATTACACATACACAAGCCTGAGTCGAGCCATATGTCGAGTCACGGAGCCGAGCCACGAGTCGAGCCATCGAGCCGAGCCACGAGCTGAACACCCTTGGCTCGAGCTCGGCTCGATTAAAAAACGAGCCAACTCGGCTCGGCTTGAAAACAAAACGATCTTTTTCGAGCGAGTTTCGAGCGAGCCTCGAGCCGCGAGCTTTTTGTACACCCCTAATGGCATCTCAAGAGACACAAGTGTAAACCTCTAATTTTTAGCCCTTTTTTCCACTTATGCCCCTAGTGTATAACTTTTGATGACAATTGTATAAGTCAGTAATGCAACCCATGAAGATTCACACAAACCACTATATTCTTGAAACCGTAACATTTATCTCAATTCATTTATTCCCCATCATTTCATCAATACCCGTCTTCAATGTGAGCTATTATTCATCATTATCATTACCATTACCATTAATCATCATTATCATTATCATTAATCATATTAAAAGAATTGGATGAGTTCAAATGTAATTTTATGTCTTTTTTAAGATGACATTTCAAGGGTTTCATGATTAAAACCCAAAATGTCATAAAATTTTTTCCTACACTACCCCCATTGTTGCATTATCCAGTGGTACATTCTTTTGTATTTAACCAAAATTTATTACACATTAATACATTTAATCGTTTTCTTATTCATTTAACTCGGAGAATGAATCGTGCACAAGCTTGAACTCGGAGAATGAATCATTATCTTCATTTAATCTCATAAACTCCATGATTGATGACCACTTTAAATAATACACTAAATTTTCTTTTCCGTTTTCTATATTGGCCAATTTATAATACCCCTACAACCCTTCAATGGAAGTAGATCATTTTATGAACCGAAAATGGAGTCCAATGTTTGGCAGATCATCTTATGACCTTTGGCGGCTTTATATTGTGGTGTATTGATGAGGTATTATTTTGTTTAGTCTCAGTTTATTTTAACATTATGTTTGATTTGATGATATTCAGGTCCTAGGGTTTATTGTTGTAACAGTGCAAAAATTTCCCCAAAATTTTAATACATAAAAAGCCCTTATATATATATATATATATATATATATATTTTTATTACACCTTTATCATTAATATTATACAAATGTGCCTAAGTCTTTATTTATCCTAACTCACAAATTATACATACATAAATGTATATAAATAATAATAATAATAATATGATTCTAAATTCTTTTTTTTTTCACATACAAGATTTTTTTTATTTAAATAAAGCCTTGAGTCAAATAGTCAAAGTCCTAGTCAAAGTCTTAGTCAAACAGTCAAAGTCTTAGTCAAATAGTCAATTCATCATAAAACCTTACTTTATGGTGTTGACCAATTTTAATGGCTAATTGACTCCAAAACTAGTATAAAAACCCACCTATGACCCATTATACTTTGCACCTCTAAATCGATTGTTTCAATCCGATTAAACTTTCCCTCATACCTTTCTTCTATAGTCTATTACTTCTACAATTGAAGCTTTGATTATAAGCTCTTGTAATTGGCGAATTGGAAGCTTGATATTCTTTCTTTTTCGTTTTCTTCAATTTGGACTAGCTACGTTGTTGAGTCTTTGGGATTCGCCTCGCATACATTCACAACACATTATTCTATTTTTTTCACGAGACATAACATTTTGCTAAGGTGAGTTTTACATAGCCCCTTTTCTATTTATCACCATTTTCGGGGTGAAACATGTTACAACATTATTCATGCAATTCAATCATCAATGTGTCTATGTGTTTTCTATGTTGCATTATGTCTTGAGCATGATTAGAGTAAGCACCATTCTAGCATAATCATTAACTCCGTACAAGCCGACGGTATACATTGATAGATCTATTGGACTGACAATCCCACCCGGATACGTGCCTCCTACAAAGGTTACGTGGGTGTTTGTTATCGCATAACATATTCAATTGGACCATGAGCGTATGGTATGTATCATATTATAACAGTCATCAGGGTTGATTATGCACTCGATTTACTTCTAGTATGTTCTCACATATGGACTAGATTGACATGACACATGAATTGCACAACATTTTTATTCAATTATCAAAAACCTATGTAATTCTCACCAACTTTTGTTGACCCAAAATATTTTCAAATTAACATGTTTCAGGTTCTATTTGCTTGAAGATTTGAATTGATGCTTGAAGATTTGTGTATAGTTTTATCCAATTTGATGTACAAAATTCTAGAACAATTGTATGTAACTTATTTAAATTATTATATGAAATTTATTATTCACCATGAGCTACTGAACAATCATCAATACGTGACATCCCGATGTTTCCGCCATCGGTTGGGGTGTTACAGATTGGTATCAGAGCCATGGTTATAGGGAATTAGGTTATTAGAAAAATAATCTAGTCTATAACCATAGGATTATAACCAGTATTTGCTCCTTTTACTTGTTATTCTCTATCTCCCTCCTACTTCTTATCCCTACTTTAATCCCTACAAGAAGATTGCTCTCCATCACTGGATCTACTCTTAGACTAATAGGACAAATCCTCAGGTTTAGCCTGAACCACCTTGAAGATCTCGTCGAAATTCTAGATTTTAATAACGAACACGTGCAATCTGGAAGGGTGAACGCCTGTATTATGAGTTTTCTGTCTAGGACTGGCATTGCGCATAAATCCCAATCAGACGAGGGACCCGGATGCCTACCTGGGAATTCTCGGGATGAGTGTTCACTTATAGGCTAAAGCATGTCTTCACTATGTTATTAGAATCTAGAAGTTTTGATAAGTCAACGTTTTCGTTTATTCGTTTTAATTAATGAATAAATGATTACACTCACCTTCCTTAAACTAAGCTCAAAAATCTCAAAATTTTACAGCTTAAATCAATCTCATTTCATAACCATCCATGGATTTCACAATCACACTTCACCTTACCATCTTAGCCACTTTTTAAATATTCAACACCCTACCCAAATCATATAATCTCCATACTATAAAATAAACTCTTTATCAACTATCTTCACATTCACTATCTCTCACAACCTTGATTCTGCTTCAAGATTTTTCATCATCCTCTCAAGAACTAAATTCATATCCTTCACCTTCTCAAACATGAACTAGTTACCCATGATAACCAAACTATTGAAACTTGGTTGTGTGTTGCATCAAACTTAATCCTTAGTTATACATGAGGATTCGATTATCTACCATATTTAAACATTTGATACTAGAAATCATGGAATATAAACTATTTGCTATAGACACACCTAGAGTCATTAACCTTGTCTAGGACAACACTATTACAACTCGCATGCTATGCTTGATACTTGATTGTTTATATGTACATATTATCAATTTGCAATTTATGTGTGAAATAATTGGTACACTTAATCAAACAACTGGTAGAGGATGAAGTACTTGCTCAACAGTTAGTTGAGTACCAAATAACCTACTCAACGATTGGTAGAGGTCATCATGCCTGCTCAACAGTCGGTAGAGGCCCTACAACCTGCTCAACGACTGGTAGAGGCTATCGCACCTGCTCAACAATCGGTAGAGGTTCTTACTCACTGACTGGTAGAAGTCTTTTTCCTACTCAACAGTTGGACTCATTTTTGGATACATTGTAAACGATTCAATCACAAGGTTATTTTGCATTACTTACATGTGTGTTTAGAGTCATAGAAGGGCACAAAACCCTAATGTAAGGTAAATTGGTGATTGCGATCCGGAACGTAATCATGAATTTACAAGTACGTTAAGGTAGTGTGAAATTCTAATAAGGTTTTAGTAGTTCATTTGGTTTTCATATAGCCAATCAATTCATGCATTTCTTATAAGATTCCTAAAACATAAGTTTAGTATTTTGCTAGATTCTTATGCTTCTTGCTACTTCAGACGAACCTAATCCAATCCTTAAAACTCACACATATCAAAACTCTTACCCAAATTATTCGAAACAGTTTATTCTATTACCTATAAATTTATGTCATGCCTTAACTCGAAACTTCCCAAACCACCCTTGTCCTAATTTCTACCCAATCACCTCCAACCCTGTGTTTTCAATAAACTTCGGGACGAAGTTTCCAAAAGTAGGGGAGACTGTAACAGTGCAAAAATTTCCCCAAAATTTTAATACATAAAAAGCCCTTATATATATATATATATATATATATATATTTTTATTACACCTTTATCATTAATATTATACAAATGTGCCTAAGTCTTTATTTATCCTAACTCACAAATTATACATACATAAATGTATATAAATAATAATAATAATAATATGATTCTAAATTCTTTTTTTTTTCACATACAAGATTTTTTTTATTTAAATAAAGCCTTGAGTCAAATAGTCAAAGTCCTAGTCAAAGTCTTAGTCAAACAGTCAAAGTCTTAGTCAAATAGTCAATTCATCATAAAACCTTACTTTATGGTGTTGACCAATTTTAATGGCTAATTGACTCCAAAACTAGTATAAAAACCCACCTATGACCCATTATACTTTGCACCTCTAAATCGATTGTTTCAATCCGATTAAACTTTCCCTCATACCTTTCTTCTATAGTCTATTACTTCTACAATTGAAGCTTTGATTATAAGCTCTTGTAATTGGCGAATTGGAAGCTTGATATTCTTTCTTTTTCGTTTTCTTCAATTTGGACTAGCTACGTTGTTGAGTCTTTGGGATTCGCCTCGCATACATTCACAACACATTATTCTATTTTTTTCACGAGACATAACATTTTGCTAAGGTGAGTTTTACATAGCCCCTTTTCTATTTATCACCATTTTCGGGGTGAAACATGTTACAACATTATTCATGCAATTCAATCATCAATGTGTCTATGTGTTTTCTATGTTGCATTATGTCTTGAGCATGATTAGAGTAAGCACCATTCTAGCATAATCATTAACTCCGTACAAGCCGACGGTATACATTGATAGATCTATTGGACTGACAATCCCACCCGGATACGTGCCTCCTACAAAGGTTACGTGGGTGTTTGTTATCGCATAACATATTCAATTGGACCATGAGCGTATGGTATGTATCATATTATAACAGTCATCAGGGTTGATTATGCACTCGATTTACTTCTAGTATGTTCTCACATATGGACTAGATTGACATGACACATGAATTGCACAACATTTTTATTCAATTATCAAAAACCTATGTAATTCTCACCAACTTTTGTTGACCCAAAATATTTTCAAATTAACATGTTTCAGGTTCTATTTGCTTGAAGATTTGAATTGATGCTTGAAGATTTGTGTATAGTTTTATCCAATTTGATGTACAAAATTCTAGAACAATTGTATGTAACTTATTTAAATTATTATATGAAATTTATTATTCACCATGAGCTACTGAACAATCATCAATACGTGACATCCCGATGTTTCCGCCATCGTTGGGGTGTTACAATTGTAACAAACTTCTGATATGATTCAGTGATTCAATGAATTTTGGTACAACTTCACTGGTATAGTTGATGAACTGAAGAAATTCAGCCTCAAGTTATCCTTCGTTTTTCTTTTGTTGATTCTCATTGCCATTGCTTCGACAATAGAGAACCTCGCAATTAATTAATTTATCCTTAGTTTCATGACATAATCATACCATATGTTATTCGTGGTTGGATGTTTTTGTTTTCTCCGACAATAGAGAACCAAGTAATCAATTTATCCTTAGGTCCATAACGAAGCCTAGGAAGTAAAGAGTTGCTATGATTCTCATCTCCGTTCACCATACTCACCACTTTGTTGCTTTTACGTGAGCTCCGCGTATTCGATCCATGGTAAATTTTACATTATTTCAAAAGGTTAATTTTTTATGTTGTTTGTTAATTTTTCAGTATCACAGTGGTCACATTTAGAGTCCTTAAAGAGAGTGTACGTTATCATGATGATATTTCATAATTCGAATATAATAATTAGTGCTCCAAGTTTGGCATCAATAGTCAAGAATGTTTTGCAGTCAATAGTGAAGTAAAAAGACTTTGTGGATGCATTTATCAGGAAATATGGTGTTGAGACTTCCTCATGTGTCTGCACTTGAATCATGTCATGCTCTATGTATTAAAGTTGGAGAACATGACCTTTTAACAATAATGTTCTCTTACAAGTTTGTAGTTTTATACTGAATTACAATATTGATCATTTCTTCTCATTTAATTGTTGTTGATAAAACGTTATATACTTTATTTTTTGTTTTTACTCAATATCATTAATACAGAAGCATATGGGAATAAGGGAAATGATGTGCTTTTTTAGTGTTTTCCGTGATCACCAATTGTCAGAGGTGACAATTTCAGCCGTATACTGTAATAATGTAGTTGTTTTTTTTGGGCTGATAAAGTAGGCTTTAGTTCAAACGAGTCAGGTTGAACTATATTCTTGTTTTCCACATGTTTTTGTTAATATTTACCATGTCAAGTATTATTACAAAACCTACACTAATTTTATATAAGTTACCTTTCTGAATTTAGTGACCTAACAACGATAAAGAACAGCGGTTTTGACTTGCCAAAATAGTGCAACGAACATGACAACAACAGGGTGCATTCAAGTGACTTTTCAGGACAAGAACATGGCATATGAAGCAACAACAATTTTGGGTGTATGATAGCTATTTTCGAGTTATTAATTTGGACCATTATGCTTTTAAGTAAAAGTTAGTTACTTAGTAAATCTTTATTAAAAAGAAGATTTGGATTTGGGTCTTGTGGTTTCACTCCAATAGATAAAGATTATAAATTATGAATCCTCATTTACGTTATTAATAGCTTCTGGTTAATTACAATTAACATTTTTCAAAACATTAGCACGAATCGACAAGATGGTGTTACCAATTAGCATTTATCCGAGATGTTGCTTACCAAATAGCAACCATTCAAATTATTGGTCGGATCAACACAAGTTGGGTAGGCGCTCATAAGTTATTCAAGATTTACTTGTTATCTATAATGCATCACCTTTTCGATTGGGTTATGACTTAACTTAGGCTTCTGTTGCTAACTTACAACTGTCAGTCGGGACACCCGCTGCAACGCGCGGGCCTTCCCACTAGTTAACAATAATGATATCAAATGCTAAATATATCAGACATCCTAAACCTAGGCAAATGTGACATGCTCTCTTTGGCATTATTGTTTTAGACAATAGCCTAGAGTTATAATAATTGACTGTAAATAATGAAACACACATTCAAAATTCGCTATATCATCCATTGTAGTTTTTTTTATAGTAATCAACAGGAGATTCAAACAAAAATTAATAAGGCACATAGGGCTGCAAACGAATTGAACTTTCAGTGAACAGTTCATGAACACCGTTTGGTGGGAGGTTCGTTTGTGTTTGTTCATTTAATAAATGAATGGACACGAACAAAAATTTTTCGTTCATTTAGTTAAATGAACGAACATGAACATAGGCCGCTTCGTTCGTTTACGTATATGAACGTTTGTTAACGTGTTCATTTATGTTCGTTTGAGAACTTCAAGTTTATTTTGGGCAGATTAATGAAGACTTCAAATTTAAGATGCAATCTTAGTTCTTGGAGACACTACTTTATTGTGTATACCAATATTATGTTGAGTAATAAGTATGTTTGGATAATTACGTTATATTTTGGATGGATCTAGATAATGTCTTATATATGTGAAATTGATCTTATTCGAAAGTTAATATATGTCAATTTGTGTTGTTTCCGTTCATGAACACTTATTTGTGCTCATGAATGTCCATTTATGTTTATGTGCGTTCATGAACAAAATTAAGAAACGAACACCAACAAGAGCGCTTTCTTAACAAACGAACACGAATAGGAAATCCCGTTTGGTAAGAGTTCATGAACACATATATTCCTTAGAAAACGAACACTAACAAGGCCATGTTCATGTTCGTTTGGTTTGTTTGCTGCCCTAAAGGCACATTATTAGAACCATCATATAATTCAAATGACATTTTTTTTTTCAAAATCTGCATAAAAGCCAACATCAACTTTAGTTGATTAAAAAAGACCCAAATAGTTTAGGTTGCACAATAAGGCCAAACCTTGAACTTCTGTCAATTGCAACATCATCACTACTTTTTCAAATAAAAAAATGGAAGAAAAAAAAAAACTCCAAGAGACAATCCATTCATACCGATCTAAAATTTTCTTATGATATTTACTCCTTCTAAGATATGGTAACCGCATTTACTAAATTAATAAGATAAAACCTTCACCAAACGAACATCATGAGGTGTAGGAGACACCCACCTATTGTGATGTGCGCCTTTTCACAATCCGAACACCCAAACAAAATACAGGAGAATCATAGGTCTAATAAAGTAATTTTATTGATTCCATCTTAAGTGCATAGTGCGATCTGAAAAAACCAATCAATTGAGTTTAGGGTTTTAGGTTTACCTTTGTTATAAAGCGTGTCTACAGTAGATTTGATTCCTCTAGTAAAGGAGTGATTATTTGTCTATATGTAGATGATATGCTGATCTTTGGCATTGACCAAGTTGATAAGATAAAGGAGTTGTTGTCTTCTAATTTTGAAATGACGGATATGGGGGAGGCAGATGTGATCCTTGGAATAAGGATTAAAAGGAGTAACAATGGTATAAGTATAACCACGACAAAGTCTCATTACATTGATAAAGTATTGAAGAAATTCAATCATTTTAGTTGTTCTCGTGTTAGTACTCCAATAGATCTTAGCATCAGGTTAATGCCTAATTCGGGTGATTCAGTTTTACAATTACAATATTCTAAGGTTATCAGATGCTTGATATATGCTATGATTAGCACAAGGCCTGACATAGCTTATGCAATGGGTAAGTTGAGCAGATATACTAGTAATCCAAGTGGTTAAACCTGGCAAGCAGTGAACAGACTACTTAAGTACCTGAAAGGAACCATGAACTATGGGTTATGTTATTCAGGTTTTCCTTCAATTATAAAATGGCACTTTGATGCAAGTTGGATAATAAATATAGAAGACCACTCTTCTACAAGTGGTTGGGTATTCCTACTTAGTGATGAAGCTATTACATAGGCTTCAAAGAAACAAACTTGCATCACTAACTCGACTATGGAATCTGAATTTGTGCTTTTAGATGCAGCTGGTAAAGAAGAGGAATGGCTAAGAAGTTTGATATATGAGATTCCATTGTGTTCGAAATCGATATCACCAATCTCTATGAGATGTACAATGGGAAGTCTAGACGCTTAGGTGGTAGACATAGTATGATTAGGGAATTAATCATGAATGGTATGAAATCTGTTGAATTTATAAGATCTGAGTTTAATTTAGCTGATCATCTAACCAAAGGGTTAGGAAGAGATTTCGTGAACAAACCAGCTAAAGGGATGGGTTTAAAGTCCATTTAAATATCTTGTGTCTAGACACCCAATTCCCATCTAACACAATGTTCGATGCGGAATTCAATGTGGAAAGCTTGTCATAAGAGTTAATAGCCAAAATCGTCCATGAGGTTTAGTCAGTTTTGCCACATCAGTCCAAAATCGAAACCTTTTACATCTGGGTCCTTCTGTTTTACATTTTGTTGCCAAATTCGTTCCTGACACTAAACCCAGTTAACTATTGACGTTAACTCTGGGGTATTTTTGTCTTTTTGGCTGCCCCATTTTTAAAACCCAATTTAAAAAGGCTTTAAAAGGCTTATGAATAATTGTGTTTAAATAGGGCTTAAAAAGTTCTAAGGAAAAAAAAGTCAAAAATGCCCTCAGAGTTAACGACAATTTTTAACTGGGTTAGTTTCAGGGACGTATTTGGCAACAAAATGTAAAACAGAAGGACCCAGATGTAAAAGGTTACGATTTTGGACTGATGTAGCAAACTGGCCAAACCTCAAGGATGATTTTAGCCATTAACTCTTGTCATAGCGATATTGGAACACATTAGCAAATCATCCCAAGGTATGTGTTCAAACTGCAAGATAAAGTAGGCTGAAGTTGAACATCTTAATAGTTCACTGATAAATTGCAGTGCATGTGTAAGAGTAATGAACTACCTATAAGAATATGAAGTTTAGCCGCTTCAAGAAGCTTTGGACTTGAACTTTTATATATTCTTTGAAGGATTAGAAAACAGGCTAGTAAAACATTGTGTCGAGTGGAATTTGGATTTGTAAACGTATGTGTATGTTACCTACATGTATTTAAATGGATAAACATGGTTTCAATCCATAGATACACCCTGATATTCTAATATTTGTATCATGTAATGTACTAAAGTGAAAATTCAATCCGCAAGACATTTTCATTTATTCATGCATTTGTGTTTTTGTGAAAACGATTAAGTTAATCATGTATATCACTAAAATGGGGGAGGAATGTTGATAATTTTAGTGCTATCAATGATTTTAGGATATTGGAACTTTTTGATCGAGGAAATAACATTAGAGATTAAACAAATACTTAAGGTTTTATCTCGAACAAATAATAAGATAAATGATTTCATACATATGGTTACAAAAAAGAAACCAACCATATACAAACTCATTCACAGAATTATTCAAATCCAAATTCCTTCTAGAGTAGTCTCTGTCTAATCCGATAAATCATTGTGTGTAACCCACAAATAGGTTTATTTGACAGTTCTTATACGATTCAAAGATTGATCCATGTTTCACTCATATTACTTGACATTAAATTCCGGTTTCCAGGTTTATTGCTTTGTTTTAATTTATTGTTATATACAACAAATATCTAACATATAATAAATCACATTCTGCAGGCACACCAATAAAGATCATCTATACTTTTATTTGCAGAGATTAAAAGAAAAATGAACATTATTAACATGCACATCATACACTGGTTTCACCAACGAAATCATGGTTGCTCTTGTAAGACTATGTGTTGTGACTTGCGAGCCAGCAGACGCGAGCCACGAGTTGATCCATGTGGCTCATGGACATCACAACACACTTTCGTGAGAGCAGGCATGAGCAAGCCCGCGAGCAAAAATTCGACCGTTGGCTGAAAACTAGCCGTTGGTAACAACTAGTTTGGACCTTTATAAAAAACATTTTTTATCCTTTACACCCAAATCAATTACAAAATCACAAATATTCAAATCTTCAAACATTTTTTATCCTTTATAAAAAACATTTTTTTCTCTTTTTTTTAGTTCTAGCTATTCAGTTCATGCTAAGTGATTTCTCTCAAAAAGGCTTAGTGGTCAGGTAGTTATGGTGTCACCCGAACAGTTTTCTTCTAGAAAACTAATTAGGGGAGCGTTTGTTTTTGTCCCACTTATTTCTTTAAGCATAAAATATATCATAAAATCTATAATTTTAAAATATGCTAAAGAACTAAGTGTGAGGTGTTGAAATTTTTCAAATTTTAACACCTCTTGAAAACAACAAACCAAAACCGTTTAAAGGCAAATTTTTCAAAAATGTTTTGATCAAATAAAAACCGTTTTCAAACCCTTTGAGTCCACCCAAAAATCTTGCAGGAGATTAGAGTGGTTTTGGTAGTCAAAAGAACCATCTAGGGTCTTCAATGCCTTAAATAACTCCTAACCTTACATGTGGGTATTTTGAGCCTTATCGAGCATATCATTACATATATACTCTACATGCTCGTTCGTTTGTTTGTGAGAGATATTCCCCTTTCGCATGACACGGTTAGAACTTGTGTGACTTATGCATTACAAGACCACATTAGAGGTGATTGTGTGAAAATGATTTAGGCACTTAGGATTCACCCATTCCATTACCATTGGCCTTCCATATATTTTTCCCACCCCTAGCCGACCATCTTGAGCCTTAGCCTTTTCATTTCCTTTTATCCATCTAGCCCCCGCCATGACGAAACTAGGGAAGCGTTGAGGTGTTAAGGAAGTTCTCTAGCAATTTTGGACTTAGAAGCATAAGCCACACATCAAAGATCTCGGGCCTCGATCGTGAAAAATGGCGACAAAAGAAGAGCCATCAAGAAGAACATACCAAGTGTCAAGAATCACCCAGCAAAGCATCAAGTGTAAACAGTTTATGTGTTATTCAAAAAAAAAAAAAAGTAGTGTGCAATAATGATGCAGCTGAAATAAAGGAATCAAGGAAAAATTCAAAGAAAAGGTTTTGAAATACTTTCGGAAGACAAGGTGATCGACCCGACCTAGTGGAGACTTTTAGGCGGTATGCACCGAACGACTCACAAGAATAGGCGAAAGTCGAGTTATGAAGTCCAATAAAAGACCTTCAAAGCCCGCTTAGAAGTGTAAGAAGATTCCAACAACACCTCAAAACACTCAACCCGAAATTAGTCATGGTGGTAGACTCCATTCATACCCTATTCGTCACCATTTCACTCAACTAACCCGTTTAAAGTCCTTTTGATTCACACACATTACCTCAACTTAAGTGGTGGAGTTGTGATTTGCATATAAGCCTATGATTCGTGCTTTCCATCGGGAAGAATACGAGTGTTCACCCCAAATGAAACCCGAGTGAACAAGAGTTAGTAAGGAAAAGGAATTGGGACACTTTAGGAGTGTTTAACTAGTCTGACCACAAATCAAGCCCAAAACCCCGAGGATCTATTAAGTGTGACTCTTAGGAGGTAGGTTGAGCTCGGTACATCGAGTAAAACTTACAATTTGTATCTCATAAAATTTGCCTAAGGTTTGGTTTGCTTGAGGACAAGAAAACGTTTAAGTGTGAGGTGTTATGATGTGCCGAAGAATTCACATGTTTTTACACGGGCATTTTCACTCGTTTTGTAAGATCCTACATCGGTTGGGAAGGGGAACAAACACTTCCTTATAAGGGGTGGGATACCGTCTCTGTCGTACGTGTTTTGGCCAGTCCTTTGGGGGTGAGACCAATGCAAAACCGTGAGCTTGGTCACAGTATAATACGGCTGGGCGGGCAAAGCGGACAATATACGATATGAGTTACCTTAGTATGTTCCACATTTTCCACCCAAAATCGTGCTTTTATCTTGGTTTTATCATGATTTACCTTCCATTGTTGATAATTGCAGGTTTTGAGGCCAAAAAGTGAAAAGAAGAGAAAAACGGCGAAAAAGGCAAGGAATTGACGACTTTTGGAGCTATTTTAGATGCAACACTGCCACGCTTAGGCAGTGCACGGCCGTGCACCTGTCCCGGGTCAACAAGTCAACATTTCCAAGTCATCAGGAGGTAAAAAGTTAACTGTACAGACCTGCACGGGCATGCACACCCTTGTGCACCGCCATGCCAACTGAAACGTGCTCCTCAAGGCTCCAACCGACCAAGACTGATAGACATTCATGCAATACTGACGTGCATGGGCGTGCCAACTTGATGGCATGGGGGTGAAGGACCTGACGACGGACAATTTCTGCGCGAAAGGACTCTGCAACAGTACCGGCTATCGAGCTTGGGCGTGACACATCAAGAAGCACGGGCATGCAGGGCCTGAAATGCCTATAAATAGAGATCTCCATTCCACACTTTGGCATCTCTTCTATCCCATTTCACCCGAATCTCTCCACATTTCTGCCATCTCAGGGTCTTGTAAGTGACCTTTGGAGCGTGGGATCTCTCCATAAACACGACAAGAGTTAGAGTTTGAGAGAAATCACTTCAAATCATCCCGAAAACCCTTTTAATCCTCTAGCAACCATCACTATGTTTTCTTTGAAAAACCAAGTTAGTGTAAATGTAGTAATGCCAATCTTTGCTAGGATCTTTGGGTGTTGCTAGGGTGAAGACTACTTTGGTATGGATTATATAGTTTTTATTTATTGAGTGGTGTTTTGTGTTCTCGTTTAATTCTTTCTACTTTAAACTTTGTTTGACGAATTAATTAAACTTTCATCCAGTATTTGGTTTTGTGGGTCTTTTGATAAGAAGTGTAAGGATTTATTAGTGTACCCATGGTGTGTAACAACCTATGCACCTGTAAACTAACCTAATTCCACAAGTAGTGATGAGCCCATTTGTGATTGGAAACACTTAAACTTTGTGGCTTACTCCTCTATTATCAAAATCTCACTTAGGGCCGGTACGGTCTTTATACTTGGTCCTAGTGATAAGCCAAGACTTGGACGTGCGACTTAGCTTCATGGTCTATGTGTTAGCTTTGGCACAGACCAAGAATTGGTGAACCCGTGTCGGAAGCGGACGGTCTTTATCCTCTTCCATTGCTATATTGCCGCACAATTAGTAATAGACCATCACTTTTTTAAAAAAATAACTAATTCAAGTAGAGGATGAGCGTGAGCTGGTTAGCCACGACTCCTCGATGAGGTCAAGTGGTAGCTTGTTCGGCCATGCTCCGGCCGTCGGCAAGTTATTCACAAAAGTCTAAAGTGGTTTGATTTCATTATCGCAACACTTGGAGGTGGGCTCTTCGGGGTTGGGACATCATAGTCTCGGGTGATCCTTCCTTCATTGTTGAGAGGTGAGCTTACCGGGTTGGGAGACCCTCAATTTAACAAACGAGAACACAAATCGTTTTTATAGTTATGCGATAACATGCACCTTTAGAGTATGCGGTTATGGGCATCTCAAGGTTGGCGAAGTGCGCAACTCAAACACACCACTCAAGCGAATAATTAATGTTAATCCATCCCATTGTTAGTTGGATCCCATAGCAACACTTCTCTTAGGATATTGGTTTTCTTGTCGGTTATTCTCGCTCTCTCTCTCTCTCATTTTTATCTTTACTTTTATTTTAAGGAACTTAAAGCTGAGTAGAGGAAGTCGTGTCTTTGGGTTCGATACTCGGTACTTGATTATGTCTATACTACACTCGATAGGTACACTTGTCTATTGTGTGGGTTTAGAACATTTAGCATTTATCGTTTTATTTTATAAATTTAAAACTTGAAAAGTGTCTCATCTTAAAGTTGTAACTTAATTTCCTTTTTCCATTTTCGAATTACAATACATTCGTGGATGGAAAAGAAGGCTAATTGATATAAATCAACAATTAATTTATATGTATTTCTTGATATATTATAACATCTAAATGTGTTTTTCATGTACAATAGTGACAAAAGAAATAAAGTATGATCACAAATATACAAAAAAAAAAAAGAATAAAAACCTGTGCAGGAGAACCATAAAGTCCAGTTATATTTGTTTCATTGATAATCACCTTGAAGAGTTCTAAGAGCACAATTAGCACCAAACCAGGCATATAATCCCACATCTTATAAAATACTAGCAGGGAACTCGTGCGTTGCGGCAGAGTCGACAATACAGGGCGGAAACATAATTCAAACCTTAAAACGATTAAAAGAATCAATATGTAAGGTGTATATTTGTGTGTGTAAGTACCTGTGCTTAGGGCTGTAAACGAACCAAACGAACACGAACAAGGTCTTGTTCGTGTTCGTTTGTTAAGAAAATAACATGTTCATGAACTGTTCATGAACACTTATCAAACGAGTTTTTATGTTTGTGTTTGTTTGTAAAGGAAATAACATGTTCACGAACTGTTCATGAACACTTACCGAACGAGATTTTCTATTCATGTGCGTTCGTAAGGAAATGAACACGTTCGTTTTCATTTATAAAGGAACACAAACAAGCACATTTGAACAAAGCTGGAGTCAAACTAACGCATATTAAATTTCGAATTAAATCAACATTTTTGTCACAACATTGTCACCAAAATATACTAATCCAATTACCTAAACATACTTGACATAATACTGATCACATAGTACCATAACATAGTGTCTTATAAAAACTCAAAATTATCATATTAAACTTGAAATTTTCATTTAATCCATCCAGAATATTAGTTAATCAAAATAGGTGAAGTAATATTAATGTGTGATAAACTAATATATATTAAATAATCTACAAATGGGAAATTTAATGTACCTAAACTAAAAATAAAAAGTTAAAAACCTTAATGAACTATTGAACACAAACAAACATAAACAAACACGTTACCGAACGTTAACGAACATAAATGAACGAACGCGGCCTCTATTCATGTTTGTTTGTTTAACTAAACGAACAAAATTTCTTGTTTGTGTTCGTTCATTTATTAAATGAACGGACACAAACGAACTTCACGCGGAACAGTTCACGAATTGTTCGTTGAATGTTTGGTTTGTTTACAGCCCTACCTGTGCGTCGTATTGGGGTAATTTTTGAAAGGCTACAAGGAGACATGATAACATGCTATGTTCTATATACCATATGCAATTTGACCTACATGCCGGTAAAAAAATGGAGGTAGCAGTTTGACTCATTAGCAACAACAGTAATTCTAATAGTCCTACTCAATATGTTGAAAGTGTCAAATCCAGAGAGATTGTCGTGGAGAAGAAAGCATATGGATCTTTATATGATCCACATTAAGAGGAGGTTGGAATGACTCAAATGTAATCAACATACAAAGAAGTATACACATAACTTTTTCCACGTGATAAAAGCATTGCAATACAACTGCTAATCAAGTGCACCATAAATTTGTATCAGTGGCATCGAAAAGTGACATTGGAAGTTAGGTTAGTTGAAAATATTCAACATACGACATCCCAACCTGAGAAGCAAATGAAATCAATGATGAGCAACCATATGTACTAATGGCAAATTCTGGTGATGTTGATAATTCTAATTCGTTATGGTTCATAGATTCTGGTGCTCTAACCATATGACAGGCTGCAAGAATTGTTTTACAACTTTGGATGAAACATTCAAGTTAAATGTTAAGCTGGGAGACAAGAAAGATATTGCTGTTGTAGGCAAAGGAGAGGTTAGAATTCCCACAAATAATGGTCAGTATAAGCTATTGTCTGATGTGTACTATGCACCTAGATTAGAATATAATTTGTTAAGTGTGGGACAATTGATGAAAAAAGGATATGCTCTTTATTTTGAAGATGATGCTTGAACTATTATGAATAAGTTATCTGGTATGATACTAATGAAAGTTGAGTTAGCCAGGAACAACATGTTCCTACTTGATGAATCTAAAGCTAAGTCAATTAGTACTAGTCAAGACAAGGAATCTGCTTTATGGCATGAAAGGTATGGGCATTTGAACTACAATGGGCTACAACAGTTGAATGAGAAGAAGATGGTCTATGGTCTACCCACTATCAAACAAGTTGAAAGATGTGAAGATTGTATCTTAAGGGAAGCAAACAAGACCAAAATTTCAGTCAAGAACATGGAAAGCTTCCAAAAGACTTGAACTTGTTCATTCTGATGTATGTGGACCCATGCAAGTAAATAGCCTTGGTGGCAACATGTATTTCTTACTTTTCATTGATGATTTTTCAAGAATGTGTTGGATATACTTTCTTGAAAAGAAGTCAGAAGTCTTACATAGGTTTAAGGTGTTTAAAGCTATGGTTGAAAATCACGGTGGGTGTCATATTAAGACTTTAAGGACTGATAGGGGAGGTAAGTATTGTTCAAAAGAATTTGATGCATTTTGTGAAGAATATGGAATTAAAAGAGAGCCAACTGCACCTTATTCCCCTGAACAGAATGGGGTTGCAGAACGCAAAAATAGAATAATTCTTGGCTTGGTTAGAAGTATGTTAAAATCCAAGAACCTCCCTAATTATTTCTGGGCAGAGGCTGCTGCCACTGCTGTTTGTTTGTTGAATTTGGCTCCAACAAAGGCCCTGATTAACCAAACACCTAGTGAATTTGGACTGGAAAGAAGCCTTCGGTGCATAACCTTAGAGTATTTGGTTGTGTTGCTTATGACACCACACCCTCTCAACCAAGGAGGAAGTTGGATGATAGGGGAGAGAAGTGTATTATGATAGGATATTTTGGCCACTACAATTACAGGTTGTACAATCGAGTCACTAAGAAGATCATCACAAGAAAGGAGCCAGAATTTTTGGAAGAGGCTAACTGGAACTGGAATCATGATGCTAGTGACATGAACTATCAATTGATAGATGATGATGAGACTAATGTTCAGGTGGCAGGTGATACCTTAACTAACCATGTTAATATTGATAACTTATCTCATGTTGCAGAGAGTTCTGATCAGCCCAAAAACAATGATGAGTCTGCTGATATGTCTCATATGACACAACAGTCAGGCACAAGTTCAAGTTCTCTTGTAAGAAAGTATAAGAGTCTTCATGAAGTGTATGCAGCATGTCAGTTTGCTCTCTCAGTAGCATATCCTATATCTTATGATGAAGCAGTCATCAAGACATAATGGCAACAAGCTATGGATGAAGAAATAGATGCAATCAACAAAAATCATACTTGGAGCTTGGTTAATCTTCGTGAAGGCAAGAATGCGTTGGACTTGAAATGGTTATACAAGAAAAAAAATTAGGATTAAATGTTGAAATTCTCAGGCATAAGGCTAGATTGGTTGCAAGGGATTCTCTCAAAAGAAGGGTATAGACTATGAAGAAAACTTTTGCTCCTATGGCAAGGTTTGAGACTATAAGGCTTGTCATTGTTGTGGCTACTCATCAATGTTGGACTATGCATCAATTGGATGTTAAGTCAGCCTTGCTGAATGGTGATTTAGAAGAGGAAATCTATGTCTGTCAACCTGATGGATATGTGTGTTCTGGTCAAGAAGAGAAAGTGTACAAGCTGCATAAGGCTCTTTATGGGCTTAAACAGGCTCCTAGAGCCTGGTACTCTAAAATCAATTCTTATTTTGCAGGAAAAGGCTATGAGAGGAGTAGTCATGAACCAACTCTATATGTCAAGAGAGTGAAGACATAGCTGATTTATGTGTGTTTATATGTAGATGATAGCATCTATACAAGTTCAAGTGCAAAGTTAATGGCTGAGTTTAAAGATGAGATGATGAAAATGTTTGAAATGACTGATTTGGGCATGCTCACATTGTTTTTAGGTTCAGAAGTACATCAAACCAAAGATGGGATCTTTCTTGGTCAAGAAAGATATGCTACTAATATGATAGAAAGGTTCAGAATGAAAGGTTGTAAAGTTGAAGATACACCTATGAATACTAATGAAAAGTTATGTGTAAAAGATGGTGCAAAGTCTGTGGATGCTTTTATGTACAAAAATCTTATTGGTGGAATGATGTACCTATGTAATTCTAGACCAGATATAGTGTATGCTGTTGGTACTCTTGCAAGATACATGCAGAAGCCATCAACTTTACACCATGGGGTTGCCAAAAGAGTCTTAAAGTATGTAGCAGGGACCACAACCTTTGGTATTTGGTATGCTAAAGATACAAAGAAAAGAGGAGTTTTGTTGATGGGTCACACTGATAGTGACTGGGCAAGAAACATAGATGACATAAAAAGTGTTTCGGCTCACACTTTTAATCTTGGAAGTGCTATAACATGGAGCTCAAAGAAACAAAGTATTGTTGCATTATCTAGTACGGAGGCTGAGTATGTTGCAGCCACTGATGCAGCCTGTCAGGCAGTGTGGCTAATGTAACACCCCAACCGATGGAGGAAACATCGAGGTGTCACGTAGTGATGATTGTTCAATAGCTCATGGACTAGAAATGTAAATATTGATACATTAAACTGAATAGTTTATTACATTGAAAGAAATACAACTTTAAAAAACTAATAATCTAAACTGAATTATAGTAAATCTCAATCTAAGTCTAAGTTCCAAAACCTTAAAAGTAATCTCATAAGAACCTGAAGCATGTATGAAAATAATTTGGTCAATACAAAAATGTATTGGTGAGCATACCCATTTGATACATATAGTAAGGAAATTTTAGCAATTCATGTGTTAATTTGCAAAATGTAATAAGTGGTATCGGGGTTAAATCAACCCTGTGAAAGGAAATGAAATATATATAGTATGCGCTAGTAGTAATGCAATACATGGCAATGACAAGGACTCTCAACAGAGTCACATGGGTATATACCATAGATCTATTCATTGAAATGCTAGGCCGCAACGGTTAATGATTTGACAAGTCATAGATACACGAAATGACACAAGCAAACACACATAAGAATTGCTATTTTAGTAAAAGGAAATAGAAACTTGGTAATAGGTACATGAGTCACCCCAAAATAGTAAAACAGTAAAAAGGGGAAAGATATACTCACAGTTTGCGAAAGCGGTCTAAATCCAACTTAAGCGGTCGTGTGCTGAGTAATGGGAATTCCGAGGAATTCAACCTATAATTTATATGAATACTAATAAGGAAATGTCTATGAGTCTAAAGTATCTAGAGTCTAAGGCATTAGGGTTTGCTAGACTTGGGTAGGGAAGATGAAGTTTTTAATATTAACTTGAACAATAGTTTTGAAATAAATATATCACGATTTAGAATTAAATATGTGACTAAAACACGTATGTCTCCCACACTTGGGAACATTTTCTATTTTATAGAAAAATATCCACAAAACAGATTTTATGATTTATATTCAACTAAATAATTTATTATATCTAATTAAATATAAATAGAATAAATAATACGAGATATGATCCAAAAATGATATTTCTATGAAAAATAATTATTTTCTGAGGTGATATAGTGAAAATATTATTTCCATAATTTCTCTCCATTTATTTGCATTTAAAACATATTTAATGAGTTTAAATAGTGTTTTAATGACTAAAACAGTAAAAAAAACAAAAGTAATCATTTTCTGAGAAATTAAATTTTATTTCAGTTTATTATACATAGAAATAAATCTCCAGAAAATTTGAGGTTAAAATCATTTAATATGAATTTTTAATCAATTAATTATGATTAAAACAATATAAATCATGAAAAATATGAAAATAATGTATTTTCCAGAAAACAAATATATGATAATTTTCTTTAGAGTGTCAAGATGTTTCCCCTAAATTTTCATAATTTTTGGAGTAAAAATGAATTTTCTAGGAATATTATAAGGTTATAGCTAATATAGATATAATTATTGAGAACATAAATAAATAAAAAAAGTAACCAAATAAAGATAAAAAAGAAGAAGCAAAAATTCGTGGTTCTAGGAAGGTTCGAACCTGAGCAGCTCGCTTGACAACCACCATACACAACCACTAGACCAAAGACTTGTTATGTTAATTTCTTGGAAGTTAAATGTTTTTAACTATAATTCTAAATGCATTTTCTTCCCCAAAATACTAGCATAAACCCTAACCCTAATCCCTATATCAATCAACCCCGATTCAACAAGATTAAGCAACTGAACCATAGGGCTTTTGTATAGGGATGAATGAGGAACAAAACAACATATAAAAGTAGGACTCACAAGGAGTAACTTGGTCGCAAATTAGGCTTCAAGAGCCGAACATAATTTCACCAATTGAAAGCATGCGCTCGAACGGGTTTGTAATGGGGTTTCTCCAATACGTACGGAGCTTCAGACATGCTCGGTGATAGCCGAACGTGGAGATGATCGAAGAAAAAGAAGCATATTTTAGTTATTCAGGATGATCTAGGTGGTGATGATATTATGGGTATATTAGCGGAGTTAGACAAAAAAAAATGTTTTTCACTCCTATCGAATCATTTGATCGTTTAGATTTATAGGGAAAAGAAAACTTGCTTCATAAATGAGTTATCAATTCATTTGTAACCGAAGATGACCACTTGTGATTGTTTTGATACATACATTTATCATAATTTATTTTAATACCATAACATTCAATTTGACAATTCATATTCCCGTTTACTAATTTAAGTGCATATTAAATTTTCTTTATTAAGAAATAAGTCAATTTAAGTTTACACTCCATAAATTAAAATATGGTTCATTGTTGGGTCTGCTGACCTGGAGAAGAACAGATGATTGAAAAGCCAAAATATACTAACAGTTGATCCATATTAATAAACAACATTTACAACATACTCCTCCCAAAAGACTGTTGACCCTAACAACTATTCTACCCAAACAACTGCTGTGACAACTGCTGATACAAAGGACTGCTGGATAACAACTGATAGAGAACAACTACTGACTAAAGGTCTGATGAAGATTAACTTCTGATCAAGTGCTGAAGACTAAAGGTCTGTTGGAGCCAACAACACTTAGGCTCCAACAGATGATACAAGACCATCAGAGTTTTCCTCAACAGTAGTTTACCTTACAGTGTTTTACAATGTAACCGTAGTTTGTATATAGCAGATGTTTTATGTTGTTATTCTGTTAGAGGTCACTGTCTTAGGTGACGTTAGCTTAGATCATCGGTGGTTTAGTTTTGTCTATAAATAGAACAGTGCTTGTACTGTTCTATTCATCACTCACAACATTCTCTCAGACAAACAATCACAGAGTGATCAGGCTGAGGGGGAGTACTTGTACAATTGACTGTAATCATTAAATATTATGAAAGCATTCGATTAGAAAACATTACTCTCGTGTTTTGATTATAGTTTATTATTCCGCTGCACTTTCCATTTATATTCACTTCATTCTTCTCATTTTTACTTAAACAAATCAAAAAATCAAACTCAGATCCTAACAATTGGTATCAGAGAGTGGTCAATTAAATTCGATCTAACCAATCAATTTAATATAAACAGATCAGCTCACAATTATTGATATCGTTTGTTTGTCGGATTGAAAACAGAGTAATAGTTTATCTTCGATTCAACCGTTTTTAAACAGACTTTGTTTTCGAAAAAATCAGAGAATGGCTTCAATCAATCACGATCCACACAACACTGGCACGAACAACAAGCCACCGATGCTTGTCAGATCTGAATACAATATCTGGCAACGTCAGATGAGCCATGTTCTAGCTCAACAGAACACTGGGTGTTGGAAGTCGGTTATCTTCGGACCACATGTTCCGATGGTGCCGAGTACCGAAGATCCCAAGGTTCAGGAGCCTAAGAAACTTGAAAACTACTACGACCAGGATTTTCAGAAAATTGAGTTAGATGCTAAGGCCTTCAGTATTGTGGCAATGGCTCTACCCAATGATATATATGCTGGGCTGTTACATTTTAACAGTGCAAAGGAGTTATGGGATGCACTGAAAGAAGGTTATTGAAAACAACCGTGAAATACTTAACCAACAATATGAAACATTCAGTCACGTTAAGGGAGAGTCATTAACTCAACAATTTGAGAGGTTTAACTGTCTCATTAGTGAACTAAAACTGGTTGGTCTTACTTACCCTCATTCAACTTTGAACCATGGGTTTTTAAGATCATTACCAGATAAATGGGACACTATTGCTATAGTTATGAGAAACTCAATTGGATTCAAGAACCTATCACTGACCCAACTTCATGGTAAGCTCTCGACCTATGAGAGAGAGCTTAACGAGAAAAAGAAGCTCCAGGACTCTGGAAAAGTGTCTGATGACTATGTATTTGGTAATACATCACTTCTGGGTCATGATGAGGTGCCTGGTAATAGTAAGGATCCGAGTTATGATCATTTCATTGACATAACTTCAGGTTTTAACTCAGGTTTTAACTCTGATTCTTATTCACCAAACTATGCTTTTACAGCAAGTGGTGGTGATATCCAGGCATCTGATAACATATCCTTTGAGTATGATGACCTAAAATACTTTGACCCTGATGATTTAGAAGAAATGGACATTATGCACCAATTGGCCCTTCTCAGTGTAAGAACTAACAATTTTTACAAGAAAACTGGGAGAAGGTTTCCAAGGTTAACTGGCAGGTCAAAAGTGGGGTTGGATAAATCAAAGATAAAGTGTTATAAATGTCATAGACTTGGTCATTTTGCTAGGGAATGTAGGAGTCAACATGGTACACCTATGATTATCTATCCAAATCAAAGGCCACAGACCAACACTTATCAAAGTTCCTATAATACCCCTGGACCAAATGTGCAAAACACTGCTCATTTTGCACAGTCCTCAAACACCGTTCCTGTTCAGTTTGTCCAAACCTGTGTTCCTCAGATCCATTATGTGCAAACCCCTGTTGCTCAGGCACCTGTGCCAATGACTGCTGCTCCATCCTCTGCTCCTACAGAGACCAGTCAACAGAGTTTCTTCATACAAGGCTTTGTTGATTGGAGCAGTCTACCAGATGAGTTGACAGATGAAAATTTTGCACTAGTTGCCAAAGCTGAAAATGAACCAGAAAATTTCTGTTTCATGGCTATGGTAGAAGAGGTTGATCCTGAGAAAGTGGTAACTGAATCTGTTGTTATGACTGATGATATTGTTGATAAGGTAGTTGCAGGTGAAAAATCTGAAGAAAAGTTTGTGAGTCTCTCAGATCCCTAGGGTGCATCTGATGATTGTGAGTGCAAGTGTGATTGTGCATTGATGGCTGCTGCTAAGGTATCTCCTCAAATCCTTGAAGATTTGTGTTCTGACAAATGTTTAATAGCATTTGCTAACATCAAATAGGTGAATGAAAACCTTAGAAAGAAAATTTTAGATGATGAAGTTAAATTTGAGAAACTTTCAAAAGAGTTAAAAACAAATTTGACTGAAAAAGAATCTGAAATAAGTAGCTTAAAACATGAAGCAACTATAACCAAAGACCAACTCCAAACTATGATAACTAAATATCATAGTTGCAAAAGTGAGCTTGAGTCCACCCAAGTTGAATGTCAGAAATGGGTGGAATCATGTAAAGGTTTGGAGATGCTACTCAACAAACAAACCAAAAGTCATGTGAAGTTTGGGTTTGGTTTTGAAACCACTGCTCCAGCTTTTGAAAACACTGACAATAGGGATCAAAAGTTAGTTGAAGTAGTACCAACCAATTTGAAGGGTCAAGAGATTAAAATCACTGAACCTAATGGCAAGAAAATTGTTCTTGAAAAACCAGAAGGTTCCTCATCATTCACTGAACTTGAAAAATATGAATTTAAACCTACTTGGTCTGATGAGTGTGATACCCTTGAGAACTTAAAACTAGTTGATTTCAAAACTCTTGATGGGAAGACAACACCATAGGCAAAGGTCATTCCCTTGAAAAACCTTCCAGCAGATGCTCAAACATCTGTTGAGAAGAAGGTTGAAAAAAGGAAAAAGAAAGAAAAGTCTGTCCACTTGTTCTGTGATTTCTGTGAAAAGAAGAATCATGTTACTAAAAATTGTTTTCTTCTAAAAGCATATGATATCAACAAAGGAACAAGTGTATGTGATTCCAAGGCCACATGCTCAATATGTGGTAAAAATAATCACAAAACCAAAGAGTGTCTGTATCTCAAAAATTTTGATGTCAAAATACAAGAGTACAAGGCTAAAACTCTTGCAAGTCAAGTGGTGAGTACTTCAAAAGGAAAGCCCAAACAGACTTTTTCACCAGTCCAAACATCTGTTACCAAAAGTCTTGAAACATCTGCTCTTAGGGATGTCCAAGTAACAGATGCTCCACCCACAAGCAAGTACCCAAGAGGATATGGGCAACCACCATGTCATAGTCTGTCACATGTTTATGAAGAACCAAAAAGACCTTCTAAACCAAGAGTGAACAGAAATCCCTATGGGTATTATCGTCTGTCTGGAAGTGATCAAACAACTGTTGCCCCAAGTGTTGACATTCAAGCACTGGCAAATGGTCAGCAACAATTGTTGAACTTGATTCAAAACCTAGTTCAAACCACTGATCACCTTCCCAAGCTTGAGGCTGAAAAGTCTGTGGACCCATCCAAAGCCAACTTGGCTTTGGACACTCACCAAAACTAATTCATTACTGCTGTGCAGGGAGCTTCTACTTGTTTAGATAGTCTTTGGTATGTAGATAGTGGAGGCTCCAGGCACATGACAGGATGTAGAGCCCTTCTTCTGGACTTCTTAGCTCATGGAGGGGGTGATATATCCTTTGGTAATGATTCAAAAGGTAAGGTGTTGGGTTCAGGGACTGTTTAGGCTGGGAAACTCAAGTTTGAAAATGTCAATCTTATTGATAATCTTAAATTTAATCTTCTTAGTGTTTCACAAATGAGTGACAAAGGTTATGGCTCATTCTTCACTAAGAAAACTTGTAAGATTATTGGGCCAGAAGTGGTGAAAAAGATTGACACCATCATTGCTGAGAGCAAAGCACAACTTGTTGCTCATAGGAGAGGCAATGTGTATGTAATTGATATGTTGAAGGACAATCCTATGGCAAATGTCTGTTTGTTTTCTGCTGCCTCCACAAAGGAGATAGAATTGTGGCATAGGAGACTGGGTCATACCAACCTTCAAACTATCAACTCACTTTCCAAACAAAGCCTTGTAAGAGGTTTACCATCAAAAGAATTCAAATGTGATGAGCATTGTGTTTCTTGCTTAAAAGGAAAACAACATAAGAGCTCTTACAAATCCATTGATGAGTCCAAAACAAGTCAATGTCTACAATTGTTGCACATGGACTTGTTTGGCCCAGTTAAAATCATGAGTCTAAGAAGAAAGAGATTTTGTCTTGTCATAGTTGATGATTTTTCTAGGTTTACATGGACTTACTTTTTACACTCTAAGGATGAGACTGCAAGTATCTTGAAGGACTTTGTCACCAAAGTTGAAAAACAATATGACTTGCCAGTAAAAGTCTTTAGAAGTGACAATGGAACAGAGTTTAAAAATAAGGAGTTGGATGACTTCTGTGTGTCAAAAGGGATTGTGAGGCAGTACAGCATCCCAAGAACACCAGAACAAAATGGGGTGGTTGAGAGGAAAAATAGAACTCTTGTTGAAGCTGCAAGAACAATGCTAGCAGATTCTGGTTTGCCACTGTCCTTCTGGGCAGAAGCTGTAAACACTGCTTGCTATGTTCAAAACAGAGTTTTGATCAACTCAAGACATCAAAAGATTGCTTATGAAATTCTGTTCAAAATCAAACCATTAATCTCATTTTTCAAAATCTTTGGCTGCCCATGTTTCATTCTAAATCTTAAAGATTCCATTTCAAAATTTGCAGCAAAGTAGATTGTGGATATTTTCTGGGATATTCTTCTACTGCCAAGGCATATAAAGTGTTTACACAAGGACCAGGACAATAGAAGAAACTCTGAATGTAAAGTTCAATGAACTTTCATCCCTAAAAATCCCAGCAAATCCTGCTGAGTTGTTTAATTTAGATAAATTCAAATTTGAAGATATTTCTGTCAAAACTAACAGTGCAGGTATTCCACAATCTCCACAACAAGATTACAGAACAGATGTTGTGATTCCAAGTCACTATAAAGTCTATTCTACATCAGAGGAAGCAGCTGTTCAAAACACCTGTCAAAACTCTGTCACAGCTGAGTCAGCCACTTTTGGCCAGTCTTACCCTCAAACCACTGCTTCACCTATTACATCCACTGCTCAATCATCTGTTGACAAAATTCAAACATCTGTTGACAAAATTCAGTCCTGTTTTACACCACTTGGACCCATTCCCCCACCTCCATTTCAAACATCTGTTGGCACTACAGAAATGCAAACAGATATTACATCAACAGAGTCACCAAACCTCTGTCCTTCACCTTAAAATGCCATCATACCGTATTAGGGAGATCTAATCTACCTAAGAGTTCATCCACCAGATCAAATCATTGGCAACATCAGAGAGGGTGTGCTAACAAGAAGCCAATCCTCAAATATCTGTCTTTTTGCAGGCTTTCTGTCTCTCACACAACCTGTCAAGTACCAAGAGGCACTAAAGGACAACAGTTGGGTAGAAGCTATGTAGGAAGAGCTCCTTCAGTTTAAAAGACAACAAGTATGTGAACTTGTACCACTGCCTAAGGATGTTTGTCCAATTGGCACAAAGTGGGTCTTCAAAAACAAAACTGAAGAAAGGGGTATAGTTGTCAAGAATAAAGCCAGGCTTGTGGTTCAAGGCTTTAGACAAGAAGAAGGGATAGACTATGATGAAACCTTTGCTCCTGTAGCAAGGTTAGAAGCTATCAGACTCTTTCTAGCCTTTGCTGTCAACCACAACATCATGGTGTATTAGATGGACATCAAATGTGCATTCCTATATGGCAAAATTCAGGAGGAGGTATATGTATGTCAACCACCTGGTTTTGAAGACACATTCCATCTTGATCATGTCTACAAGCTTAACAAAGCTTGTATGGACTCAAGCAAGCACCTAGGGCCTGGTATGAAACTCTTTCCACCTTTCTCTTATCCATTGGTTTCACAAGAGGTAAAATTGATAAAACCTTATTTTTGAAATGGAGAGGGAAAGATTTAATGATTGTTCAAATATATGTGGATGATATCATTTTTGGATCCACATGTAACAAAATGTGTGAAGAGTTTAGGGAACTCATGACAGCAGAGTTTGACATGAGTGCTATGAGTGAACTTCAGTGTTTTCTTGGTCTCTAAGTGAAGCAGCTGCAAAATGGCACATTCATTCATCAAAACAAATATGTGAAAAATTTGTTAACTAGCTTTGAGATGAATGACTGTAAGCCATGTAGTACACCCATGAGTACAATCAAGCTACTCACTATTGATGACAAGGATGAACTGGTTGACCAGACACATTACAGATGCATGATTGGGTCTTTATTGTACTTAACTGCATCTAGACCAGACATTATGTTTGCCACCTGTGTTTGTGCAAGATCCTAGGCTTCACCTAGAAAGTCAAACCTTATTGCTGTGAAAAGGATATTCAGATACCCAAAAGGTGCTCCCACACTTGGTATCTGGTATCCTGCTAATGGAAACATTGAGCTTTCAGGTTATTCAGATAGTGATTTTGTTGGCTGCCACACCACAAGGAAGTCTACATCAGGAGGGTGCCAGTTTCTAGGGAATGCCTTAGTCTCTTGGCAAAGCAAAAAGCAAGCAGCTGTTTCAACTTCAACAGCTGAGGCTGAATACATTGCTGCTGCAAGCTGTACAGCCCAACTCATGTGGCTTCAAAATCAACTGCTGGATTTTGGGATAACTGCACTAAAGACTCCACTCATGTTGGACAGTCAAGCTGCTGAAAATATCATCAAGAATCCAGTTTCTCACTCATCCACAAAGCACATAGACATCAGACATCATTTTGTCAGAGATAGCTATGAAAAAGGTTTGATTTCTCTGCACCATGTTCCAACAGAGGATCAGTTGGCAGATGTGTTGACAAAAGCTTTAGACACATCTACCTTCACAAATCTGATTTCTAGAATTGGTATGCTAAACATGGACTAAAACAACAAAAATGTTTTAAATAAAAACATTAAAATGTTTCAGAAAATCAAAATCCATCCTTAAAAATAGCTTTTTGGTTGAAAAATCTGTTAAGGATAAAACAACCACTGTTTCATCCACTCTATCCACTGTTAAGTTGAAAAATCTGTTTCAAACATCTGATCAGATAAAACAACCACTGTTTGGTTGAAAAATCTGTTTCAAACCTCTAATCAGATAAAACAAATGTTTCATTATATATATATACACATATACATATATCTATCTATATAATTAAAAATAAAAAATAAAATCAAGTGCTGTTAGCATTAGCACTTTGGTAAAACAACAGCTGTTTGCATCAGTCCTTTGGCAACAACTGTATACCACCAGATGTTTGGCCATCAGATGTTTGCCACGTCTGCTCCCAAAAGCAGAGTTTTGCCCACATCAGCGGTTTCACCAGAGCCTATAAAAACCCTGTTTTACCACAACAGTCGTTACAATGTCTCATTGTATTCGAAATACTGAAACCGCCTTCTTCATCCTCAAACCCTTACTCCAATTCCACTCACTCTCACACTCAGAATCCATTACAATGGATCTTCAAGCAAAAGCCACCCACAATTATCTCCCATATCTGGTAAAAACAGATGAAAACGTTCCATTCCATTCCACCATCGACATCATCTTAAACTCCAAATACCTGACAATCCTAACCGCTTATGCTCCTATTTATCTTGATACCCTCCAAGAATTTTGGTTGAATGCTGAGTTTCTTCTTTAAGACAAAAAGCCTACATCTATTATCTCAAAAATTGGAGAGACAAGTATCGCCATTACCCCTGAACTAATATCCACAACCTTCTCACTCAATGACCTGTCAGGTAAAGACTTTTTTCCTAAGGCAGAGCTTCACACAGAGTTTCAGGAAATGGGTTATGATGCACAAATGACTGGGTCAACCCTTTTCAAAAAGTTTTTCCCACCAGTCATGAAATTTTTCTTCCATACCCTCCTTCTCTGTGTCTCTGCTAAGTCCACTTCCTTAATGAAATCCCATTGAGGATTCAGTACTTGGGTTATGCTATGTTGTTAGACTCTGACTTCAATTTATCCCAGGGACTGTTTATGGACTTAGTATCAAATGTGAAAGCCGTAAAGTCTGATCTAACAATGCTTTTTTGATTTACCCAAGAATTTTGAGTGTAATCCTTCAAAAGGTTTTACCAGAAAAAGATTTTAAAAAGGGTGAGTCTGTTCAAATGAGGAGTCTAACTGATGAAACTTTCACAAGAATGTTGGGTTCAACTACCCAAGAAAAAGTATTAAAAGTGTCAAAGTTTCCAAAACACAAACAAAGAGGGTTAAGACAACAACTGTTGTCCAAACCTCTGTTGTTGAGCCCACTGCTCCTGGTGATTATGGCACTACATCCAGTGCTGTGAAACCCACACCAGCCATCTCCAAAAGAAAACGTCCATCCACAAAAACCACCACTAAACTAAAAAGGGGACTTTTGGAAGATGAGATACCAGAAGAAAACCCTGTTGCAACACAAAAGCAACAAGAAACCACTATTGTTACTTCCTCACAACAGTTGGATATATCTCAACCTGACCAAACTCCTCATGAATCCTCACAAAAGGATCATGTTGTAAGCCAAAGGGAAACACATCATGATACATATGAGTCACTTGACCATATGTTCACAAGCCCCTCTCCCAGGGCTAATTCTCTTTTCACTCCTCCACCTTCACCAAAACATGTCCCTCAAACCATGCAACCTCTGTTTGAGGCTATTGATAAAACTCAGGAAAATCCCAGTTCCTCTCCTTCACCCATCAATGAGAGTATACCTCCACAAGTGTCTGGGACTGAGGAAAATCAATCAGCCATCCCACAAACAGAAGAGGAGGTTACACCCCTAGAGTTCAATGAAACTTTACGTGAGTTTTCAAGTGAAGCAGCCACTACTGATGTAGAGACCATTGTCTCACAACATGACAGTGGTTACATAGCTAAGACTTCCTTGAAGGCAACAACTGATGAGGCCACTATAGTGTCCCTAAAATCAGTTGGAAGTCCCCAGAACCAAGAAAAAGGGGTATCTGGTTCTCATCCTTTGGACTCTCCTCCTAGGACTGAACCAGTTTCAACTACCACTGGTAGGAATCCAGATGATCCTATTAACTTAGGTGATGGGTTAAAATACCAAGAATTGACGGCCAGAGTACAGTCCATTGAAACCTCTGTTGCTGATATCAAATCAGATATCAAGACAATATTGGGATCATTGGCTACTCTCACCAAGAGTCAACCATCCACAGCTGATATTGCTAGTGAGCTATGGAAATCTGTTTCTCCCATCATCATAGCTCACAGAAAACTAGCAGATCAGACTCATGAAACTTAAATGGCTGAAATCAGAAATATGGTAGATGCTAGGTACAAAGATACCCATGCTAACATTCAAGCCATTAAAGACCATCTGCTGAAGACCACTGGCTCTGCCCCTACCATAATTCTTAGAGATGAAGATGATGATGACTTCACAGCTGATGATGCCAAAAAGGGGGAGAGTGGCAGGAGTGTTCAGGGCATCCATTCAGCAGAGCTTAGCAAACTGAGAAGGATTGAAGATTTTTCTAAGACCCTAAGCAACTCTATGTCTACCATGCCTCTCAGCAGTGACATGGAAAGGGAGGTTAGGGAATCTCTTCTTGAACAGATCTTGGCAACCATGCCTTATAAAGCAAACAAGAAACTGTTTGCAGGCTGGACCACTCATGCTCTCAGAGAAGAACTCATAAGAATTGAGGACATGGCCAAGAATCCCCCAGCCATGGTCCCTGCCCCTGATTTCAGTAAAGACAGAGATCCAGCCAGAGCCTTGAAATTCAAAAGAATGAGACAAGAAATTATGGCTGCAGACTATGGGGAGATGAAGTCTGTTGCAAGATGGTCAGAGCTAAGGTTGGTTGAAACCTAAAAGAAGCTGGAAGAAAACAGGAATAAAGACCCTAACTTGCCCAGAAAACCTGTCTACCCTGATGAACCCTTGATGAAGAGACCTCAACAGGCTTTTACATTAGACAACCTACTTGATACTTCTGATCTATCTGCTACTGCAAGAAGACAATTCAAAAAGAAGAAAGAAATGTCTGAAGAAGATCAGAAGAAGTTTGCTGATACTTTTATAAAGGAGGGCCTCTACAATCAAATACACTTTTTCTCTGATCCCACTACTAAAAAACTCAGAGAACTCATTAGGAGACCTCCTTCACCAAACTCATCCAAAATAAAATGCATCTCAGCAAATCCACTAATTCAAAAATTCTAAAATGGAAGGTCAACAAAGACACCCATGAATTGACTTTGCTCAGATCAGATGGAGAGGCTCAAAAGCTAAGCATGGATGATGCATATAGCCTGTGTGCAGATGACCTCCAAACATTGCTGAACCTTGAACTTGAAAGAGATGCAGAAGACCTCTACTCTTTGAACTTTGAGTTACAATTCAAAGGTAAAATCAGAGAAAGTCTGATGAGGAATAAAGATCAAGAATAAAGTCTATTTTTGGCATCATCTGTACTAGGGGGAGATTGTTGGGTCTGCTGACCTGGAGAAAAACAGATGATTGAAAAGCCAAAATATACTAACAGTTGATCCATATTAATAAACAACATTTACAACATACTCCTCCTAAAAGACTGTTGACCCTAACAACTATTCTACCCAAACAACTGCTGTGACAACTGCTGCTACAAAGGACTGCTGGATAACAACTGATAGAGAACAACTGCTGACTAAAGGTCTGATGAAGAACAACTGCTGATCAAGTGCTGAAGACTAAAGGTCTGTTGGAGCCAACAACACTTAGGCTCCAACAGATGATACAAGACCATCAGAGTTTTCCTCAACAGTAGTTTACCTTACAGTGTTTTACAATGTAACAGTAGTTTGTATATAGCAGATGTTTTATGTTGTTATTCTGTTAGAGGTCACTGTCTTAGGTGACGTCAGCTTAGATCATCAGTGGTTTAGTTTTGTCTATAAATAGAACAGTGCTTGTACTGTTCTATTCATCACTCACAACATTCTCTCAGACAAACAATCACAGAGTGATCAGGCTGAGGGGGAGTACTTGTACAATTGACTGTAACCATTCAATGTTATGAAAGCAATAGATTAGAAAACATTTACTCTCTTGTTTTGATTATAGTTTATTATTCCGCTGCACTTTCCATTTATATTCACTTCATTCTTCTCATCTTTACTTAAACAAATCAAAACAATCAAACTCAGATCCTAACATTCATTCATTTGTATCATATTAAGAAAACATATTTATAGAGAGAAAAAAATACAACGATTTAGTATAACTCAAAATGTTATTAACTTGAGAAAAACGAAAGAACTGAATTTAAAATACTTAATTACAAGGACAAAAGTTGTAATATTGATAATTTAAAAGGGGCGGATGTCACAGCTAAGGAGGATGTTATCGGATCTCAATTTAATTCAAGAAGATGCCACTATGATTCATTGTGATAGTAGATCATCCATCTGTCTATCAAAGAACCATGCTTTACATAATAGGTCTAAACATATTGAGCTAAGGTTTCATTTCATCAGAGATTTGGTAGATAAGGATCAGGTGAAGTTGATGTTCTGTAGTACACATGATCAAGTTGCTGATGTGCTGACTAAGGCCCTTCCAAAATATAAGTTCAAGATGTTTCGGTTGAAGCTTGGTGTTCAGGAGTTTGAGTTATGAGAGGGTATTGGAGTTCACTCAAACTAGTCCATGCAAAACATGCACGTGAAGAGTTGGGTGACAACTTATTTGGTCAAAGGTTTCTAACGGTGGTATTTCTAGTTTGAATAAAGCTGTTGCAAATCCTGTTTTGTAGCAGTTTATTAGTATTATTTTGTTACATCTCTTTCCTATTTAAAGCATTGTAATTCGTAGGTAGTACTTGCACTTTCAATTCAATAAAAGTTAATCTTTGCCTTCTATATTATCTCTTGTGTTCTTGTGTGTGATCTGATATCCAACATCAACCAGTCATATGAAAGTTGAGTTATTTCCTGTTTATGAGATCGTGAGAAGTGACCCGTTTTTTTCTAATTGCTATCAACACACTCTGTTAATGTTGTCTGCCAATGGTAGAGGTTAATAATTCTGATAATGACCCTCAATCTGGTTTACATGGCTTGCATCCAAGGTTAAAATAAATATGAATTTATTGAACTGGCTTACAGTTTTGTCTGTAAGCAGTTATATAGTTAAAAAGTGTTAATGCTCTTGAACTTTGGTTGCATGCTTAATGTTAGACATTAATTCCTGATTTCCTAAGTAACACATATTATATCATTTATATCCTAAGTATATTTATTTCCTAAGTTAGTCAAGGGTCATGTTAGTTATATACCAACCGACACGTCGGTTATAGTCAACGGGACATACCCCTTCATCATGTATAAATAGGGGACACATTGTATCATTTGAACGTATGTATTGAATTTTAGTTTCACATATTCTCTCTCAATCCATCCCTCATCCGATCAAGTGGTCCTTCATTTGGCATCAGAGCATTCGGTTATCATAATAGTTCCATTGATTACAAAGAACAAGAAGAAGACGATCAAAGTTCGATCCTTGTTTTCCTTTGAAAAACAGAGACAGACGCAGAAGTGTTTATACGTTGGAACAAAGTATCACAGGCCAAACTAGGATCATTAGAAGATCAATACACATCAGTATAACCGTTTAAAGAAGAAGAATAAGAACCAGATAAAGTTTTCCGGCCAAGTTCATCTTTTCCGGCAAGACACCGGAACCGAAGAACGTATTGTTTAAACGAATGAAAACGGTTATATCTATCCCTGCCCTATTATATTATCATAATCGAATACATAAAACCTTAATCCAAATCAAAAAGAATTGAAGTCAAGATCATAATCTGTTTTTCGTTGTTTGACAAATATTTCCCGCCAATTTTTTTTTTAGCAAAAACAAAACAAGTTTAAGGATTCAAAGTTGTTCCGAACATTACTGATACAACACAGAATTGTTTTATAAAGGAAAACATCAAAGTTTGTCAAGGATTAAGGATTTTTTTTTCTGTTTTGAAACAAGAACCGAAAACGTTTTCAAATTTTTTTTCGTATTCGATCAATCTTTTGGATAGGAAATCCAAACAGTTTATTGTGGAACATATTGCTGTTTCATTCGGATCGATCAAACACAAGAAGTGTTTGTTTGTTTGGGCAATAGTGTGTTCGTGTAGAAGAGAAGGTTGACTTTCTAAAATCAACACACGAATTTAAAAAAAAATATATTATTAAGGGATATTATACAGAAGATAACAGTGGTTTTGGGTTTGTACCACTGATCCGAAGAAATTTTTTATTGAAGCCAAAAAAGATTATAAAACAAAGTGATTTTGTTTTTTTATAAAGGGTGTTTAAAGATTGAGTGTTATTTGAAGAACACTAATAATATTGTTGGAGGATTATCAAGTCAAAAGGATTGACTTTAGAATTTGAAGGGAACATTTATTGATACACAAAATTCATAAGAACTACATAAGATTGACAAAACCTTTTGATAAATTGTTCAAGGTCTTACAAAATATCAAAAATTTGTTAAAACTATATATTTTTTTCTTTGAATATCAATATAGATCGACTTTAAGAAAGGGTCGAAAATTTGTTGAAGTTTGACAAAGAGGTTGTCAAATAAAGTTCCTAAAAGCGTGGGTATTCCATATTAAATTTGGACAATAGGGAAGAAAAATAAGAACAAAAGTCCACAAAAGACGCCCATTAAACCCACAATGTCGAAAGGGGAGACAATCACGAAGGAGACTCTTACTTTCAGCCTTCAAGCATCGATGTTAACATCTACAAATTACACGCTTTGGGCTGTTCGTGTAAAGGCAATATTGAATGCCAATAACCTTTGGGAAGTAGTGGAACCCGCAGAAGGTACGTCGATGGTAGATGTAAAGAAGGAAAGGACAGCGATTGCCTATCTATTTCAGGCAATTCCAGAAGATATGGTGATGCAGGTGGCGTCACATTCTACAGCAAGAGAAATTTGGGAAGAATTAAAGACAATATTTATTGGAATTGACCGAGTCAGGATAGCAAGACTTCAATCATTACACACAGAATTTGAAATGATCACAATGAGAGAGACAGAAACCATAGAACAGTTTGCTGGTAGGTTAAGTGCGATTAGTACAAAGTCAAAAACCCTAGGAAAGATACAAGAAATGTAAGATGTTACAATTGCAATGAATTAGGACATATAGCTCCCAGATGTCCTAAACCTCGAAATAAGCAAGAAGAATCTCACCTACTAAGGGAAGAAGAGGATCCCTTATTACTTATGGCAGTTGGTGAAGAAAGAAATGTAGTTCTCGAAGAAAAGAAGATAATACCAAAACGCTATCACAGTGAAGAAAATGGAAATGACGTATGGCATTTAGATAATGGAGCAAGCAATCATATACAGGAAGACGCTCCTATTTCACAGAGTTAGATGAAAAGATAGCAGGAAGCGTAAAATTTGGAGATGGATCGTGAGTCAACATCAAAGGTAAAGGCTCAATATTATTAGAATGTAACAATGGAGAACAAAGACTAGTCACCGAAGTATACTACATTCCAACACTCCAAAGCAACATCTTAAGCCTCGGGCAAGTTACAGAATCAGGATGTAAAGTAATTATGGAGAATGAACATCTATGGATTTATGACGCCTACAACAACCTATTGATGAAAGTCCCAAGAGTTATAAATAGACTCTACAAGGTAAAGCTCAGAATAACAAATCCAATTTGTTTACAAGCTAAAATAGATACACCTGCATGGCTATTGCATGCACGTACGAGACATGTGAATTTTGATTCACTAAGACAATTGAGCATAAAAAGAATGGCACGTGGATTGCCAAAAATTCAGTACCCATCTCAAGTATGTGATGCATGTATCACGGGAAAGCAAAGCAGACTTCCATTTCCCTCTCAAACAAATTTTAGAGCTACGAGACCTCTAGAATTAGTACATGCAGACTTATGTGGACCGATTACACCCACATCATTAGCAGGAAACAACTATTTCTTCCTGATAGTTAACGATTATTCAAGATATATGTGGATCTTCATGCTTAAGTCAAAAGATCAAGTTTATGAAAATTTCAAGAAGTTTCTAAGTGAAGCTTAGACAGAGACAAGTCACAAGCTCAAAAGATTAAGAACAGATCGTGGAGGAGAGTTTACTTCTAAAGCACTTACCACGTATTGTGAGGACAAAGGAATCCTCAGACAGCTAACAACACCTTACACACCTCAGCATAATGGTGTAGTAAAAAGAAAAAACCGTTCAATAATGAGTATGACAAGAAGCATGTTAAAGGCTATGAGCGTACCACAAAACCTATGGGCAGAAGCAACAAGACAAGCAATATATATAAAAAATCGGTTACCTACCAAAGCATTACAGGGAATGACACCCTACGAAGCAGTAAATGGCAAAGCACCCAATATCAAGCACATTAGAGTATTTGGATGCACAGCATATATGAAGGTAACAACGCCCTATTTGAAGAAGTTAGAAGATAGAAGCAAGAAAATGGTACATCTAGGAAATGAAAATGGTTCAAAAGCCTATAGATTATATGATCCCGTAAAAGAAAAGATACATATTAGCAGAGATGTCCAATTCATAGAAAACGAACCATGGGATTGGAACAACTACTTAAAAGAAGAAAGTAATGATGAACCATCTTGGACAAGATTCGAAATTTATGGAGATCACGAAAGTGAAGCTGTACAAGAGCAAAGTAACGAGGACAATGAATATAAAGAGAGTGAAGGTGATAATGAATATTTTAGCAGTCCAATCACATCTACACGAACTCCAATAACAGTTCAAGAAACACCAATAAGTGATCCAGTAGTTGAATCAAGCACTCAAGAGTTAGATGACTCACCAGGCTCCCAAGATAGACCAGTACAAGCCCTTAGATCACTTAATGACATCTATGCAGCCACACAACCTCTTAGACCAGATGATTATGAACATCTATATTTAACATACGATGACGAACCTGCAAATTACAAAGAAGCAGCAGATTACCCATAATGGATAGAAGCAATGGAAAGCGAGATAGACTCAATAGAAAAGAACAATACTTGGACACTGACTACACTCCCCTCAAGTCAGAAACCAATAGGTCTAAAATGGGTATTTAAGGTCAAAAGAGACGCAAGTGGACAGATCACCAAACATAAGGCCAGATTAGTAGCAAAAGGATATGTACAACAAGAAGGTATAGACTGTAATGAAGTATTTGCACCCGTTGCAAGAATGGAAGCAATCAGGCTACTATTAGCATTGGCAGCACATAAAGGATGGCATGTACATCACTTAGATGTAAAACCAACATTCTTACATGGTGAATTGAAAGAAGATATTTACGTATCACAACCAGATGGATTCGTAAAGAAAGGAAAAGAGAACCTAGTCTACAAGCTAAAGAAAGCTCTATATAGTATGAAGCAAGCACCAAGAGCATGGAACATAAGGCTGAATAACATCCTAAAGGAAATTGGATTTATAAGATGTCCACAATAGCAAGCAGTATACAAGAGAACTTCAAAGGAGTCAACAATAATTATAGGAGTTTATGTCGATAACATAATAGTAACAGGAAGTTCAATCAAGGACATATCAAGCTTCAAGAAGGAAATGCAAGGCAAGTTTGAAATGAGTGATTTAGGACCACTCACTTACTATCTAGGGATAGAAGTTCGCCAAGCACAAGGAAAGATACAATTGAAGCAATCAGCCTACGCGAAGAAAGCTATTAAAGAAGCTAGACTAGAAGACTGCAATCCAACCAAATATGCAATGGAATCAGGTCTAAAGCTCACTAAAGAAGATGAAAGTGAACCAGCCAATGAAACAAAATATAGAAAGCTAATTGGAAGCTTAAGGTATCTTACACATACGAGACCAGATATCACCTACGCAGTTGGATACGTCAGCAGATTTATGGAAAAGCTAAAAACAACTCACATGAAGGCAGTTAAACACTTGATAATATATATCAAAGGAACATTGAATTAGGGAATTCAATACAGCAAAGGAAAAGAAGCAGAAATCATTGGATACAACGACAACAGTTATGGAGATCGAGACGATGGAAAAGGAACAACATGAACAATATTCTACTACAAAGATTAATCTATTACATGGACAAGTCAGAAACAAAGTACAATATCACTATCATCATGCGAATCAGAATTTATGGCAGCTACATCAGCAGCATGTCAAGCAATATGGCTACAAGGAGTACTACTACTCAGCGAACTCACAGGTGAACAACCAAAGAAGATAACATTACGAGTAGACAACAAGTCAGCAATACAACTTATGAAGAATCCAGTGTTTCATGGAAGATCAAAGCACATCAACATAAGGTATTATTTTATTAGAGAATGCATAGAGAACGAGCAGATACAAGTTGATCATATCAGTGGAGAGATGCAAAAAGCAGACATCCTCACCAAGGCACTACCAAGAATAAAATTTCTCGAGATGCGAAGTCTCATAGGAGTTGAAGACATTGGGGAAATCAAGAATTAGGGGGGAGAATGTTAGACATTAATTCCTGATTTCCTAAGTAACACATATTATATCATTTATATCCTAAGTATATTTATTTCCTAAGTTAGTCAAGGGTCATGTTAGTTATATACCAACCAACACGTCGGTTATAGTCAAGGGGACACACCCCTTCATCATGTATAAATAGGGGACACATTGTATCATTTGAACGTATGTATTGAATCTTTAGTTTCACATATTCTCTCTCAATCCATCCCTCATCCGATCCTGCGGTCCTTCACTTAATTCTTTGTTATACTAGTGCATTGGTTATATGGTTAGTGTTATTATTAATTTATTTGTTTGTTTGTTAGCATTATCGAAGAAGAGCATGATGAAGAGGTGTTGTCATATCTGTTTTATAATATTTTCTGTTGTTCTCAATTAGTTTGACAAGGAAGGTGGGGTGGGGATGCTTGGAAGCACATCCTCAAAATAAATGATGATTGGTCTGTAGGGACTAGGGACTTAATTCCTTGCTGATTTGCTGTCTTTTTCTTTGCTGGAATCCCAAATTATTGAGAAGATGCCATTTTTTCTCACATCATCATGGGCCACATGCAAGTCCTAACACAGGGTTTGCTTGGATAGCGATTTGGAGCTCTATAGTCTGTCTCTCCTCCTTTTCTTTTGTGTGTTTTTTAGTCACTATTAATGATATATTTATAGTCGATATATATTTAAAAAGTTTGTTGCCCAACTGTTGTGAGTACCGATTTCCTTTGATATTCTCTCTTTTATGGATTTACAATAAAATATACATAATTGCGTGCAATGACATTATGTATGCCTTTGTCTACTTTCAATGTTTGACAATTATGTGACTATCATCCATGTGATATACATGTGCCAAGGACCCACGGTGAACAATGATCGATCAAGAAGATTGAGAATTGTCATGAAATGTGGCTATGTTTAATCATGAGTAAATTAATTCTCATTTAAGGCTAAATATTGGAAAAGAGTAACGTGGACAATCAGAGTTGTATGACACTAAGAATATTGGATACGAATTGACCCTAATATAAATTTCGACGCTAACATCATCTAACTGGTCCCAAGATGGGTGTATAACACCCACCTGGGCGTAGCATACATCAGGCAGGGGGCTTATACGCCCAACTGAGACTGATCTAACACCACCCGGGCTTGCTATACGCTGGTGGGCATATGGTACGCGAAGACCGCCTTTTTTGGTTTGTTAAGTTGTTTTTGAGGCGTGCGATCGAGCTTTTTAGCGCTTATTCGTGCTTGTGTAAGGCATGGACTACGTACGTATACCTGGCCATGCTATTTGCTAATATTGATTACATATACTTTCAGGTTTTTAAGACGTGGATTTAATGATCAGATCGAGGCTTGGGATCAAATTGTATACTGAAGACGCTTTTGACAAGTGTCATGATTTTCGAGTTACAAAAACACATGTTTACCTTGGAGTATAGTGACATTGACATAAATGTCACCGCGTCTTTACAAAAATGAAGTTTATGGGACCTAATGTTTGCTTAAAGATTTTTAAAAGGTTTTATGTAATAACATGATCTCAATATAGGACTTGCGTGACTGAATCGGGTGTTCGTTTGGACAAGGGCGCAGCTCTTAAGGGCGGGGAGGGACAGCCGACCCCCCGAATTTTCGCTCAAAAGTTTCGATTATATAGTATTCGTATAGAAATTTTTTGGTATATACTGTTTCGACCCACCGAAACTAGTGATTTCCGACCCCCCGATGACTTCCGACCCCCCGAAGTTTCGGATCAAGCTTCGCCACTGCGTTGGGACTTATTCTCGTTAAGATCATTCACTTGATTAATAATTTTTGTACGCTTTCATCTGTATAACCTTCTAATCAATAAACTTTGATAATTTCAAATACCTAGGATGTCATCGCCATCTTCATTGATTTGACAATAGAACAGTGGGTATATATGTTAATAGGTTAGTGCAAAGGTTGTTATATTAAAACCCCCCACTTCTATTTTCACCCTTAAAGTGTCTCGCTTTGGCCAAAGCGAAGCGTTCAGGTTACTTTTTTAACTATCTCGGTCCGAGGTTAGTTAATTCTGATTTTGACCCCAGGCGTCCCGCTTTGACCAAAGCGAGACGCTTCGAATCCAAGTTTTATTTTTGGGGTATTTTTGGTGTTTTGAATTTGTTTTAATATAATTATTGTAAAAAAAATTATAAAAATTAAAAAACAAAATAATAACCACTAACTTGTATCGACTTGATGTTTAATGGTGTTGTCCTTGAAAATAGCGATGGATGATATCGATCAAATTGTCAGAAGGGTCATTGGTCTTCAGAGTTTCCAACCCCTAATACCATACAAATGACCATGTTTGGAAATGGAGAGTTCTTATGGAAGTTGCTAAAATAGTTAAACAAATGTATTTGTGAATAATACATTCATCAAAAAGACCATCTCTTTGTTAGTCACCCTCATAGGAAAATCGATTCTCACACTTATGTGTATATCAAGGAGATTCATGAAGATATTCATCAAGATCCAGGATGAGCTAGATATTCCTCATGATGAGCAGGAATTGTTCACCTTTCCATTGATTTCAAGTATGTTGCCTTCATCGTTGACAGATATTTCTCCGACAACAACTGAATTTTACTTGCTTGCCTGAAAGTGCAAGGATGAGCTAGATATTCCTCATGATGAGCAGGAATTGTACACCTTCCCATTGATTTCAAGTATGTTGCCTTCATCGTTGACAGATATCTCTCCGACAACAACTGAATTTTACTTGCTTACCTATAAGTCGTCCAACTTCATGCCTTCATCGTTAAGTTAAAAGCGGTCCAAATACCATGGTTGTTGGATGTTCATGTGAGAATGCATAGTACAAAATTATTTGGACAAACGTCTGGCTGACCTGAAGTTCTTTGCAACCTAGTTCCTTTTAATTATAAACAACATTAAAGAATGACTTGTGCTATTTCTTTTCAAACCCTTCCATCAAATACCTAACACACTACAATAAGTCACCATTCTATACATACAACACACACCTTCAAACCATTCCTCTTATATAATAATTAGGAACATTCCAAATAAATGTTTAGTTATGGATCCTTTGATCAAATATATTCTCAAACAATTCCTAAAATATATTTTCAAACAACTCCTTTGATCAGGAACTAGGTTGCAAATATAATAATATTTTTAATAATAATAATAATAATAATTTAAAATTATAAAAATCTATCACATCACGATTTGCATCCCGGCAATAATGAGTAACCTACTAACCTCTATTAATAGACTTCATTTATTCTTCTTCATCTTCTTCTTCTTGAAGTGCAGAGTAATAACTAACCCTCCATCTTCTCTGTTTAAAGTCCCAACAAAATGTAAACTAAAAGAACCAGGCTTCAAACACAACTTTTTGCTCAAGGTAATTCTTTTGTTATCGGAGAGATATTTGTCAACCCATACAGAGTTCGTTGTATTGGTTGTGGAAAGAAATCGACAGCAGGATCGACGCTAACAAGCAACCCATACAGAGTGATGATAGTCGTTTTCGGCATTGTAAAGCGATCATTACTGTAATGACCAGGAACATTCCAAATAACCGTTCAGCTATGGATCCTTTGATCAAAAAATATATTCTCAAACAATTCCTAAAATAAACTTTCGATAATTGCTACGGTTAGTGGATACCATGGATCAGAGAGATTTAAGCTAATCAAACTCATTGAATATTCTCTCGATCACAATGTCCAAGAAGTGAATTTTACTTGCATGCATTGGAATCTTGTACGAAATCATCTCATTGCATATTCTCCATATCCATACCTTGTTTCAAGTATCTTGCAAAAGTCATGTGGTGTTCAAGACTTCTAGGAGTCAACAAAGGTTGACTTCTTTGAGCATTAACCATAACTATATTACATTATTATCATTATTTAAATTATTATTATATTTGCAACCTAGTTCCTTTCTACCAAAAACACACAAACGAAGTTTAAAGGCCAAAACACAAACGAGCAATAAACGGCCCGGAACGCCTCAAACGAATTTTGTTGTATTGGGTACAACTAAAAACATTTTAAAATGAATTAAAATTATTTTTTATCAATAACAAGTATTTAAAATGAATTAAAACAAATTAAATTTTTTTTAAAAAAGGCCAAAGCGCCTGGCTTTGGTCAAAGCTAGGCACATGGTTTGCTTGATTAGACCACAGGCGCCTAGCTTTGACCAAAGCCAGGCGCTTTGGCCTTTTTTTAAAACTAATTTAATTTGTTTTAATTCATTTTAAATACTTGTTATTGATATAAAAATAATTTTAATTCATTTTAAAATGTTTTTAGTTGTTCCCAATACAACAAAATTCGTTTGAGGCGTTACGGGTCGTTTATTGCCCGTTTGTGTTTTTTGGTAGAAACATCCGAGTTTGTACAACTTTCATGAATCATTGTACGTGGTGCTCCGACTATACAGTCGATACCCATATTTTTTCAAAACACAATTTTTGCATGTCTAATTGACATGCTGGACTACCGATCTCTGTTTGATGCGTTTCGGAATGTTTAATTAATCGTTTGTGGTTTTTAGAAGTCACATCCAATCAATTAAAGTGTACTGAAACGCAGAACCTTTGTTTGATTATACTCGTGTTTAGCCTTTAAAGAATTATAAAATCATTTTACTGATTCCCGATTCTTGATACTTTCATAAATCATTTTACTAATTTCAGATTCTTGATACTTTCATAAATCGTTTGTCAAATCATAACCATCATTATCATTACACCTTCAAAACAAAAAATATAATAACAATAAATAAAATAATAATAATAATAATAATAATAATAATAATAATAATAATAATAAATCATTGCTCCAACATAACTTGCACCAGCTTGAGATATGAGTTTTATTAGCTTAAATCTCTCTAATCCATGGTATCCACTAATCGATCAAACAACGAGATCCATATTTCAAACATTGAGCTAAACGACACCATAATATTTTAGACATTAGGATTTGATAAACACAAAACTTAAAAAGCAACAAAAACAAAATTGGAACCTTAAATCGTACCGTGATGTAAAGAGAGGCCTATTAGGAGTGCCGTGGAGGAAGATCGTCGGTTTGCTGTAGTCGATGATGGCGCAGAGGTTAGCGGGAAGTTGAAATTTTGAATGATGTTCGTCGGTTTGCTCTCTATATACTAATTCATAACAGAGGTAGGAAAGTATTCATATATAAAAAACATTAAAAAGTCGCTATTCAACGAAATGTATCTACTCAAAGTGACATCGAACACTTTATAAAGCAACAAATCCAAAACAGAGCTAATCAAACTTATATCTCAAGCCGGTGCAAGTTATGTTAGAGATATCTGTCATCTTCTTCTTCAACTTGAATTCTCTTGATCTTCACACTTGCTTTTGGAGCTCTGATATTTTTCCTATTATCTTTGTCTATCACAACTTAAAGCTCTGATCATGGGTCACTATTCAAACGAAATTTATCTACTCATAGTGACATCCAACACTTTACATGAGTTTGATTAGCTTAAATCTCTTTGATCCATGGTATCCACTTGACAAGATACGTGGATTTAGTCCTTTACGCAGGTTTGCCAGAGGGTCACTATTCATATATAAAGAACATTTAGTAACCACTTGCCAAAGGGTCACTATTCATCAGGGTTTCCAACCACTAATACCATACAATGACCATGTTTGAAAATGGAGAGTTCCTATGGAAATTGCTAAAATAGTTAAACAAAAGCTGAAATTTAATGAGATTTGGTGTTCGATCATAAGCAAAAAGGTAGACCACACCACTGCTTTATATATGAACAGTGACCCTCTGGCAAACCTGCGTAAAGGACTAAGGCCACATATCTTGTCAAGTGGATACCATGGATCAGAGAGATTTAAGCTAATCAAACTCATATAAAGTGTTCGATGTCACTATGAGTAGATAAATTTTGCTTGAATAGTGACCCATGATCAGAGCTTTAAATTTCGTTTGAAAAAGATCAAAGCTCCAAAAGCAAGTGTTAAGATCAAGAGAATGCAAGTTGAAGAAGAAGATGATAGATATCAGTTGTTGGACATTGTGATCGGTTACAGAGCAAGTTGTTGTCGGAGATATATCTGTCAACGATGAAGGCAACCTGAAACAACCAGAAAATATTTCAAAAGTAGTCAAAGCATGCATCAATTTTTTTTAGATAGAGTTCAATTTCCATGAAGATGGATCTTAGGATGGTTGGTAGCTCTAGGTAAGAACATTGTGGATGATGATGATAATAACTTCTCTTCAGATTCTGATTGCACCAAATCTAGTCTTCAGATTATGATCTGTAACACCCCAATCGATGGCGGAAACATCGGGATGTCACGTATTGATTATTGTTTCAGTAGCACATGGTATTTATTGAATTTTAAATACTTTATTCATAGCATAATATCCAAAAGAAACATTGTCTACAAATTAAAAACATCTAGTACAATCATGAAATAAAGCAAATAACTTCAAATAACTTCATAAAAATTCTTCAAGCATGCTCTAAACTTCAGCTTCATTGATACCTGAAACATGTTAATTTTGAAAATGTTTTTGGGTCAACAAAATGTTGGTGAGAATTACATAGGTTTGAATAAAAATGTTGTACAATTCGAGTGCCATGGCTAGTCTAGTCCATAAGTGAAAACAAAACTTTCAGGTGAATCGAGTGCATAATCAACCCTTTGGACTCGTATATTGTGGTCCATCCCATACGCATATGGTTCACTCGATTTTGTCATTTACTCGATAACAATCACCCACGCTACCTATGTAGGAGGTACACGTATCCGGGTGGGGTTGTCAGTCCAATTGATCTATCATTGTATACCGTCGGCTGATCAATGTTAATGATTATGCTAGAATAATGTGCTTACCCTAGTAATGTTTAAGACATAATGCAACAAAGAATAACACATAGACACTTATGATTGAATTGTAAATTGAATGTTGTAACATGTTTCACCCCAAAATAGTGAATGGAAAAAGGGGCTATGTAAACTCACCTTAGTGTTAGAATGGAGACACTTGATATATAAATAAATGTGGCTCGAGTATATCCAAATATCACCTTATTTCAAGGTAATAAATAAGTGTTGGGGAAAACTTAATAAGTCTAGGATTTCTAGTCTAAAGTATGCTAGGGTTCCTAATTTGGGGATTAATAATTGATTTATGATTAAATTTGAATAATTGTTAATAACTTAATAAATAAAGAAATAATTAATAAAAAGATTTCTGACCAATATTAATTAAAGTTAGTTGTGAAAATAATTTTTTATAAAATTATTTCTTAATTAATGAATATTTATATATTAATACTTATTTGACAAAATATAGACTTAATATTTAAAAATATAAAAATTTATAAATTTTGAATCAAAAAATTATATATCTGATCAAAATGATTAATAATAATTTATGTGAAATTTTGATGTAAAAATAATGAAAAATGAATTTATTATGATTTATTTATGAGTAAAATAACAAAAATTGATTAAAAATATTAAATAAATGATTTTTCTGAAATAAAATTTATTTATGAAATGTTTAGTGATTTATAAATTTAAAATTATTTTTGTGGGATTTTATAAAGTTGTTTTGATATTTTTGTAGAATTTTGAAGTTATAAATAAATAAATTTGTAAAATTTATAATATATAATAAATAAATAATTTTTGAAAAACTAAAAGTTGGATAATAAACTTTATCATAAGACTAACTTAAAATAAATTTTTTAGAATTTATAAACCATGTTTAGTATTTAAAATCTATTTTTAAAAATAAATGTAGATTATATAAGTATAAAGGAAATAAAAAAAATGGTTGTATGTGCCAAGGCTCGAACCTGGGTCCTTGGCCGGTTCATTAGCTTTAAAATCACAAGCCAGACCAACTGGTCTGACCCTGAGAACAATAATTGTTGGTTTTGATTAATTATAAAGGTTACTTAGCTTAAGAAAAATTGTCAAAGAAATAAAAAGCTTGTGCCTGGATTCGAACCCAAACATGAGCCGGTTCACATTTTTAACACAAAGTATATCACCAGCTGATCTATGAATCCGTTGGTGAGTATTTTCAGATCGTTTTAATCAAATACGATGTCTGCACAGTGTCATCTTCCCCAATTCAATTTATGAACCCTAACTATTTCAATCGCGTTAAACATCAAACAATAGCCCCTGATTTATTGGGGCTTTTGCTTGTTTATGGCCGATAAACAAAAACAAGGCATGAATCGTTACCTACAATACGTTCTTCAAGCTCGTCGACCCGATCAAAAGAAAAAAAATAAAAACCCAACTGGAAACAGCTATGCGATGATTTAACACAGAAATTGGAAGTGGGAAAAGAATTTTCGGTGCCTTTAGGGTCTAGGGAGAGGTCCTATTTATACTAATCGCGACGAATAGACGGTTATAGATTTTGAATTTAAAAGAACGAGTCGCACGAGATTAATCGGACTTTCTGGTTTGTTTTATTTGAAATTACAGGGGGAAAAGGGCTGATTATGTTGCTAACTAATTTCGTTTAAGAGATTATCAGATAAATCGCTTGATTCGTGGGTTAATTGAACAAGTTTGTTGTGGGTGTTCACTTTCTAAGTCAACTGTAGTGATATAATCCAACCTTAAGTATAATTTGTTTATGATATGGAACAGGTATGGCCTGTGGTTCAGTTGGTTGCTGTGTTGAGTGGTGAAGTGGTGGACGCGGGTTCGAGTCCTGGTCCACCCATTTATTTTTTTAACATTTTTTCCATATAACTATATTATTTTATGAATATATATCATTATACTAGATTAAAAATGATGGAAAATAATTTTAATACCCATAAAATGTCGAGATTCGTAGCTTTATTGAATAACATCTCTTATTACAACTATATAGAAATGCGAAACGTTACAGTCTCCCCTACTTTTAGGAACTTTGTCCCGAAGTTGGAGCTGGAGAGTCTGCTGGAAAGAGGTGTGGGTATTTAGACTTCATCTTGGGAACGCAGGGACCTCGCTTAGATTCACAACGAACTTTGACAATCGGGATACGACTGCGCTTAAGTTTCTTGACTCCAGTATCCATGATTTCAACAGGTTTCTCAACAATGTGCATAGTTTCATCGATTTGCACATCTTCAAGAGGGACATGGAGGTTCTCATCGGCTAAACATTTCTTTAGATTCGAAACATGAAAAGTTGGGTGAACATTGCTTAGCTCAGGTGGAAGATCAAGTTTGTAGGCTACCTTTCCAATCCTTTCAAGCACTTTGAAAGGACCCACATATCGAGGAGCTAGTTTTCCTTTTCTCCCGAAGCGAATCACTCCCTTCCAAGGAGATACTTTAAGAAGTACAAGATCCCCGACTTGAAATTCCAAAGGCTTTCGACGTTTATCAGCATAACTCTTCTGTCGACTTCCAGCCTTAAGAAGATTATCCTGGATCAGTTCATGACCAGTGATCTGGGCTTCACCAATCTCAGTCCAACAGACAGGTGAATGACATTTACGACCATAGAATGCCTCAAATGGAGCCATGTTGATACTGGAATGGTAACTGTTGTTGTACAAGAACTCAACTAAAGGAAGATGAGAATCCCACGCGCCACCAAAATCGATGACACAAGCCCTGAGCATATCTTCAAGAGTCTGGATGGTTCGTTCGTGTAACAACCCTGGCTGATGTGGCCGGGTTGTCGGGTCGGGTTATCGGAGTTACACAGCGGAATCCAGGGTTATAACAGTCTTGTAGTCTTCCAGGATCCACGTCATCATTTCTGTTGGGTTACCTGAACACATGTCAAAAATAGTTTCTGTCAACATAAAGTTGTGTGAGGTCTCGTATTTTATAAAGTGAATGGCCAGTTCGTTTATTGATAATTCTTTTATAACAATCTTTTATAAATATGCTTTACAATTCTATATTCTGGAGGGGAACTAGATATTCTATTAATTCGATTATATGTCTATTATTTCGATTATATTCTATAAGTTGCCATTCCTTTCTATGGTATCACTCTGCTTGTGATAATATATGATTATTTTACCCTCTACTCGGGTAAACTGGTTCTTGTCCTCTAGTCAGACAAGAAAGGAAATGGCGATACCGTCCAGTACTGTCCTCGTTGTTTCTATTGCCCCTTTCTATAATTTCTATAAATCGTTATTCTTTTATGTAAAGCATTATGTTTTCTAAATGACATGTTTTTCCCCTAAAACGCTTAATAAAACGGTAAAAGAGGGGAGTTCACGATACTCACTTGTTTGCGTTATATCTTCTAGCTAATCTTCTTATTACAATTATATTTCATATATATATTGATACGTTTAACGCGTGGGACTTGTTAAATTGTAATACTTAGGATATATATCATATATACAATTTATATATATGGAATCCGGTATATATTAGATAGTCCTAAACTCGGGGTTTGGGCAATCTAGGCAAAAAGAAACAAAGCTGGCCTTTACAGCTTGGCACGCGAACCTAATAAGAACTCTAGACATTCTTACCCGAGCTTAGTATATCGTTTTATATATCGAATCTTATATATAAACGTATATATTCTATATATGATTATTAATCTCTTATTATTATTATCAAGTCCGTACGTTATTCGTATTATATATATATATTCGTATAATTCTAATAATATTCCTCGTCTAGCTTATTGGAACCGGGTTCTATTCCGGGTGTTGACCGAGTCACTGAGTCGACTTGGTAACGACTTGTATCCTCCAACTTGATTATCGGTACCTCGCAATTACCATAACCAGTAAGTTAATATCGGCTTATAATATTATATAACCAATTTAACTAATGGGATATAAAGATGATCGGATAAGTAACCCAATCAATGATACTCGGTAGTTTAATCACGAGGTTAATATGTTCGGGTTATAACCGGACACTCGCCGGAACTCCTCAGAGACCGTACCCGTCACCTTAATCCTTATACACGATACCATATCCTTTAACAGTGGTGTAGGTGACCGGATAAATCTCGGGTTCGATTATATTACCCGATGTATAACATAACAGGGCTCGGGTGAGGAGTACCAGCGGCTCATGGTGACTGTCCGGCTATATTATTAGAGAATGATGGTCGTCTGATACAGATCAGGGAGTGACCGGATGATGGATAACATGTCCGGTTATCAAACCCGGACCTAAGTTTGACTGGGTATAACCCACGGTGATGGGGACTCGATGGCTAACAGGTTGATTGGTGACAGTCACCACAATCCGGTGACTGTCCGGTTCGTTTAATTAGGAACGGAAGAACGATTATCGAGTATTAATCAAGTGGGTTATGGGTTTGATTGGTTTGTAACAAGAACAGAGGTTGGTGGCTGCTTGTTAACCGGGACAGAAGAGAAGGAAGGTTTGGGAAGGCTTACCGGATAATTATCGGAATAATGGAACCATGGTGGCCGGTTATTAAGCAGCGACGGTCGGAGACAGTAGCCGGAACAGCAGCGGAGGCGGCAACAGCCGCCATGGCTGTCCAGCGATAGTGGTGACCGGAGGTTGGATAGCGATGGTGCCGTGGTGCCGGAGACAGAGGCGGCAGAAGCCTGCCATGGGTCTCCGGTGAAGGCTTCTTGATTCAGAGAGTCACATATATGTGTGTGTATATATCTGCAGAGAGAGAGTGAGAGCAGCGAGAGGTGAGAGACAAGGGAGGGGTTTATATAGGAGAATAATAATAGAGGGTGTTTGGCTACGGGGATAAATACTGAGACTCGCGATAATTGGTAATAATTATAACGATTAAACAAAAGACGTTGGACAACGGGTTATTAGCAGATTAGGAGCGTTTAACCGTAATAATAATAATTCAATAATTATTATTTATATATCTGGTTGAAACGGTTTGTCGAGAGATTCGAACTTGAATAATTAATTTGGATAACCGGGTGGTCAGGTCCGACCCGACCTGTTTAAGAGACACGTAAGGTGACGTAATCACTTCGAGACTTTGGGGTGTTACAATCTCCCCCCCTTAGGAAATTTCGTCCCCGAAATTTGAATGATCTTGTCCTTTATATTCTTTAATCTATAAGGACGTTATAATTAGAACAACAATACTTGTCGTCGAGACATGATTGGTTCTCATGGGTTGCGGGGAAATCGATTTTGTATCAATCCAATATTAGAAATGTCAATCTGTATGACTACATTTTGATCATATTTCTAATTACGTTTTAACCTTTCTTGCTATAGTCATATTATTTCAGATACATGGATTATCTGTATTATTTCGATATGACTATTAAAGGTTCTCGTATTGATACTATATCTTCCATCGTTTGATATTCGGATTCGTTTACAATGATGGATTCTAGATAGTTCTCAAGAGATAGATACGGAAGTCCCTTTGTTATCACGATTTGAACGGGATCCAAGCTACTACCTCTTTTATTCGAACTTTAGAATTTATCATCATTGTAATTCCGATTCTTAAAGAGTAGGAATATCCGTTGGTAACTATCGGGTTAATTCTTACTAATTCTATCCTTCAATTCCATCTATATGGTTGATCTCTAGGTTACCTCTATTCGTGGTATACTTAGGAGGTTTCTCATATCATTAGACGTATCTTATCTGAATTCTTAAAGGTACCGGAAAAGACTAATTCATAGATAATTGAGATTTCTCTTAAATCATCTATAATAATCTTTCTGACTATTTCATTGATGATTAACTGCATTGTGTCTAATACATATTAATTGACTTTTCTCAGTGTATCATCGTGAATGAGGTCTTTCACAATTCTACAGTCAATATATGTAAATTTCTCTTTATAGTCTCAGAATCTAATGGTAACAGTCGTCGTTACGATTCTTTTGACTTTAAGTTTCTGAGAACAATGCATCATTTAGTCTTTCTCAAAATCATGATTATCATTCCGGATTACTATACTTATCGCATTAACTATTTCTGTAAAATTCTTTCTTATTTTTAGTTCGGGATTCGATACACTCTCGGTAAATTATTTCTTATAAAATTTCTAGTCGTTTTCGTCCGACTTATATTCTTATTTGATAATTTCTTTTAATGTTGATAATTATATTTCTTGGCATGTCGGATGCCTTTCTATTTTTCAGACATATCGGATGTCTTTTCGATTGATAATTCTTCTTATGTTTCGATTTATATTCTTTTATTTATCTTATTTATATTCTTTTATATCCAAGCAAATACTGATAATATCTATAGCACACACTATAAATTCAGTATTTCTATAATATATGTTTGCTTGGAATAATTCTTTCTTATATATATATTCGGTCAAAGTCTATATTATTGGTGTCTGAAAACACATTCCGATAGACTTATATATAGGCAATCTATCATAGGTTCTTAATCCAACTTATTATAAGCGAGGCTTATTTCGTCGGGATATTCGTATAGATAGTCCTTGCCAGAACAGTGATTTCTTATAATAACTCTCATAAGCCGTTATTCGGAATAGGAAATCCATCCTTCTTTGGCCAGAGAGTTTCACTGGAAAAATGAGCATAACTCTATTCATTTTTCGTTTTAATTTCGATTATACCTTGCGAATCTCTACGCGATTCCACTTGGTATTTAATTCTTTTAATAATTCGTTGGATTCTGCCCTTTCTGGTTTCCGAATCCATATATATTTTTATCTGTTATATTCTTTGGAATTTTAACAATTCTTTTATCACTTCTTAAATTTCAAACTTGGTAACACTTGACCGTTTTACCAATTTGATTGTATTATAACTCAAGTGAGTTTTTATACGAAGTGACTGTGAAGATTTGTTCATAGTAGTATATATCCTCATAAAGAATCCTGTGACTTAGTGGCAAATGTCCGGATATACCTTCTGTAAGGGTCCGAATTTCCTTTGCCACGGGGATTACACAGAGGACATATAACTAGCTTTGGTTGGTAATCAAAATCAATAAACTGGTTTCTTTGATTCGTAGAATTTAACCAATCGATGGTTTCTATTCTGCGAATACATTCTTAGTTGTATTCACGAAGGAATTTCAACAATATTGCCAGTTTTGTGGTCGTATTCTCCACATACGTTATGCTGATATTTCGGATTTATATTTCTTTTCTTATTATTTCTCTTAATATGTTCGTGACCCAAACATACTGTGATCTCGATAAACTCCTACTTGAATGTTCCTGTGCCTGTGGCATTCATAATTATGTTTGCAACCATAATTACTATTCCACCTCACCTAACATTCCAGTATTCGTTTATTTTAATCACAATAGGTATGTGTCCCTTACATATTATTTCGATATTCTGTTCTTTATTTTTCTCTTATATTTGAAATTATATTATTCAGGATAAGACTTGTTGATCTAAGTCTAACGAAATAGACTGTTAATCGTTCAAGAATTTGTTCGTGTCAGAAGATATTCAATATAACAATCCGATCTTTTTAATATCCCTTGATTTGTTCGAGTCATAGGATTAAGACGGTAGTTATATTTTCGTATAATCGAGCAAGTGAGAATTCGGTTTCGTCCGACAGATACCAGCGTATGTTGATTACGGAATTTCGAGAATAATATTTTTGTCCAAATATTATTTAATTCTGGAAAGATCGAGGAGGACCTCTAACCGAGATTTTGATATAGTTATAGAGATGGGTTTAGATTATAAAACGGAATGGGTATAATATTTATTATCGTTTATATTGGAATAATAACGAGGAATTATACTATCGAATATACGTACGAAATTATACGGAAAAAGGTTCTTGATATATATATATATATATATATACGAATACGAATTTGATAAATAAATTTCTATGAAAATAACATTATATACGGTAGAAAATATGTTTTGGTAAAATAATACGATCGTAGTTCTTTTTATATAAAAATTTCCGGAAATAATTTATAATAACAATACGGATTCAAGTTTCATAATAATATTCGTTTTTGAAATAACATTTACGATTCAAATGAGTCGTGGTAAAACTTCTTACTATCGGAATTCTTAAATTTGTAATAAACAAGATTCTTATTATAATTTGATAAAATAAATAAATTTCTTAAAATATCGAAATCAAAACTTTAAGATTAAATGGATAAATTTAAATAAAACCTGAGATAGATTCTGGGGTGTTTCAAAAATTTATCAATACAAAAAAAAAAAAAAAAAATAAGATATCAACAGGTTTTCTTAATTTTATAAATTAAATAAATCGAAAATTTTGAACGGAGAGTATTTATATATTTTTACTTAGTACTATAATCCTATAAAGATAGTAATACTTTTAATAACTTCAAAATTATACTGAAAAGATTTTAAAACCTTTTAAATAATCGCGAAATATATTAAATCTTTAATTAAATAATCGGAGAAAATTCTTTAAAAACACGATATTTATATATTTCTAGACTTTATAAAATTTCGGAAATTACGATATAAAAATAATACTTCTGGAAACTCGAGCATAGGAATGTTCAAGTTGGAGCGTATATTTGTATTTTCTTTATATATATATCGGGATGACCGTGAAGTTAACGATATGAATAATTATTAAGACGGAAATTTCGGAGAAATGCGACGAATGATTATAATCAACGAGTTTTCTAGAGATTGAAATACGATTTCAAAACTCTCGTTCAAGTCGATTGAATTATCGGAGAATTCTTTTGTAATTTTTATATCTATTTATATATATATGTACTTCTATAATTTTCGTATTTTATATCTGGATTTATCTTCTGATTTCTTTCAATATATCTGGTTTCTTTTCTATATTCTTTCTTATTTCATATGGCCTTATTATCCTGTAAGATTTCCCAGAAATTAGATGTGCATATAAATTCACAACTGTGTACAGAATTGTCAATTTATCCCACATAATCATTCTAGTAATTTCTTGTGGTGGATTCGTTTTAATTTCTAGTATACGGTTAGGGTTCTCACCAACTTTATACTGGTTTGACATTTAGGTACCCAAAATTTTACTCGACTGATATTTTTCTTTTCTAATCCTGGTATCCTAAATATTTCTAATTTATTTTTCTATGCAATATTTCTTTTTAGAAAAACATTCTGGTAGATCCCGGATGACTACAGACTTCAAAACTGTTATAAGTGCCGCTCTGATACCAACTGTAACAACCCTGGCTGATGTGGCCGGGTTGTCGGGTCGGGTTATCGGAGTTACACAGCGGAATCCAGGGTTATAACAGTCTTGTAGTCTTCCAGGATCCACGTCATCATTTCTGTTGGGTTACCTGAACACATGTCAAAAATAGTTTCTGTCAACATAAAGTTGTGTGAGGTCTCGTATTTTATAAAGTGAATGGCCAGTTCGTTTATTGATAATTCTTTTATAACAATCTTTTATAAATATGCTTTACAATTCTATATTCTGGAGGGGAACTAGATATTCTATTAATTCGATTATATGTCTATTATTTCGATTATATTCTATAAGTTGCCATTCCTTTCTATGGTATCACTCTGCTTGTGATAATATATGATTATTTTACCCTCTACTCGGGTAAACTGGTTCTTGTCCTCTAGTCAGACAAGAAAGGAAATGGCGATACCGTCCAGTACTGTCCTCGTTGTTTCTATTGCCCCTTTCTATAATTTCTATAAATCGTTATTCTTTTATGTAAAGCATTATGTTTTCTAAATGACATGTTTTTCCCCTAAAACGCTTAATAAAACGGTAAAAGAGGGGAGTTCACGATACTCACTTGTTTGCGTTATATCTTCTAGCTAATCTTCTTATTACAATTATATTTCATATATATATTGATACGTTTAACGCGTGGGACTTGTTAAATTGTAATACTTAGGATATATATCATATATACAATTTATATATATGGAATCCGGTATATATTAGATAGTCCTAAACTCGGGGTTTGGGCAATCTAGGCAAAAAGAAACAAAGCTGGCCTTTACAGCTTGGCACGCGAACCTAATAAGAACTCTAGACATTCTTACCCGAGCTTAGTATATCGTTTTATATATCGAATCTTATATATAAACGTATATATTCTATATATGATTATTAATCTCTTATTATTATTATCAAGTCCGTACGTTATTCGTATTATATATATATATTCGTATAATTCTAATAATATTCCTCGTCTAGCTTATTGGAACCGGGTTCTATTCCGGGTGTTGACCGAGTCACTGAGTCGACTTGGTAACGACTTGTATCCTCCAACTTGATTATCGGTACCTCGCAATTACCATAACCAGTAAGTTAATATCGGCTTATAATATTATATAACCAATTTAACTAATGGGATATAAAGATGATCGGATAAGTAACCCAATCAATGATACTCGGTAGTTTAATCACGAGGTTAATATGTTCGGGTTATAACCGGACACTCGCCGGAACTCCTCAGAGACCGTACCCGTCACCTTAATCCTTATACACGATACCATATCCTTTAACACTGGTGTAGGTGACCGGATAAATCTCGGGTTCGATTATATTACCCGATGTATAACATAACAGGGCTCGGGTGAGGAGTACCAGCGGCTCATGGTGACTGTCCGGCTATATTATTAGAGAATGATGGTCGTCTGATACAGATCAGGGAGTGACCGGATGATGGATAACATGTCCGGTTATCAAACCCGGACCTAAGTTTGACTGGGTATAACCCACGGTGATGGGGACTCGATGGCTAACAGGTTGATTGGTGACAGTCACCACAATCCGGTGACTGTCCGGTTCGTTTAATTAGGAACGGAAGAACGATTATCGAGTATTAATCAAGTGGGTTATGGGTTTGATTGGTTTGTAACAAGAACAGAGGTTGGTGGCTGCTTGTTAACCGGGACAGAAGAGAAGGAAGGTTTGGGAAGGCTTACCGGATAATTATCGGAATAATGGAACCATGGTGGCTGGTTATTAAGCAGCGACGGTCGGAGACAGTAGCCGGAACAGCAGCGGAGGCGGCAACAGCCGCCATGGCTGTCCAGCGATAGTGGTGACCGGAGGTTGGATAGCGATGGTGCCGTGGTGCCGGAGACAGAGGCGGCAGAAGCCTGCCATGGGTCTCCGGTGAAGGCTTCTTGATTCAGAGAGTCACATATATGTGTGTGTATATATCTGCAGAGAGAGAGTGAGAGCAGCGAGAGGTGAGAGACAAGGGAGGGGTTTATATAGGAGAATAATAATAGAGGGTGTTTGGCTACGGGGATAAATACTGAGACTCGCGATAATTGGTAATAATTATAACGATTAAACAAAAGACGTTGGACAACGGGTTATTAGCAGATTAGGAGCGTTTAACCGTAATAATAATAATTCAATAATTATTATTTATATATCTGGTTGAAACGGTTTGTCGAGAGATTCGAACTTGAATAATTAATTTGGATAACCGGGTGGTCAGGTCCGACCCGACCTGTTTAAGAGACACGTAAGGTGACGTAATCACTTCGAGACTTTGGGGTGTTACAGTTCGGTCTGACCATCTGTCTGAGGGTGATAAGCTGTGCTCAGGTTTAACTTGGTACCCAAAGCGTCTTGTAAGGAATCCCAAAAACGAGAGGTGAAACGACCATCACGGTCAGAAATGATATCCAAAGGTATACCATGGCGACATACAATTTCACTCATGTACATCCTTGCCAACCTTTCCACAGAATATTTCTCACGGATCGGTAAGAAATGAGCTGACTTAGTCAAACGATCGATTATTACCCAAATACTGTCATAGCCTTTGGGTGTACGAGGGAGTTTAGTGATGAAGTCCATTGCTATGCTCTCCCATTTCCATACAGGAATCTCTGGTTGTTCAAGCATACCAGAGGGTCGTTGATGTTCAGCCTTAACCTTGGAACATGTGAGACATTTTGCTACAAAAAGAGCAATATCCTTCTTCATACCAGGCCACCAATACGAATACCGAAGATCTTGGTACATTTTATCAGCACCAGGATGAATAGAATAACGAGACTTATGAACCTCGTTCATAAGAAAAGTACGAAGATCATCGCGGTCAGGAATCCAAAGTCGATTAAGAAAATAAAGTAGACCATCAGATTTAGTTTCAAGTAGATTCTCAGCACCACAAGACATTTCCTCATACATGTTACCTTGTGTGACTGAAGTATGTTGAGCCTAGAGAATACGGTCCTGAAGATCAGTACGAACCCTTGCACAATGAAGTTTGATGCGTTCCTTACGACTAAGTGCATCTGCCACAACGTTCGCTTTGCCAGGATGGTAGCGAATCTCGCAATCATAGTCGTTAAGTAACTCAACCCAACGTCGTTGCCTCATGTTAAGATCCTTCTGGTTGAAGATATGTTGGAGACTTTTGTGATTTGTGAAGACCACACATTTGGTACCATAAAGATAGTGTCTCCAAATCTTGAGAGCAAAGATGACTGCACCCAATTCTAGATCGTGGATGGTATAATTCTTTTCGTGGATCTTGAGCTGTCTGGACGCATAAGCAATAACCTTGCCTTGTTGCATAAGAACATAACCAAGACCTTGGTTTGATGCATCACAATAGACCACAAAATCATCATTTCCATCGGGTAAGGTCAAGATAGGAGCTTCACAGAGTTTCTGTTTAAGAATCTCGAATGCTTCCTCTTGTTTCGGTCCCCACTCATAAGGTTTACCCTTATGAGTTAAGGCAGTGAGAGGAACAATGATCTTGGAGAAATTAGCAATGAATCGATGATAATAACCAGCTAGACCAAGAAAAGAACGAACCTCTGTTGGAGTTTTAGGAACACACCAATTTTTGACTTCTTCGATCTTTGCGGGATCAACATGAATTCCGTTCTCGTTGATGACGTGACCCAGAAATTGAACTTCCTTAAGCCAAAATTCGCACTTTGAGAACTTGGCATACAGTTGTTCATTCTTGAGGAGATCCAAGATTAAGTGAAGATGTTGTTCGTGATCGGATTTTGATTTTGAATAAATCAAAATGTCGTCAATGAAGACGATCACGAACTTGTCGAGATAAGGTTTACAAACCCGATTCATTAAATCCATAAACACTGCAGGAGCGTTGGTCAATCCAAAGGGCATGACCATGAATTCATAATGACCATAACGTGTGCGAAAAGCTGTTTTGGGAATATCTTCCTCATGAACTCTAAGCTGATGATAACCAGAACGAAGGTCGATCTTCGAGAAATGAGTTGCTCCTTGAAGTTGGTCAAAAAGATCATCAATTCTGGGTAGAGGATAACAATTCTTGATGGTAAGTTTATTAAGCTCACGATAATCGATACACATCCTGAGAGATCCATCCTTCTTCTTGACGAATAAAACAGGGGCTCCCCAAGGAGAAAAACTGGGGTGGATGAAACCCTTATCTGAGAGTTCCTGAAGTTGACTGGCGAGCTCTTGCATCTCAGAGGATGCAAGACGATAAGGAGATTTGGCGATTGGATTAGCACCAGGTATAAGGTCGATTCTAAATTCCACTTGACGAGAAGGAGGTAAACCAGGTAAATCCTCTGGAAAAACTTCAGGATAATCCCGAACGATTGCAATATCTTGTATTTTCTTGCCCTTGTCTTTCTTTTCTATCACATTAGCCAAGAAAGCCATATACCCTTTTCGTAAGTATTTTTGAGCAGGTGTACAAGACATGAGTTTAAGTTCACCACAAGGTTTCTCCCCATAAATCTTCAAAACGTCACCAGATACAAGAGGGATGCGAATAACTTTCTCAAAGCATAAGATTTCAGCACGATGGGTTGACAACCAATCCATGCCTACTATGACATCAAAGCTTCCAAGATGCATAGGAATGTGATCAATAGAGAAGGTATGGTCATCAAGGTTCAACTCACAGTTTCGTATAACAGAATCAATCGAGATAGACTTCCCATTAGCTACTTCTACCACTAGGGGTTCCTCTAGGTTGGTTTGGGGCATGTTAAGTAGGGGTTCAAAATTTAGTGACATAAACGGCTTATCAGCACCCGAATCAAAAAGAAACATTGTCTAAAAATTCAAAACATCTAGTACAATCATGAAATAAAGCAAATAACTTCATAAAAATTCTTCAAGCATGCTCTAAACTTCAACTTCATTGTTACCTGAAACATGTTAATTTTGAAAATGTTTTTGGTTCAACAAAATGTTGGTGAGAATTACATAGGTTTGAATAAAAATGTTGTACAATTCGAGTGCCATGGCTAGTCTAGTCCATATGTGAAAACAAAACTATTAGGTAAATCGAGTGCATAATCAACCCTTGTGACTCGTATATTGTGGTCCATCCCATACGCATATGGTTCACTCGATTTTGTCATGTACTGGATAACAATCACCCACGCTACCTATGTAGGAGGTACACGTATCCGGGTGGGGTTGTCAGTCCAATAGATCTATCATTGTATACCATCGGCTAATCAATGTTAATGATTATGCTAGAATAATGTGCTTACCCTAGAATGTTTAAGACATAATGCAACATATAATAACACATAAACACTTATGATTGAATTGTAAATTGAATGTTGTAACATGTTTCACCCCCAAAATAGTGAATGGAAAAAGGGGCTTTGTAAACTCACCTTAGTGTTAGAATGGAGACCCTTGATATATAAATAAATTTGGCTCGTGTATATCCAAATATCACCCTATTTCAAGGTAATAAATAAGTGTTGGGGAAAACTTAATAAGTCTAAGTTTTCTAGTCTAAAGTATGCTAGGGTTCCTAATTTGGGGATTAATAAATGATTTATGATTAAATTTGAATAATTGTTAATAACTTAATAAATAAAGAAATAATTAATAAAAATATTTCTGACCAATATTAATTAAAGTTAGTTGTGAAAATAATTTTTATAAAATTATTTTCTTAATTAATGAATATTTATATATTAATACTTATTTGACAAAATATAGACTTAATATTTAAAAATATTAAAATTTATAAATTTCAAATCAAAAAATTATATTTCTGATCTAAATGATTAATAATAATTTATGTGAAATTTTGATGTAAAGATAATGAAAAATGAATTTATTATGATTTATTTATGATTAAAAGAACAAAAATCGATTAAAAATATTAAATAAATGATTTTTCTGAAATAAATTTTATTTCTGAAATGTTTATTGATTTATAAATTTAAAATAATTTTTGTGGGATTTTATAAAGTCGTTTTGATATTTTTATAGAATTTTGAAGTTATAAATGAATGAACTTGTAATATTTATAATATATATTAATAAATAATTTTTGAAAAACTAAAAGTTGAATAATAAACTTTATCATAAGACTAACTTAAAATAAATTTTTTAGAATTTATAAACCATGTTTAGTATTTAAAATCAATTTTTAAAAATAAATGTAGATTATATAAGTATAAAGGAAATAAAAAAAATGGTTGTATGTGCCAAGGCTCGAACCCGTGTCCTTCGCCGGTTCATTAGCTTTAAAATCACAAGCCAGACCAACTGGTCTAACCCTGAGAACAATAATAGTTGGTTTTGATTAATTATAAAGGTTCCTTAGCCTAAGTAAAATTGTCAAAGAAATAAAAAGCTTGTGCCTGGATTCGAACCAAGACACGAGCCGGTTCACATTTTTAACGCAAAGTATATCACCAGCTGATCTATGAATCAGTTGGTGATTATTTTCAGATCGTTTTAATCAAATGCGATGTCTGCACAGTGTCATCTTCCCCAATTCGATTTATGAACCCTAACTATTTCAATCGCGTTAAACATCAAACAATAGCCCCTGATTTATTGGGGCTTTTGCTTGTCTATGGCCGATAAACAAAAACAAGGCATGAATCGTTACCTACAATACGTTCTGCATGCTCGTCGACCCGATCAAAAGAAAAAAATAAAAACCCAACTGGAAACAGCTATGCGATGATTTAACACAGAAATTGGAAGTGGGAAAAGAATTTTCGGTGCCTTTAGGGTCTAGGGTGAGGTCCTATTTATACTAATCGCGATGAATAGACGGTTATTGATTTTGAATTTAAAAGAATGAGTCGCACTAGATTAATCGGACTTTCTGGTTTGTTTTATTTGAAATTACAGTGGGGAAAAGGGCCGATTATGTTGCTAACTAACTTCGTTTAAGAGATTATCAGATAAATCGCTTGATTCGTGGGTTAATTGAACAAGTTTGTTGTGGGTGTTCACTTTCTAAGCCAACTGTAGTGATATAATCCAACCTTAAGTATAATTTGTTTATGATATGGAACAGGTAAGGCTTGTGGCTCAGTTGGTTGCTGTGTTGAGTGGTGAAGTGGTGGATGCGGGTTCGAGTCCCGGTCCACCCATTTATTTTTTTAACATTTTTTTCCATATAACTATATTTTTTTATGAATATATATCATTATACTAGATTAAAAATGATGGAAAATAATTTTAATACCCATAAAATGTCGAGATTCGTAGCTTTATTGAATAACATCTCTTATTACAACTAGATAGAAATGCGAAACGTTACCTGATCGTATTGTATGGTGTGTGGGAATGTTATAAACCTGAAACTAATAAGTTACATTATTATTACTATTTGAAGTAACACGAATCCTGGATCACCGTGTGAACGCTGATCTGGGTAGTGATTCTACGGAGTTTTATAAAAAGGTGTGTTTATAAAAGTGTGTTGGTCTAAGGACAAGACCAAGGAATTTAAGAGACTACCGATTAGAAGAGCCAAGCCTCTAAAAGTTAGTATAATAAACAAGAGGTTGAAGAAGATACGAAAGAGTTCGTAATCTTCTTGATGAAAGTTCTGTAACGTCCAACTTTTCCCTAATATAATAATATTAATGTTTTATTCTTAGAACGAATTTAATTCGTAACAATAATATCTCGTTAACAAGAAATACATTCTTAATTCAGTAATAAAATTTATTTATCTAAATTCGCCAAATAAAGCGTTGTAGGTAATAACACACTATTAAACCGACACTTATCCTTGTAAATTACTAAACGCGACAAAAATCTATATTTAATAATTACGTAGTTCAAATACTCGTTTTAGATTAGTTTCACATTTATATGTTCAGTGGAATAATTGTCTAAGCATTTAAGCGAATTAAATTCATAAACGAGACCGGGTCGGTAACAGGTTCGTATACGCGTTGTCAACCCAACCTACATTAAAACCCTACCTATATAAACAACACCTTCTCCTACATATCTTCTTCCTCCTCAAAAACCCTAGACACTATCACTTCACTAACTCCTCCCTTTTCTCTGCTCCCTTCTCCCGCAACCTCTCTCTCACCCTAGCGGCGCCGCCGCTGACAACCACCACCACTCCAGAAACCTTCCACACACACACACACCACCACACGAGATCCTCAATCCCTCTCCCTCTCTCTCTCTTTAGCGGCGCCGCCGCCAACCACCATCTGAACCACCGGAGCCCGCTGCCAAACTCCCTCATCCCCACAACAACCACTTGTGCCACCATAACCCTTCCTTCCCTCTCCTTCATTTCCGACCGACAGCTGCCTATACACCACTAACCAGTAACCACGATTCGTAGACAAGATAAACTCGAGTTTTTCTTGGTCCTGGTTCGGCTACAGAGGCGAGTACACGATGGTCAGATCTGGATAATCAGTGGCAGGTACTTAAAGAGGTCCTTGTTCTACTGTTTTGTACCGGTTTGGTAGTTGGAAATAGGTCTCGTTTCGTTATCTTCGTGGTGGGTCAAGATGGAGTCGGGTTGAGTTTCTTCTGTTCTTGGCTACGGGTCAGATCTTGGCCTCAGCGGTGACTGGTTCGGAAATGATTATGGAGTTCCAGACACCAGTAAACAAAACAGACCAGATCTGGTCCTTTATTCTGGGTCAAAGGGTATAGCGGCAGCAGGGATAATGCTCGGTTCGGGTTATGTTCTTTTCGGGTCAGACATGGTGCAGCTTGATTGCGGTTTTGTTGTGTTCCTTTTCCATTCGGGTCAAACCGTCATGTCCTGGTCAACATTAGTCAACCAGTCGACACGCGGTACGGGACGAGTTACGTGTTGGTTCGCGAGATCAGATATCGGGAAGGTATAAGCGCGCGCCGTATTATTTCTTTTACTTACTTCAAGTTAATTCATATATGTGTTGATATATATTATATTTAAAAGTGTAAAACGAAGCGAACCGACTTACGATTAAAAATTACCTTATTAACTTGAATGTATATTACTTGTCAAAATTAAATATAGTTTCTCGCTTATTATGACTTTAATAACTCGAGCCATTTATCGCGTATAAAGATTTAGTTAATTAGTATTGCGTTTTGTGATTTTTGGACAATTGATGTTTTGGGAAAATATAGACAACTTGTGTTGTCTGGTTTCTTATAAAAACAGAGGAGACTCTGCCCAAATTTTTATAAAACATAAGAAACATGCGAAGCGTATAAGTCTATAAATTTGTACACTTAAAACTAGGTTTTACAAATGATTGTATCCAAACCTCGTATTATCATGATAGAAATATATTTATATATCACGAGACAAGTTACACATACATTATATTAATATCCAAATGTTTCGTTTACAAATGGTTTCAAGACGAAATTCTGAAGATTTCATTGAAGCATATATAACTATACACACGCACATATTTCGTAGAAAACAATACCAAGTCCTATCGGTTCGTCAAGTTATAAACACATTGAGACACGTATTATTTTACAATACGAGTCTAGGTAGTTGGATAAACTATCTTTAAAACTAAGAAACAAAACAAGCTTATTTGCATTAGAATTAAGGGTATCCTTTACTTGAAATAGGGTACAAGAGATTCAATTAATCCAGCTTCAGACATTGTTTGCTATTCTTTCATGATGCACTTCAAGTGAGTTTACGTAACCATGTTTATGAAATTCTTTATACTTGCAACATTATACTTAAGCAATTCTACATACATGTCTAGTTGTAAACTTTAAGGCCTCATGACTTAGACAACAACAGTTAGACTTAAACTTCAACATACATAATCATTAGCTATGGCCAAGCCGGCGATACTCAATAATAGATCTATTGGATTGACAATCCCACCTAGATTCGTTGACCATCTTTTATGGGGTGCGCGGGTGATTGTTATCGTTCCAACGTGATATTAAGGTGAACCGTGGATGACGGGATGGACCTAAACTAGTCGGAGGTTTGATTATGTGCATACTATACTTCATGTTTATTCATGTAGACTTAAACTTACAATAGACATATGAATTGCTAAACTTTTATTCTAAAAACTTAATTGCTTGACTTGGTTTATGTATTCTCACCAACTTCTAGTTGACCCCCCCCCCCCATTTTTCCAAACTCAACAGGAAATATTGATGCTTGAAGTCTAGAGCTAGCATAAGGAGTTATTTGAAGTTTCGTTGTTTGTTTGACGTATTAGATTCCATTCAAGACTTTAATGTAATTCAATGATGTAATGAAATAAATGATTATTTAAACATATGTATTACCATGAGCTACTGAACATTCATTCATACGTGACACCTCGATGTTTCCGCCATCGGTGCAAGTGGGTTTAGTAAAAAGAGGGAGTAAACAAAAGGGGGGATGTTACCGTCCTGACGTAAGTGTACGTGGCGTCCCTTGAGTGGACGCTGGTGGGCGACAGACACGTGGCGTCCGCCTATAAGTTGCTCCGGATGGTGGGCAATCATCCTTTTTCTTGAAAACTGCGGCCACTTGAGGGGCTGCGAAAGTCTTATGTCTGAGAGATATCTTGGCTGTGAGGCTTCTACGTCGTCGTCTTTTCTGGGTGTCAGGCTGTGAGCAGCCTTTGATTGGTCAAGAACTCTGACGGGCAGCCTGTGGCGTCAGGAACAGTTGCCTGGGGCACGAGTGTGTATCTCGAGGCTGCCCAAGAAAGCATCTTTCAATTGTGTTGACGAAGCTTTGTCTAACTTGCTGAGGAAGCTACGTAATGTGTCCGTCCCGCTGACGTAAAATGGGCGGGTCAGCGTGCGTCTGGCGTCTGACGGACGTTAGCTGTTCCGCTGACGTAAAAGGGGTAGGACAGCGTGCGTCTGGTGTCTGACGAACGTTTAGCTGTACCACTGACGTAAAACGGGCGGGTCAGCGTGCGTCTGGCGTCTGACGAACATTAGATGTTTTGCTGACGTAAAACGGACGGGACAACGTGCGTCTGGCGTCTGACAGACGTTAGCTGTTCCGCTGACGTAAAACGGGCGGGACAACGTGCGTCTGGCGTCTGACGGACGTTAGCTGTTCCGCTTACGTAAAACGGGCGGAGTGTGTTTTAGCTAGGCGCTGTTGTAGGTTGGTGATATGGATGTTTTGGTACCATATCTCTTCACTATTTAAATTATTATTATACAATAACAATGACAGACTCTTTTATTTGAGAAGAAGAATGAACAACGGTGTTATTTGAATTGGAATTAATGTTAGGAATTGGAGTGGACAAACCGAGGCCTAAGGTGAATCCGTTTGGTGATGGTAAACCTAGAGAGGTTTTGCTTCAGGAGAAAGGTGTGGATTATCGGAATTGAATACTTAGAGATGACACGCGAAGCTTTAGACTCCAAGCGGATCCCTTGATTGCCAACTCACCTCCCGTAGAACATAGGCCTCTACAAAGTTTGATCAATTCGCGTTTTTCACTTATTTAATGAAATTTAACGCGCATACCACATTTGAATTGGTTTTTTATTTTTTCTAAAAGTAGAAAAAACTAGAACAACATTAACAACTAACAAAAATATTGTAGAACAAAAGAAGAAAGTGTTCCTCTCTGTTACCAAGCATGTCAAGAAATGATAATTTTCAAATATTGCAGATCAAGGTCTTCATTAGTACTTAACGATGGTGAACAGTTATTATGAATTTAATTCTTAGAGATGATAAAGGATAACGAAGATTAATGTTGTATTTTTCCTGGAAGTACTGAATCTATTGTTCAAGCTTCATGAATCTATTGTTCATCACATACTCTCTTTTTTTAATAAAAACACCAAAAATCGAACCAAAATAAACTAAAAAACACCAAAGAAAGTGTTCATCTCTGTTACCAAGCATGTCAAGAAATGATAATTTTCAAATATTGCAGATCAAGTATAACGAATATTAATGTTAAAATCTTTGACTATACGTGGTTGATGATGTCAAGTTTAAGTCGTTGATTCATTTGGAAATCTAAAACGCCTATATAGATGTTTGATTAGGGTTATTTATGTCAAGTTTAAGTCGTTGATTTATTTGGAAATCGAAAACGCCTATATAGACGTTTGATTAGGGTTATTTACTTTGTTTTTAAACTTTTTTAACTTTTTTAAATAATTATATTAAAAAATTTTAAAAAAATATAAAAACCAATTCAAAACACCAAAAAACACCCCAAAATAAAACTTTGATCCAAAGCGCCTCGCTTCGGCGAAAGCTAGGCGCTTTGGATCAAAAAATTCAGCTTTTCCCTACCACCTCGTACACCTCGTTTGATTTAACCCGAAGCGCCTCGCTTTGACCAAAGCGAGGCGCTTGGGAGGGGGGATGGGTTGAAATAGAAGGTTGGGGATGTGAATAGATGGAGCCTAGTGCAAATTGAGAGCAACCACATGAAAAATGAAAAGTTAACACCTCATATCTTTAAGATGAAGACTACAATCGTAATAGTCTGTTCAGTGTAATAGCTGCCTCATTCGATTTTAGCTGTCCATCAAATTCCATTCATCAAATTACACTAAAAATCAATACTCTACCCTTAAATCTTCCCTCTTCTAATTAAAATAATAATATTTTTCATACTTTTATCATTATATTTTCTCTCTCCTTCACTCGCAGCAACTCACACCCACCCCATATATTTTGAGGGAACCCCTCACATAATTTGGTGGACGGGCTGTGAATGCTTTAAACGATAAATATATATTTATTATATTTTTAGCCTAATAACTCATCATCATCATCATCATCATCATCATCATCATCATCATCATACTCAGTTAATCCCACCTATAGCAAAGCTAAGGTAGGGTCTGAGGAGGGCAAGATGTAGACAGCCTTACCTCTACCCCTAAGACTAGAGATGCTGCTTCCAGTGAGACCCCTGGCTCGATGTGGTTTGGTATCAAGCCTTGGACATAAGGCACAAAACATTTAGCAATCGGGACAAACCCGAACGGTGCATGTACCCCTTTGTCTTTTGCTATCCACACCACCACATGATGCATGATTAACCGTCCGTCGTTTTAACATTATTTTCACGAAATTAGTAAAATAACGTTAAAACTAGTGCAACTTTACTTTTGCCCCCCCAAAGGCCACACACATTTACATTATACGCGCACACCGTAACTAATACATTAAATCAAGATTGTATCAATTATAAATACAATTAGATAAGAATCCTTTATTATCAACATAAAATATTTATCTCAGTTCCGGTTATTATCGGTTATTGAGAGAAATCGGGTAGGGTTCGATTACTACGTATGTATGATCGGGTTCGGGTATAACCAGATATAGGGTTCTGATAAAAAGTTTTTTCTTTATTATTTTACATAAGAATAAATTCGTTAAAAACTTAAAATTGATTTATATTTATAAAAATAATTAAAATCACTTACAATACATAAGATGTGATCCGGTGGTGAATATCAATCAGCATATGTGATACTAGATTATATCCCGGGAACGTCCCGGGTTGAGAAATTTAATATGATACATCAATTTTACAATATAAAATAGACTGATGTCTAACTCTAACATTAATATCTAACCTAAAACAAATTAACAATGTACAACTCCAATGCTAACACTTAACCTAAAAGAATGTATAACTTTAATGTAACTCTAATATTAACACATATCCTAAAAACTAAACAAATGTACAACTTTAACATACTAATATTGATATCTAACTTAAAACAACGTATAACTCTATTAACCTATTCGGCTCTGGTTGAAAAAAAAAATCATATTTACTGATTTAAACATAATTAGTGACTTGTCTATACATGATTAATGATTTACCTGAACACTTTGTGTTTTTTTTTCCTGTATGAACAAAACCTCACAAAAAATTTTCTCCGTTTTTTATATAGCACTATGGTACTCGTTGGAAAGATAATAAAACGCTCGTTAATTTGGTGTAATTTTTTTCTTTAAAAAATCTCGTATATTAAAGATATTAACGTTTAAAAATTATGGGAGGAAACATAAGGGTGAAAAATCCAATTTTGTTTTTTAAATTATTTTTTTCCTAAAATATCTCAATGCCACATGGGATGACACATGACAAACTCAAGGAAGAGAATGTCTCTTTAAATGTCATGTCATTAAAATGGCTTTGGTTTATTATATGTATAGATAGATAGATGTCTAATAATTTTATATTAGGATTCGCATATTCATATTATCAACGTGGGTTACCCACCCCATTGGTCCCCTTTTTGCAACTACTCTATTTTTATAACTTTATAAAATTTCAATGGGGTTGAGTTGGCGCATTTAAAGTCTAACATCTACGCCAATTAACCATTAAAATAATTTCATTAAATTATCTTTTGGTTATTTAATAGAGAAAGTATATGGTATCAAGTTTTTTAACACAAGAAGTGTAAAAAGCCACTAGAACTTGTCACCTGTCAATTTAACCTAACCACAGTTAAACCACGATTAAACCTATTTTCTTCTTCTCTAATCTAAACTTTTCAGAACATTAACCTAACCTATCCTCCTTCGATACAAACGTAATTGATCGACATCTGACACCACAACCACCACCACCACCACCTCCACCATCATGACCTACCATCAATGGCAACATACTAAGAAATTGTACCCTGTGACTATCTACAATCTCTATATCAACCCAAATCTACTTTGTGTGCAGATAACCTTAGTTTCCCTCGTTAAAAAGCCTACACCACAATTCTTTTTAGTGCTGCTGTTCCTTAACGGGTCTCCCTGGATGCTTGGTCTTCCTCCTATCTTCATTTCATCTTTTTGTTGTTAAATAATTTCTCTCTCGAGGTCCGTCATGCACTGCTGTTATTAAAGGGTTAGGCTCCATATTTTTGCTATTAAATAAGTTTACCAAAATGAGAATTAAATTAGGGTCAGAGCTAGAGTAGGATTGCGCGAACTAGCAGCTGCAACCATTTTATCTGCATCTAACATCATAAGTGTCGTACCAGGAGGGGTTGCTGATTCCCAAGCATACTCAGATGCAGCATAATTTGCAAAAGACATTAGAGCATTCACAATAATGGTTCTTAGAAAACAAAATCCCAACTGCGGAAACGCTGTCGTATAGAGGTGTCGAAGTAGGTGACGGATTATGCAAGAGATGTGGAGCTGATTTAGAGACGACGAAACACATCTTCATTGATTGTATATGGGCGAAAGCATTGTGGTGGAATGTGCGAAACTGGATGAAAATCAATGATGCTCCAGAGTTCACTTCAATTCAGCAGATTATAGAGGTGTGCAGGAACTTGAGCCGCTGTTCTCAGGTTCGTAAAACAGTTTATGCGATAGTTTTGCTTGCTTTGTGGAAACTGTGGTTGGGTAGGAACGATAAGCTATTCAACGACGCTAACAAATCTACACCTAAGACCCTGGAAGAAGTAAAGTTGGAGTCGTATTTGTGGATGATCAAGAGAGGAAGACAACCAGATCTCGACAAATCATTGTGGTGGGACTTTACGGTATTTGATAACGGATAACAGGAGTCTATGTTTTAAGTATGGGTCGGGTTGTATATAGTTTTTATTTGGGTCAACTCATGTTTTATCGGCCCAGGTAGTAGTTTGCTAAATGGGCTTTGGGTGTAATATGTATCCTTGATGCTCGTTTTTTGTGGTGAAATGAATAAAGTGCCCCATTTGATCGTTCAAAAAAAAAAAAAAAAAAAAGAAAAAGGTTTTTGGTAGGGTGACTATTGTGGGGTTAGTTTTTGGTGGAGGTTTTTTGTTTAGGTTTTTCACAAGAAACCTCTAAAAACCTAAGAGGTGGGTCCGAGTGGGGACTAGGATCTTATTATAGGTGATGATGTAAAAGGTGATGATGATGTGGAAATGTTTTTATAGGTTTTTGGGTTTTCTTATTGGGTGAGTTTTTAGTGTTTTTAAAGAATGTGTGTTTTTTCTAATGTGGCAGCTGACTGGACAGGTTTTTAGGGGTTTTCAGTGCTTCTTATTGTGGATGCTCTTACAAGCATTTAGCAAAAGACATTACAATGTATACTTAGTAATAGATCATCATCAGTAGAACACTCATTAAATATGCATTTGAATATAAGTGCAGAGACTCATAAAAAGGTGCGTTTAAAATTTTTGTGAGTGCGTTCAAATTTTCAATGAGTGAGTCCAAATTTTCAATGAGTGCTTCCAAACTTTTTAATGAGTGCGTTCAAAATTTCAATGAGTGCTTCCAAACTTTTTAATGAGTACTTCTAAATTTTTCAATGAGTGCTTCCAAACTTTTTAATGAGTGCTTCTAAATTTTCAGTGAGTGTTTCCAAACTTTTTAATGAGTGCTTCTAAATTTTCAATGAGTGCTTCAAAACTTTTTAATGAGTGCTTCTAAATTTTTCAATGAGTGCTTCAAAACTTTTTAATGAGTGCTTCTAAATTTTCAATGAGTGCTTCCAAACTTTTTAATGAGTGCTTCTAAATTTTCATGATTCCAAACTTTTTAATGAGTGCTTCTAAATTTTTCAATGAGTGCTTCCAAACTTTTTAATGAGTGCTTCTAAATTTTCAATTAGTGCTTCCAAACTTTTTAATGAGTGCTTCTAAATTTTTAATGAGTGCTTCCAAATTTCAATGAGTGCGTCTGAAATTTTGATAAGTGCGTCTGAAATTTTGATGAGTGCGTCTGAAAATTTTGAAGAGTGCGTCTGAAAATTTTGAAGAGTGCGTTTGTAAATTTGATGAGTGCGTCTGAGATTTTATAAGCCTCTGTATTTCACCAACTTCATCTTCTTCCTCTGCAACTTTTTTTAACCTAATTTTTATGTTTAATCATACTTATTGAAACAAAATTGAAAGTATTCGACAACTATTACGAGCGTTTATTCATAATTGTTCATATGATTTTTTTAATCCTCTGTTTTTGATTTTTTTTTAGATTCAAATACCGATCTTACGTTTTCGTTCGTTGTAATCGATTTTTTTTTGTTTTTGAATTGTGTAATCTTTCTGAACGTGAATCGATCTGAAACGATGAAAAATCAGGGTTCAAATTAGTTCTGTTGTTACGATTTGAAAAAAAATTAGACGGTTTTTTTCTATTTTACCCTTGGTTAGTTTAACCCAAGTATGACTAGGGTTTTTAATCTGCATCCAACCATCTTGTTAATCTAATGGCTGAGATTGCTTCTTACGCTTCTTACGTTAAGAAGCTTTGTACAATATCTCTCTCCTATTTAATAATGCATGTTACATATATATATATATATATATATATATATATATATATATATATATATATGGTTTATTAATGAAGTTACTTAATAGTATTGAACTTTAGTTTTTTTTAAAGACTTAGTTCAGTGAAAATTGTTGTACAATCCTAACCTAGCGGTCCCAAGTTTGAATTCCTATCCACACACCGGTGTCCTTCTTGCCTATGCTCAAACCATCATGGGAATTTTTTTTGTGGTGTGCATGGATCGAACCTGTGACATACCCCTAGAATGAGAACCTAAGAAAAAATTCACCATACCTCAAACCAGCTGGAATGCAGATCAATAGCTAGTATGGAACTTTAGTTAAGGATTTTATTTTTTTATTTTTTAGAAATACATACTTACAATAACTTCATGGGTATGGACGTCTTTCCAACATAAGGCTACAATGGTGAATTTTGTTTTACCTATTAATGAATTAACAGTAATATGTTATTAAAGAAGGTTTAAAATTTGATTGATAACTTAAAACGAAGTAAATATATTATAAATCCTGTATTACTTTTTCTGTCATCACACATTATAATTTTTTTACGTAGTGCTTTTTAAAATGGTAGTGGATACAATTTGTGGTTTAAGTTTCATTTGGATATATAATATTAATATAGGATGATTATGGGTTAGGATTAAATACACAGTGAAAAAAAGAAGAGTTAATAGCTATTTTCGTCCCTAAGGTTTGGGCCAGTTTGCCACTCCAGTACAAAAGTTTTTTTTTTTTTGCAATTCCTTCCCTGAGGTTTGGATTTTTTTTGCCAAATTCGTCCTTTTCACTAACCCAGTTAAAAAAGGTCGTTAGTGTCAGGGGTATTTTTGTCTTTTTACCTCAGGGACGAATTTGACATTTAAAATTCAAGGATCTTTTTTTTTTTTTTTTGCCAAATTCCCTCTCTCTCTCTCTCTCTCTCTCTCCCTCCCTCCCTCCCTCCCTCCCTCCCTCCCTCCCTCTCTCTCTCTCTCTCAATCTTTATTCAATAATATTCCCATTTCCTTTCTGGGCTTTTCAAATCTTAATCATATTCACACATTTCATTCAATATTTTATAAAAAAGTTGTCAACTTTGAGGATAGTTTAAATCTATTTGTTTTTTTTTAATAAATAAATAAATGGGAGCACATGTCAGCAAGAAATCTGCTTCTGCAGGTGCTGCATCTAGTTCACAATCAATCTCTTTGAAAGATACTCAACATTTTATTACAGAACTCAATGCATATGAAGCTGCCTGCAGATCAGATATTGATTTGTAATCATTCGATGCAACGCTGCACACGCGTGCCAACAATGTGATCAATACATTGGCAGTAGGAGTCGAAGTTCGCGCTTTATCATTCGAGACGCTAAAGGAAGTTACAGAGTGTTTGTTAGAAATGAACCAAGAAGTTGTGAAGGTTATCTTGCATTGCAAGAAAGACATATGGAAGAATCAAGAATTGTTTGAATTGGTTGAGGAGTATTTTGAGAATAGCCTGCAGAGATCTAGAGAGAGAGACAGTGAAAGAGAAAGAGAGAGAGAGAGAGAGTGAAAGAGAGAGAGAGAGAGAGAGAGAGATAGGGGTGGGGGTGGGGGTGGGGGAGAGGGAATTTGGCCAAAAAAAATCCTTGAATTTTAAATGCCAAATTCGTCCCTAAGGTAAAAAGACAAAAATACCCCTAACACTAACGACCTTTTTTAACTGGGTTAGTGAAAAGGACGAATTTGACAACAAAATCCAAACCTCAGGGAAGGAATTGCAAAAAAAAAACTTTTGTACTGGAGTGGCAAACTGGCCCAAACCTTAGGGACGAAAATGGCTATTAACTCAAAAAAGAAATAGGAAGTTTTAGAAAGTGTATCAAACAACTCTGATTAAAGTCATTCAAAATGACATTGGAACCGTCTCATCGAACCCTACAATCTTAGTTTTTAGGTTTAAGTTTTTTTTTTTTTTTTGGATTTTTAGCTTGTAGTTTTTAGAATTTATGTTATATCATCGTGTCTTTTTTGAAACATTATGTCTTTTTCTTATTCGGCATTATGTCATATTTTGTGACTCATTGTGTCATATTTCGTGATCTAGCTATTATATTTTTTGTATCATTGTCACCCTTCTCATTTCTGCTACACTGTGTAAAATAACTTAAGTCAGTTTTGGCACCTTCCTATATATTACTTGGCTTTGTACAAAGCCTCTGCAGGTGTTATTGCTAGCTTGGAAAAACTTATCAAGAGGTTTCTTTGGGCTGGAAATGCGGACGGTCAGAAAATACATTGGGTGTCGTGGGACCGCGTCACGTGTAGTAAGAAAGAAGGTGGGTTGGCTTTACCGCGCCTACAAGAGGTTAATGAGGCTTTGTTGCTCAAATGGGGATATAGGTTTCGAAAGGAGAAGGATAGCATATGGAAAAGAGTGGTCTCTTACTGTCACAAGTCTAGATCTAAATTGTTTTTTTCTCCCTGTGAATTCTCATTATGGAAGTGCTTGGAAGTTGATCGTCAAAACAATTGCAGGTTTGGAATCCTTCGTGTGTCCTGTGCGGTTGGAGCAACGACTCGGTTGGTCATATCTTCGTGGCTTGCTCGTTGGCTCAAGAGGTGTGGGCGGTTGTGTCTCATTGGTGTCACTTGAGGCCGATTTTCGCTTTTGAGGTGGTCGATTTGTTGGAGATTTTTAAAAAGGCCGAAGGAGGAAGACGGGGTAAAAGTATTCTTCATAGCATCATTATGATTTCTTTATGGTGTATTTGGTTAGCGAGGAATGACAAGGTTTTTGGCGACAAGAAGACTTCGGCTAGAATGGTCATTTCAAATGTTAAATGTTTGTCATTCTTGTGGTTGAAGTATAGGTCTAAATATAAGGATTTGTTGTGTGATAATTGGACAAGGCTTCCTATGTTTTTTTTTTTGAACGGCCAAACAACTTTATTAATACTCACGCTAGTAAGAACTAGCAAAACCATCCGGGAAACAATCCAACATAACAAAAAGAATCCGAAAAAATAACTATAACAAAGTCGTTCAAACTATCCCATTCTACTCGCATCAAAGCGGCGCCAAGCGTCCCATGACATGTTTGGCATTTTTGCAACGATTAGTGATCCACAAAAACTCATCATCTTTATCTCATCCATCATCTTCGGAACCGAAATTGGCTGCTGATTAAAGAACAAGTCATTTCGAGCCCGCCATATGCTCCAAAAAGTTGTCAAAAGAACCGCATAAAACACTTTCCTAACCCGGTCGCCTTGTTTCGCAGTCAGATGATAAGCCAAAATATCTTTTACATGAAAAGCATAGAAGCTTGGTACGCTACACCATGTAAAAACTTGCTGCCAAATCTCCATGAAAACCGGGCAGCCTGTGAACAAGTGTTCTACCGATTCCACAGAAAGTTCACAGGCCTTGCAAACTTGTGACTCCACATGAATATTACGCCGAACCAATGCGTCCAAAGTAGGAAGACGGTTCAGATAAGCACGCCACGCCACCACCCCGACTTTCTTTGGTACCCAATTACTCCACTGGAAAGTTGAAACCAGAAAGATATTACGTACTTCAAAAACCCACTGCTTCACTGCTTTAACAGAGAAGTCATTATCAGCACCTAATGACCAGGTCCAGGAGTCCTAACCAGAACCGAATACAACACTGGACAACAGCAGATTTAGAACATTCAGCTGCTGCAGTTCCGCAGGAGCAAAGACAAGATGCTTCCATTCCCAAATACAAATCGGCTGCTGCTGAAGGTTAACTGTTATGTGATCTGCAACGCAGCAAAGTTTCTTCTTTTCCAGCTCAAAAGGCAGGGGAAACTTCAAACGCAGGGGCTGATCCGAAATCCAATAATCATACCAAAACAGAACTGAAACCCCATTCCCAATATTCCCTTTAATGAATCGAATCAGACCATTATTATAGCTTTCTAATACACCCGGAATAGACACAATCTGCTTCCACGTACCAACAAGTGAAGCTTTAACCGGGATATAATTCCAACCTCTAGCATTGCAATGAATTGACCATACTACCTTTCGCCAAAGGGAATCTTGGTCCACTTTAAAACGCCACCACCATTTAGTCAAAAGACTCACATTAGCATCTCTAAGGAGACCCAAACTCACCCCACCATACTTTACTGGCGCCACTACCTTGTCCCAAGCAAGCCAACTCATCTTGTCTTCCGAGTCAACCCCTCCCCTAAAAAATCTCCTCCGTATCCTTTCAAGCGAATTAATAACCTGAATAGGAGCACGAAAAAGAGAGAAAAATATAAAGGCTTCCTATGTATATGTTGTAATTTGACGGAAGTTCTCACTTTGAGGACTTTTGTTTGACGTGTTTTTTTAATGAAGTTTGAAGTTAAAAAAAAAAAAAAACTTAAATTTAGGCAAGTTTATTAATTTCAAATACATCGGACATCCTCAATGATTTAAACTAGATGCTTGTCGTAGGCCGCGCGTTGCGGCGGCGACGTTTAAGTTGTTTATAGATGGCGGCACGTCAAGTGATGCGTTAACCGTATGAAAATGTACAATAACTCAAGTTCACAATCGAATGAAAACATTTTATATTGAGCCAACTCATTTGTATCCGAAAACTGTTTACGGAAAAAACGTAGGTAACTCGAATTTTTACTGTCGAACTAAAATGTTTTATATTTGATCCAACCCGTTTCCGAACAAAATTTACGTCAGAATCGTAGACCAACCGATATCATTAGTAAAAATAAGAATGGAAAAGTTTTATATTTTACCAGAGTCGTTTTAGAAAAATAACCTTATGTCGAAACGTGAATTTATATTGTTTACATTGAAGCATAAATTTATACCATCATGTACAGCAAAACGTAGACCAGTAAAAAAAACATACATAAAAATAAATTTACGTCAAAAAGTGATTTATACCAACACATATACAATAATAACTGTGTCAGAATATGTTTTTTCTTTTAATGTAAATAATGAATATACAATGGGTAAATTTGAAAAGTTAGAACTCAACGGGTGAAAATGACATTTTATAAAGTTTTTACAAAGTGTAGGGGCATAAATATCAATTTCTAAAGTTAAAGGGTTGTTTGTGTATTTTATCATAAACTTTGGTAACTCGAATTTTTACTGGCGAATCAAAACATATTATTTTTTACCTGACTCTTTTTCAAGGAAATTTAACTCGTTTTGTACCGAGACATCCATAAAGATAAAAACGTAAGAAAGTAGTTTTACGATAAGCTTAAAACTTTACAAACTTGGGGGGGGGGGGGGGGGGGGGATCAACGTCACATTTGCAAAGCTAGAGGATTACTTTTGACATTATAGTGAAGTTTGAAGATAGAATGGATTATATGTCAAAAGTTTGGGAGTTAAAAAAAAGTTAAAAAGTAAAATGGATATTTTTGTCAACTTAAAATGTAAGGGTCATTTATGTCAATGTTGAAAATTAGTTTTACTAAGTTGAAAACTTGAAGGGTAAAATTTGTTATTTGATAAAGTTGAAGGTAATTAGAATGTAAGGATGATTAATATCAATGTTAAAAATTAGTTTTACTAAATTGAAAACTTAAAGGGTGAAACTTGTTATTTAATAAAAGTTGAAGGTCCTTGATTAAAAAGCATGGTCACCACCGACCATGCTTTTTAATGTATATATATAATAGTCTTGTCTTTTTTAATTTGGCTATACGCACTCGCATCAATATCGGCCTTATTGGGGGTAATAAATAGGGCATTTCTAATCTAATCATCTAACCACCAACGTTGGCTCATATTCAAGTCTTTCTCATAGAAAAGAGTTTTCAAAGTTGTTATGATTTCCTTTAAATAGTACACTCCACATCATATCATATAGTAAAAGCTACAATATTTCAATATTTAAGAAACTTTAGTAATCAATTTAGGTCCTTGAGCAAAATAGTAAGTCATGAATGGGTTAAAAGAATACCTAATTAAAGGTTATTGATAATTCATTATAATGATTCCCGACTTTTAGTTCAGATCAACACAATTAGGTAAGAATATTGTATCTTTTATTTTATAATATAATACAATTAATATTCCTGATCATACAATACACCTTGGTGTGATCCACTGGTGAATATCCTCTTATCAATCAAGAATGTTTTAATATTGAAATAGTATATTCATTACAATCAAGAATGTTTTAATATTGAAATAGTATATTCATTATAACATGGCTTACCTAATGGGGCCTACTTCGACAACCTTTTTCTTGTTTTTTCTTATTTTTCTTTTTAAAGTTTTTTAAATCTCTCTTGAAGCATTGAGGTGGCGCGTTGTCAAGCTTTGAGATAATCGCATTATATAATCTCTTAAAACCATTAGGGTTGGTAGTTCAATGGTAAGGCAAAGCCTTTCGATACACTAAAAGTGTGAGGTCTTGAGTTCAAGTCTCACAAGGAGTCTCACAAGGAGCAAGAAATTTACCTTTAAATATATATATATATATATATATATATATATATATAATCTCTTAAATTTGTTTTAAGTATTGAGGTTTTCCACTTTTAATAGATCCATCTAAAAATATTTTTTTTCTTATTAAAACTATTTAGGTTTCCTAAATGTTGATAAATCCGTCCAATTTTACTAACTCAGTTAAAACTTAACGATGTAGAAGGGGCATTCTGGTACTTTCACAATTATCAAAGCCCAGACGTCTTATTATTATTAATATTATTATTATTATTATTATATTATTATTATTATTATTATTATTATTATTATTATTATTATTATAACTAGACGCATGTATTCACAGAAACCAAACGTTTTCATCTTCCCATGTAAACCTTAACACAAACATTTGATTCTTCTAATATTAACTTTCGATCGACATTCAAAGCTAAACATATTTGATCAATATTCAATGGATGATGATTGGAATGTTAGAGAACAAGGTTTCAACTTTGATCCTCAAGTTAAATATGGTTTGTTCTTTTCCTATAGTTTTACATACGATTTATTTTAATTTTGTGTTGTTTAATTTTGTTTTTTTATTTGATTTCAGCTAAACATCACGGGTTCTTTACATTGGAATTGCACCATGGTAGGCAATTTAATGAATTTCCTGATATACGGTATGATGGAGGTAACTTGACATACATTGACAAGGTTAATTCTGATTCTTTCTTAGTGATTATCCTTAATGAGATGCTGGTAGCATTAGGTTATTCGAAAGAAGACATACTTACATATCATTTTAAAACCCTTTGAGAAGATTTGGATTTAGGTTTAAGACAATTAGGCAGTGATAGTGATGCTCTTAGATTGATCAAGTATGCTGAAACTACTAAAGTGATTGAAGTATATGTAATGCACTTGAAAACATTCCTAAAAATGATTTGAGTGAGGATTTAGGGCAAGTAACACAAGATGTTCCTAAAAAGGATGTTCCTCTGGTGGAGTTGGTTAATGTAACACCTCAACCGATGGCGGAAACATCGAGGTGTCATGTATGAATGATTGTTCAGTAGCACATGGTATATATTGAAATTTTAAATACTTTATTCATAGCATAAATATCCAAATGAAACATTGTCTAAAAATCCAAAACTTCTAGTATATATCATGAAATAAAACAACTTCAAATAACTTCATAATAATTCTTCAAGCATACTCTAAGCCTCAGCTTCATTGTTACCTGAAACATGTTAATTTTGAAAATATTTTTTGTTCAACAAAAGTTGGTGAGAATTACCTAGGTTTGAATATTGAATAAAAACTTGTACAATTCGAGTGTCATGGTAAGTCTAATATGTGAAAACAAAACTACTAGGTAAATCGGGTGCATAATCAAACCTTGTGACTAGAATATTGTGGTCCAACCCATATGCATATGGTTCACTCGATTTTGTTATATGTTCGATAACAATCACCCACGCTACCCATACTGGAGATACACGTATCCGGGTGGGGTTGTCAGTCTAATAGATCTATCATTGTATATCGTCGCTCGATCAATGTTAATGATTATGCTAGTTTAATTGTGCTTACCCTAGTAATGTTTAAGACATAAATAAAAGAAATTCGAAAAATAAATAAATAAAAGACTATTTGTAGATTTTTTTATTAAGGATGGTCATATCATAAGATTTTAAATATGAAAATAATTTTTATAAAATTATTTTCTCAAAAATTGAAAATTTAGTATATTTATTTCTATTTGTCAAAATATAGTTTTAATATCTAAAAATATTAAAATTATTGAAATTTCAAATTAAAATTTATATTTCTGTTCTAAATGAACAAAAATAATTTATGTAAAATTTTGGTATAAAAATAGTGAAAAATGAATTTATTATGATTTATTTATGATTAAAATAGAAAAAAATTATTTAAAAATATTAAATAAATGGTTTTCTGGAATAAAAAATTATTTCTGAAATATTTATTGGTTTATAAGTTTAACATAATTTTTGTGGAATTTTATAGACTTGTTTAGATATTTTTATAGAATTTTAAAATTATAATTGAATAAAATTGTAATATATATAATATATATTAAATAAATGATTTTTGAAAAACTAAAAATTTTATAATAAACTTTATCATCAGATTAGCATAAAATAATTTTTATAGAATTTATAAGGCACTTTTAGTATTTAAAAACTATTTTTAAAAGAATATAGAAATATAGGTACATAAGAAAACTAAAAAAAATGGTTGCTTGTGCCAGGACTCGAACCCGCATCCTTGGCCGAGTCAGTGTGTTTAAATCACAAGTCCAGACCAACTGGTCTGGACCCTGAGAACGATTATTGTTGATTAAATATAATTATAAGGGCTTCTTGGATTAATTCATAATTTGCTTAGAAAAAAGAATGATGGGGACGGGGATTGTAACATTTCGCATTTAATATTTATACGTTACGAATAATTTAAATAAAACGTCAAGTTTCATTGTTATTATTATTATTTTTAATTATTATTGTGTTGTATTTGGAACCCTAATACTATATTATTAATATATAATATACATATATATAAAGTTTTTAATGTCAAAAAATTTATGCTTGGGCCGGGAATCGAACCCGCGCCCCAAGCCGGGTCTCTAACACAACAACCCCACCAACTGAATTACACACAAATCTTGTTTCAATTCCAACCTATAATTGTTATATCACGTGATTCAGCTCTTCACAGTTGACTTGGAAAGTCAACTGTGACAACAATTACCATAATCAAACCATTTTGAACGCGTATTGATCCTGGATTGGCATGACATCGTGATTTCCGGTCTATTACACGTCATATACACGATCAATTACCTTTAATTCGTCCCCAATCTTACTTAATTACGCGGCACACCATGAATGCACGGTCAAACCTTCCAATTCAACGACCCAAGCCCTATCCCTATAAATTGGACATCACAGATCATTCACAACTCGCCGAACACTCTTTCTCAATCTCCAATTTCTCATTAAATCTGCTGTTCGAAGTGTTTTTGATCGTGTTTGACTTTCTGTGTTGACTGATCAATTCATATCCAAATCGTGTTTGTAAGTAAAGTTTTTCATATGGGTTTTAATCTTCGGCAATCACACAACAATAACCCTATGATTAATCGGGTTATTGTTGTGTGAATCCATCAATTAGAAATTCTAGGGTTCGGCCGAGTATAATTGGGGAAGAACATGAAACGCAGATCTGTTTATTTAATTTAAACGGATACAAACTCAACACAACCACTGATCCTGATCTAGTGGTTGTGTCTGTTGTTATCAAACCCGAGCACACGTGTTCGAGTCCCGTGTAAAACCGTTTTGATTCTTTTCTTTTTAAATGGAATAATAATCATTTTCTTATATAGTATTTAATTATAATAATCAGAAACTAATCGTTCTCAGGGTCCAGACCAGTTGGTCTGGGCTTGTGATTTAAAACCAACGAACCGGCCTAGGGCCCGGGTTCGAACCACGACATCAACAACATTTTTTTATTAAACACACACACACACACATATATATATATATATATATATATATATACCTTTATATTCTTAAAAAATTCATTTTAAAATACTAAAACTCTTTTAAAAATTCTACAAAAATTATTTTGTGTTAATCTAGTGAAAAAGTTTAACATACAATTTTTAGTTTTCAAAAATTTATTTATTTAATATATATAAAATAATTCAAGTTTATTCTATTATAATTATAAAATTCTATAAAAATATCAAAACAATTATATAAATTTCCACAAAAATTATTCTAAGTTTATATAACATTAAACTTTTCTGAAATGATTTTTATTTCTGAAAAATCATTTATTTAATATTTTAATCAATTTTTGTTAGTTTTAATCATAAATAAATCATAATAAATTCATTTTTTAATATTTTTGCACCAAAATTTTATATAAATTATTTCTATTTATTTGGAACAGAAATACAATTTTTTATTTAATAATTCTTTAATTTTAATATTTTTAAATATTAAAGTTATAATTTGACAATTTGAAATAAATAGATTTAATATTCTATTTTTAAGAAAATAATTTTATAAAAATTATTTTCATACCTAAAACTTTATATTGTGACCATCTTTAATTTAAAATTTACAAAAAAATATTCTTGTTTATTTATTTATCAAATTTCTCGTATTTATTAAACATTTTATTTATTAATCAAACGAACACTTATCCTCAATTTGAAACCCTAGAATATATTTGTAGACTAGAAAGACTTAGACATATGTATTACTTTAATTATAGGGTAATACTTGGCATTGTTGGACAACACACTATTCTATTTTTCAAGAGATATAACATTTTGCTAAGGTGAGTTTTACATAGCCCCTTTTCTATTTCACTATTTTGGGGTGAAACATGTTACAACATTCTATCTACAATTCAATCATAAAGTGTCTATGTGTTATTCTATGTTGCATTATGTCTTAAACATGACTAGGGTAAGCACAATATTCTAGCATAATCATTAACATTGATCAGCTGACGGTATACAATGATAGATCTATTGGACTGACAATCCCACCCGGATACGTGCCTCCTACAAAGGTAGCGTGGGTGATTGTTATCGCATAACATAATCGAGTGAACCATGAGCGTATGGGATGTACCACAATACAACAGTCACAAGGGTTGATTATGCACTCGATTTACTTCTAGTATGTTTTCACATATGGACTAGACTTGCCATGACACTTGAATTGTACAAGTTTTATTCAATTATCAAAACCTATGTAATTCTCACCAACCTTTGTTGACCCAAAATATTTTCAAACTTAACATGTTTCAGGTTATAACATGCTCGAAGATTTGAGTTAATCCTTGAAGATGCGTAGCTTGTATTTTTCATTTTGATGTACAAATTCTTAGAACAATTGTATGTAATTTATTTAAATCATTTATTGAAACTTATTATTTACCATGAGCTACTGAACAATCATCAATACGTGACATCCCGATGTTTCCGCCATCGGTTGGGGTGTTACAGGGATCGATCTCGTGCACAAGCCGGTTCCCACGTCTTAACACATAAGATTGATACCAACTGATCCACAGATCAGTTGGTGATAGAATTCGTTTTGTTTTAAACTTAAACAATTGTCAGCGATTCAATAATCCCCAAATCGATAGAACATGAACCCTAGTTTATCTAATCACATCAATTCACAACCAATAGCCCCTGTAATGTTGAGGCTATTGTTTGTATGATGCCGACTAACAAAACCAACCAAAGAATTTGGACTTACAGTGCGTGGAAAGCAACGAATGATTCGGTCAAGAGAAAAAGTCAACCGAGGCGAATTTGTGGATTTGGATGAGTTTTAGGATAAATTGAGAATTGGGATATGCTTATCGGCAATCTTAGCTCATGTGGGAGGTATCAATTTATACTAATCACACGAAAACGTAATTTGGAAGATCTAGACCCACATTAAACGTATACGCGTAAATTACACAAGATTTGGAAAGTTTTTAACTGTGATTGGCGTGGGAAATACGCAGGGTAGGTCGGTCTATACTTACCATAAACGAATTGCAATTCAAGAATGCGGATTGTGTTGATTTGAAAATGTTGGACTCACAGTTGACTTTGTGCAGAAATAAGGAAAGGTTATGTTTATTTTGGTTTGGTTAGGAACACAAGGAGAGCCGTAGCCCAGTTGGTTAAAGCGTGTGTGTATGTTGGGCCGGCCATAGACGCAGGTTCGAGTCCCGGTCCATGTGTTTTATTTTTTAGCAATTATTTCACTATTATTATATTATCATAAGTATATACTATGATTATGTAAGCCCGAATATGTCACAAAATATTTTTAGAACGTACTAGAATGTCAAAACGCAACGTTTTATTGATTGAAATAATCGAACGTACATAGTGAAAAAGCGAAATGTTACAGTCTCCCCTACTTTTAGGAACTTCGTCCCGAAGTTGGAGTTGGAGAGTTTGCTGAGAAAAGGTGTGGGTACTTAGACTTCATCTGGTCTTTGCGTTCCCATGTGAACTCTGGACCTCGTTTAGATTCCCAACGAACCTTAACGATCGGGATGCGACTGCGCTTGAGTTTCTTGATTCCAGTGTCCATGATCTCAACAGGTTTCTCAATAATGTGCATAATTTCATCGATTTGCACATCCTCAAGAGGGACATGGAGGTTCTCATCTGCTAAGCATTTCTTGAGATTCGAAACGTGAAAAGTTAGGTGAACATTGCTTAGCTCAGGTGGAAGATCAAGTTTGTAAGCCACTTTTCCAATCCTGTCAAGCACTTTGAATGGACCCACGTAAGGAGGAGCTAGTTTTCCCTTTCTCCCTAAGCGAATCACTCCCTTCCAAGGAGATACCTTAAGAAGTACAAGGTCCCCGACTTGAAATTCCAAGGGCTTTCGACGTTTATCAGCATAACTCTTCTGTCGACTTCTAGCCTTGAGAAGATTATCCTGTATCAGTTGAATCTTATCTGTGGTTTCCTGAATCAATTCAGGTCCAGTGATCTAGGCTTCACCAACCTCAGTCCAACAGACAGGTGAACGACACTTACGACCATAAAGTGCCTCGAAAGGAGCCATGTTAATGCTGGCATGATAACTGTTGTTGTATGAAAACTCAACCAAAGGAAGATGGGAATCCCATGCGCCACCAAAATCAATGACACATGCCCTAAGCATATCCTCGAGTGTCTGGATGGTTCGTTCAGTCTGACCATCTGTCTGACGATGATAAGCAGTGCTCAGGTTTAACTTGGTACCCAAAGCTTCTTGTAAAGAATCCCAAAAGTGAGAGGTGAAACGACCATCACTATCAGAGATGATGTCCAAAGGTATACCGTGGCGACATACGATTTCACTCATGTGCATCTTTGCCAACCTTTCCACAGAAGATTTCTCACGAATTGGTTTGAAATGGGCTGACTTAGTTAAACGATCAATGATTACCCAAATGTTGTCATAACCTTTGGGTGTACGAGGGAGTTTAGTGATGAAGTCCATTGCTATGCTCTCCCATTTCCATACAGGAATCTCTGGTTGTTCAAGCATACCAGAAGGTCGTTGATGTTCAGCCTTGACCTTGGAACAAGTGGGACATTTTGCTATGAAAAGAGCAATATCTTTCTTCATACCAGGCCACCAATACTGTAACACCCCAACCAATGGCGGAAACGTCGAGGTGTCTCGTAGTGATGATTGTTCAGTAGCTCATGGTAAATAATACATTTCAATAATTGATTTAAATAAATTACATACAATTGTTCTACAAGAATTTACATATCAAATGAGAAATACTAAATATGCATCTTCAAGCATTAACTCTAGTCTTCAAGCAAAGCTATAACCTGAAACATGTTAAGTTTGAAAATATTTTGGGTCAACAAAAGTTGGTGAGATTTACATAGGTTTGAATATTGAATAAAAACTTGTAAAATTCGAGTGTCATCGCAAGTCTAGTCCATATGTGAAAACAATACTACCCGGTAAATCGTGTGCATAATCAAACCCTGTGACTAGAATATTGTGGTCCATCCCATACGCATATGGTTCACTCGTTTATGTTGTGATAACAATCACCCACGCTACCTATGTAGGAGGTACACGTATCCGGGTGGGGTTGTCAGTCCAATAGATCTATCATTATGTATCGTTGGCTTGTACGGAGTTAATGATTATGCTAGAATAATTGTGCTTACCATAGTAATGTTTAAGACATAATGAAACATAGAATAACACATAGACACTTATGTTGAATTGTAAATTGATGTAGTAACATGTTTCACCCCAAAATAGTGAAATGGTAAAAGGGGCTATGTAAACTCACCTTAGTGTTAGAATGGAGACCCTTGGTATATAAATAAATGTGGTTTGTGTATGTCCAAATATCACCCTATTTCAAGGTAATAAATAAGTGTTGGGGAAAACTTAATAAGTCTAATTTTCCTAGTCTAAAGTATGCTAGGGTTCCAAATTTGGGATTAATAATTGATTTATGATTAAATTAAAATAATTGTTAATAACTTAATAAATAAAAAAATAATTAATAAGAATATTTCTGACCAATATTAAATAAAGGTAGTTGTATTGTAATGTAATAAACGTGAAAATAATTTTTATAAAATTATTTTCTTAATTAACGAATATATATATATATATATATTAATACTTATTCGTCAAAATATAGACTTAATATTTAAAAATATTAAAATTTATAAATTTCAAACCAAAAAAATTATATTTCTGATCTAAATGATTCATAATAATTTATGTGAATTTTTGATGTACAAATAATGAAAAATGAATTTATTATGATTTATTTATGATTAAAATAACAAAAATCGATTAAAAATATTAAATAAATGATTTTTCTGAAATAAAATTTATTTTTGAAATATTTATTGATTTATAAGTTTAAAATAATTTTTGTGGGATTTTATAAAGTCGTTTTGATATTTTTATAGAATTTTAAAATTATTAAGTAATAAACTTGTAATATTTATAATATATAATAAATAAATGATTTTTGAAAATCTAAAAATTGTATGATAAACTTGACCATTTGAATATTATAAAATAAATTTTATACAATTTATAAAGCATGTTTGGTGTTTAAAAACTATTTTTAAAAATTATATAGAATAAATATCAAGATAAAGGCTTTAAAAAAAAAAGATTGTGGCTGCTAGGAATCGAACCCGGGCCTCTGGCCGGTTCGGGGTTTATAATCACAAGCCTGACCAACTGGTCTAGACCCTGAGAACATTATGATTTGATTTCTATTAATTATAAAGGCTGATTAGGATTTATCATAATTTACGAAAAAAGAAAAGCTGATGCCTGGGATCGAACACCAGACCAAAGCCGGTTCTGTTAATTAGCACATGACACCCAACCATCTGCTCTATAGACCAGGTGGTTGTTTTATTTGATACAGAAACAATTTTGTATGTTTACTAGGCAGAGTCATCTTCCCCAATTCGAATACTATGAACCCTAGTTTTCTAATGCGGTCAATTAGCATCCAATAGCCCCTGAAATGTTGGGGCTATTGCTCGTGGACCATCGAAAAACAAAACCAACTAAGAAAAAAAGACTTACAAAGCGATTACAACTTCGAACGAATAGTCAAACAAAAAAGTCAACTGAGACGGATTTGCAGAATTTAAAAGTGTTTAAGGATAATTTGGGTATGTGGGTTTGTTTATCGGTGCTATGAGCTTACAAAGGGGGCCTCAGTTTATACTAATCATACGTAATCGTAATTTTGGAAGATTTGACCCGTCTTGAATACGTATACGCGTGATTGGGCTCAAAATGGAAGGTTTTAACTATGATTTTTGCGTGGAAATTAAGCAGACGAGGTCGGTCAACATATTTCCATAAACGAATTTGAAATTAAACGCGGATTGAATGTTGATTATGGGAAGATCGGCTCGCAGTTGACTTTCCAATTCAACTGTGCGATAATAAGGAGGGTTTATATTTATTTGCGATTAAGTTTTAGCACCAAACAGGATGCAGCCCAGTTGGTTGATGCTTGTATGTGAATCAGACCGGTCATGGACGCGGGTTCGATTCCCGGCCCATACATTTATTTTTTTGGCAATTATTTCCCAATTTTAATAATAATATATGTTTATAGTATGGTTATATGAGTCCGAAAGTGTCACAAAATATTTTTTTAGAACGTACAAAAGTGTCGAAATACAAATAATTATTAGGTAAAACATATATTGTTTAAAACAATACATTGGTTTTATTAATTAAAAATTTAGTGAAAATTCGCGATGTTACAGTCTCCCCTACTTTTGGAAACTTCGTCCCGAAGTTATTAAAAACACAGGGTTGAGGGTGATTGGGTAAAAATTAAGGCAACTGTGATTTGGGAAAATTCGAGTTAAGGCACGGCATGAATTTATAGGTAACAGAATAAATTGTTTCGAATAATCTGGATAGGAGGTTTGATATGTGTGAGTTAGGTTCGTCTGAAGTAGTAAGGAGAATAAGAATCTAGCAAAACACTAAACTTAAGTTTTAGGAATCCTAAAAGAAATGCGTGAGTTGATTGACTAAATGAACTACCAGATAACTAGAGTTTACATTTGGTTACCTACCGGAACCTTGATAGAATTTCACACTACCTTAACGTACCTGTAAATTCATGATTACGTTCCGGACCGTAATCACCAATTTACCTTACATTAAAGTTTTGTGTCCTTCTATGACTCTAAACACACATGTAAGTAATGCAAAATAACCTAGGATTAAATCTTTGTATCAATGAGTCTAATAAATTTTTGTATCAAATTACATGTATGATGTATCCAAAAATGTGTCCAACTGTTGAGCAGGGAAAAGACCTCTACCAGTCAGTGAGTAGGAACCTCTACCGATTGTTGAGCAGGTGCGATAGCCTCTACCAGTCGTTGAGCAGGTTGTTAGGACCTCTACCTACCGTTGAGCAGGCATGATGACCTCTACCAATCGTTGAGTAGGTTATTTGGTACTCTACTAACTGTTGAGCAAGTACTTCATCCTCTACCAGTTGTTGATTAAGTGTAACAATTATCACACATAAATTGCAAATTGATAATATACTATAAGCAAGGTTATAAGTGTAACAAGTATAGTATGTGAGTTGTAGTTGTATAGATTTAGATAGCAATTAGTTCACATTCAAACAAACATGCATCCAAGTGTTATGATCATACTAGATAAATGACTCTCATGTAAAAGACAAAAATTTCAATACTTGAATCAAAAAGCGTCAATACAAAGAATTTTAAAAAGCAAAAACATTCAAATGGTGGAGCTTGTTGTTAAGTAGCTGGAGGGTCCCTAGCAGGATTATTCTCATTAGCAGCAGGAATTCAACAAACATTCGCAAGGTGCCCGTACTTTTGACAATTGGTACACTGACGACAAGGCACTTGGGTTGGGTGGTGATACTGACAGGTGTTACACTTAGGTTGGTTCCCGGCATACTGTTTCTTGTTGGGTGGGGCAGTGGCACCTACTGCGAAATTCCTGGCCTTGCGCCTTCTGTTGGTTGAAGACTCAGTTTCAATCTCGATAGCAGGTTGAGGAGTATCCTTCACAACAGTTTTCTTTTCCCCTTTCTGAGTCAGGGTTCCTGCCTTCACATGGTTATCTGTTAGGGTGGCCGCCAAACGCTTTGCTTCCTCAAGAGTAGCAGGGTTCCTTCCCCACACCGTGTCCTGAATCTGCATGGGTAAGCCACCAATGTATTTTTCGATTGCGATAGGCAAGGGGTGACCTTATGTGGTAACAGTAGACTAAGTTCGTGGAAACGAGTGTTGTAGGCTAGGTTTTCTCCACTGTTTTGGGCAAGATCGTGAAACTTATCTTCCAACTTCTTGATTTCATTTCGAGGGCAGAACTCCGCCTTCATAACGTCTTTAGCTTGTTCCCAAGTTAAGGCCAGTGCGACTTCAGCTCCACGGGTACGCTTTTCCTCATTCCACCACGTGAGTGCTCGTTTTTGAAGAACAGTCATAGCATAACAAACCTTAAGGTTATCGGAACACTCACTATTAATGAAGGTATTCTCGATACCCTCGAACCACTGAAGGAGACCAGTGGCTCCTTCGTCCCCGCTAAACTTAGGAGGGTTGCAAGTATTGAAGTGTTTGAGGGTGCAGGCTGGGTGAGCGTTCCCGTTTCCATTTCCATTCCCATTATGATTCCCATTCCCATTACCATTACCATTGCCGTTTCCATTCATTTGGATGATTTGAGCCACCAAATTAGGAACCAGAGTTGCTATTTGTTGCGCCATTTGTTGGGTAATGATCGCAGCCAGTTGGACATCACTACCATTGTTGTTATTGTTATTGTTGTTGTTGTGGTTGTTGTTGTTGCTGCTCCCTTCCTCATTTTCGTTGCCACTGTTAAGGCGAGTGCTGCGACGAGGAGGCATGATCTGTAAGAGACACAATGAAGGTTCAATGAGACATGGAATGAATGAGGTAATATAAGGAATGTAATCATTTATCCACTAATTAAAACGAATAAACGAAAACGTTGACTTATCAAAGATTCTAGATTCTAATAACATAGTGAAGACATGCTTTAGCCTATAAGTGAACACTCATCCCGAGAATTCCCAGGTAGGCATCCGGGTCCCTCTTCTGATTGGGATATATGCGCAATGCCAGTCCTAGACAAAAAACTCAGAATACAGGCGTTCACCCTTCCAGATTGCACGTGTTCGTTATTAAAATCTAGAACTTCGACGAGATCTCAAGGTGGTTCAGGTTAAACCTGAGGATTTTGTCCTATTAATCTGAAGGTGGATCAGGATTGCGGCAGACGAATAAGAGTAGTCAACTTGTAAAGGCTTAGGATTGTATAGGGTGTAGGATAGGGGTAAGAATAAGGAAGCAATTAGGGTTTCAAGTAAGAGAGGCAAGTACTGTTTTAAATCCCAAAGGTTATAGTCTAGATTATTTTTCTAATAACCTAATTCCCTATAACCAAGGCTCTGATACCAATCTGTAACACCCCAACCGATGGCGGAAACATCGAGGTGTCACGTAGTGATGATTGTTCAGTAGCTCATGGTAAATAATACATTTCAATAATTGATTTAAATAAATTATATACAATTGTTCTACAAGAATTTACACATCAAATGAGAAATACTAAATATGCATCTTCAAGCATTAACTCTAGTCTTCAAGCAAAGCTATAACCTGAAACATGTTAAGTTTGAAAATATTTTGGGTCAACAAAAGTTGGTGAGATTTACATAGGTTTGAATATTGAATAAAAACTTGTACAATTCGAGTGTCAAGGCAAGTCTAGTCCATATGTGAAAACAATACTACCCGGTAAATCGTGTGCATAATCAAACCCTGTGACTAAAATATTGTGGTCCATCCCATACGCATATGGTTCACTCGTTTATGATGCGATAACAATCACCCACGCTACCTATGTAGGAAGTACACGTATCCGGGTGGGGTTGTCAGTCCAATAGATCTATCATTGTGTATCGTTGGCTTGTACGGAGTTAATGATTATGCTAGAATAATTGTGCTTACCATAGTAATGTTTAAGACATAATGCAACATAGAATAACACATAGACACTTATGTTGAATTGTAAATTGATGTTGTAACATGTTTCACCCCAAAATAGTGAAATGGTAAAAGGGGCTATGTAAACTCACCTTAGTGTTAGAATGGAGACCCTTGATATATAAATAAATGTGGCAAATTTCACCCTAATTCAAGGTAATAAATAAGTGTTGGGGAAAACTTAATAAGTCTAAGTTTCCTAGTCTAAAGTATGCTAGGGTTCCAAATTTGGGGATTAATAATTGATTTATGATTAAATTAAAATAATTGTTAATAACTTAATAAATAAAGAAATAATTAATAAGAATATTTCTAACCAATATTAATTAAAGGTAGTTGTATTGTAATGTAATAAACGTGAAAATAATTTTTATAAAATTATTTTCTTAATTAATGAATATATATATATTAATACTTATTCGTCAAAATATAGACTTAATATTTAAAAATATTAAAATTTATAAATTTCAAACCAAAAAAAATTATATTTCTGATCTAAATGATTCATAATAATTTATGTGAATTTTTGATGTACAAATAATGAAAAATGAATTTATTATGATTTATTTATGATTAAAATAACAAAAATCGATTAAAAATATTAAATAAATGATTTTTCTGAAATAAAATTTATTTCTGAAATCTTTATTGATTTATAAGTTTAAAATAATTTTTGTGGGATTTTAGAAAGTCGTTTTGATATTTTTATAGAATTTTAAATTTATTAAGTAATAAACTTGTAATATTTATAATATATAATAAATAAATGATTTTTGAAAATATAAAAATTGTATGATAAACTTGACCATTTGAATATTATAAAATAAATTTTATACAATTTATAAAGCATGTTTGGTGTTTAAAAACTATTTTTAAAAATTATATAGAATAAATATCAAGATAAAGGCTTTAAAAAAAAAGATTGTGGCTGCTAGGAATCGAACCCGGGCCTCTGGCCGGTTCGGGGTTTATAATCACAAGCCTAACCAACTGGTCTAGACCCTGAGAACATTATGATTTGATTTCTATTAATTATAAAGGCTGATTAGGATTTATCATAATTTACAAAAAAAGAAAAGCTGATGCCTGGGATCGAACACCAGACCAAAGTCGGTTCTGTTAATTAGCACATGACACCCAACCATCTGCTCTATAGACCAGGTGGTTGTTTTATTTGATACAGAAACAATTTTGTATGTTTACTGGGTAGAGTCATCTTCCCCAATTCGAATACTATGAACCCTAGTTTTCTAATGCGGTCATACGTCTAATCACCCTTGTCAGATAAGATTTAGAATTAAAATTATTATAACCGTTGAGATATTAACGGTAACATATTTTTGGGGACAATTATTGGTGGTAAAATCTTCAGGATGATACTAACTTGTATTATCTATGTGACATCCTCAGGATACAAAAGGCTGAACAGGATTCAGGATGTAACTGTGTATCATCCTATGTACATCCTAAGGATGGACTAACAAATTATCTTAATATTATGATTGCAAGTATACTTAAACAACATGTAAGACCCATGACAAAGCCCCAATGGCTCTATTGACCTAATCTAAGTCAAAGAAAAGAAGATAACGTCTGGAACAAGTCTTTGATGAAAAGAGAGTCAAATGTAACCGTCGAAGGTTAATAATAGGCGAATATCTCGGAGAATAAGTTATGCAACGGCTGGAATTCATTTAAACAAGGGAACTTTGAGCAGAAACAGTCCATGCATAGCTGATTTTTAGGGATACCTTGCTTAATGCTTTTACTATTAAAAGGGGTGTGATGAACGAAATTAGGACACTTGATAGTTTCTACTCAATTCGAAGCACTTAAACTCAGAACTTTCCTTAGTATCACACACATAACACTGAATTGTAATCTTTACTAATATTAACAAACAAAGTCAGGAGCTTAGACTCCTCCCGAGGTTTTGTGCAGGCGATCATCACTGATCAAGGGTTTTCCTCGTACATCGAGTGTTGTTCTCTTGTTGCATTTTAACTTATATTCATTGTTTACATCTTCGACTTAGACAGTTACATCTTTAGGATATAACTGTCCATCCTCACCTTTTCCTTTTGTAACATCGCAAAATTTTTCCCCCAAAATTTTAATACATAAAAGCCTTTATTTTTTTTGATTTTATTACTTCCTTATCATTAATATTACACAAATGTGTCTAAGTCTTTTTTTTCCTAACTCACAACTTATATATAATAATAATAATAATAATAATAATATAGATGAAAAGTTCATCTAGGTCTACCATAAACCAACACCAACCATGACCATTCCTTAACTAAACCATTAACCCAAACCAAACCCACCCTCCTTAGCCCAAAATCTGCAGCCCAAGATGAATACCCAAACCTGGCCCACTAATCCCTCTCCCACCCCCACTTAGTTAAAAAACAATAAACAAAAAAATAAATACGCCAACCAGACTCGAACCCGAGTCTGGGGCGGTTCAAACCACACAGACCTGATAACCAGCTGGGCTACAGCCCGTTTGTGTTCTGAATCCCAACAAAACAAATAAAAGCTCTCTATATTACCGCACAGTTGACTTAGGAAAGTCAAACCTGCGATCACCTTCCAAATCAAGATCAAAATCACGTTTTTTGAATCACTAGTATGTATGGAATGTTTTAATAGGTATGCAGCGTAGTCAACACGCAAAAATTATCAATTAAACCTTTCCAATTACATGGTATTGCACGTTTTAATATTGATGGGTCAAACATTCCAAATTTCCTTCCAATTCGTGTATATAGGAAGGTTTTAACTCAATTAAATCTGCATACACACATACATACGTGCGACTAAGATAAACCCCACATATGAATTCGTTTTCGTTTCCTCTGTTGGTCGCATTGGAGGTGTTTTGTCTCGGCCTTTGATGTGCGATTTCACTCTTATGATTGTAGGTATGAATTTAATTATTTGTTGCTATGGATTAATCGGCCAATTTGAAACATTAACCCTATGGTTAATTAAACTAGAACAGTGTTTATAAACTGATTAGTATTCTAGGGTTTATGTTTATAATTTGGGGAAGATGACACATGTAGCCCTTGGTTAAAAAACGTTTTTCAATCAAATCAAACCAAAAAGAATATGCAGAGCAGATGGTATTGGTAGTCGTATGTAAGGCTTGGACCGGTTTTGGTCCTGGGTTCGAGTCCCATCATCAACAACAATTATTTTCTTTTAAAACCTTTTCCTTTTTGTATATTTTTATATATTTATATATATATATATTAACTTTTAAAAAATGGTTTTAAAATATCAAAAATGACTTATAAATTCTAACAAATTTATTTTATGATATATAACTAACAAAATTTATTATACAACTTTTATTTTCAGAAAATTTAATTATTTAATATATATAATGAATATTTCAAGTTTATTCTATTATAATTATAAAATTCTATAAAAATATCAAAACGATTATATAAATTTCCACAAAAATTATTCTGAATTCATAAAACATTAAACATTTCTGAAATGATTTTTATTTCTGAAAAATCATTTATTTAATATTTTTAATCAATTTTTGTTATATTTAATCATAAATAAATCATAATAAATTCATTTTTTAATATTTTTGCACCAAAATTTTATATAAATTATTTCTGTCCCTTTAGAACAGAAATACAAATTTTAATTTAAAAATTCTTTAATTTTAATATTTTTAGATATTAAAGTTATATTTTGACAAATCGAAATAAATAGATTAAATATTCTATTTTTAAGAAAATAATTTTATAAAAATTATTTTCATACTTAAAACCTTATAATGTGACCATCTTTAATCTAAAGTTTACAAAAAGACTTTTGTTTATTTATTTATCGAATTTCTCTTATTTATTAAACAATTTAATTATTAATCAAACGAATACTTATCCCCAAATTCGAAACTCTAGAAAATACTTGTAGACTAGAAAGACTTAGACTTATTTGTTACCTTATACATAGGGTAATACTTGGCAACTTTGGGCTACACATATTCTATTTCTCGAGACTTAATACTTTGCTAAGGTGAGTTTACGTAACCATGTTTATGCAATTCTTTATACTTGCAACATTATACTTAAGCAATTCTACATACATGTCTAGTTGTAAACTTTAATGCCTCATGATTTAGACAACAACAACAGTTAGACTTACGCTTCAACATACATAATCATTAGCTATAGCCAAGCTGGCGATACTCAATAATAGATCTATTGGATTGACAATCCCACCTAGATTCGTTGACCATCTTTTATGGGGAGCGCGGGTGATTGTTATCGTTCCAACAAAATATTAAGGTGAACCGTGGATGACGGGGTGGACCTAAACTAGTCGGAGGTTTGATTATGTGCATTCAACACTTCATGTTTATTCATGTAGACTTAAACTTACGATAGACATATGAATTGCTAAACTTTTATTCTTAAACTTAATTGCGTGACATGGCTTATGTATTCTCACCAACTTCTAGTTGACCCCCCCCCCCCCCCCATTTTTACAACTCAACAGGAAATAATGATGCTTGAAGTCTAGAGCTAGCATGAGGAGACAATTTGAAGTTTATGCTTTGTTTGATTATTTGATGTAGACTTTAATGTAATTCAATATTGTAAAGAAATAAAGGATTATTTAAACTTATGTACTACCATGAGCTACTGAACAATCATCAATACGTGACATCCCGATGTTTCCGCCATCGGTTGGGGTGTTACACCTTTGTCATCCTGAACATAGTTGTCAATAAAGGTTTCTTTGATATCCTAAATCTGTCATCCTAAAGATACAACTGAGTTTTGAACATATTAAACACTTTTAGCACTCTACCTCACATTTACTAATTTGGAATACAAAGTTATTTTTACTTAATAATTTTTGACCAAAACAACCACTACACATGGTCTAATAGTTTTTACGTATTGATTGTGAATTAAGCATGATGTAGTGATCATGTGGAGATAACTACATATCTTGGGTAGGATGAGTCTGTTTTGTGTCTTACTGATCAAAATTATGCATATGATATATATATATATATATATATATATATATATATATATATATATATATTGGTTATTGGATATTAGACTAAGTTCAAATAAAAACAAGGTTGAGTTGGAAGAATCATGGGAACTCTGACGTAAAATGTGAATTTAAAAAAAAATTTAACACTGACGTAAAAACGGTTGAGTTGGAAGAATCATAGTAGAAACAAATTCGAAACTAGTTCGAACAAAATCAACACAAACGGATTCAAAACCAACATAAGCAGTTCGGCAATCAGTGTGGCAAACCAAAAAACGACACCAACTTTAACAATACGTTCAGTTCAAAGGGCTAATTCATCAAGTCCATACACAATGGTAATCTCGTGGCAACTTGATTCATTAACTAATAATAAAAAAGTGTTGGTTTTATAAAAAAGTTTTATTATATATTATTACATTAAAACATGGTTTATAATCTGTAAAATATAGACAGAAAACAATAAAATATTAAAATGATTATCGTATTTACAATTAGCTGGCTCTCATGCCATGTTAAAAAAATCCTTATCAAAAGCTTCAAACAAAAAAAGAAAATGTTGAAAATAATCGATTCACAAATGAACTGGTGAACAGTAAGAATATAATGGAATGGATGAACAGAATTTAGTCCTATCATAGAAATATACGAAAAATATGGATCTAATAATACGTGTGTATTATAAAATACCAAAATACCCTTGTAAATACTTGTTAAGTGATGCCATATGTCAACTTACTAATGGTCCCTATAGTTTTTAAATGGAAATTAGTTTGTATAAGATCCTATGCCTGTATTTGTTTTACAGAAAGTGATGAAATCTCAATGGAAATGAAATTTAAAAATTTTCCTTATGTTCTTCGTTTAAACAAAATATGGTATTTATTTGGCAAGGAATTAGAATTGGAAGTGAAAATGAATTCCTATAAATTCTTTTAACAAAATGAATTCAAGATCCTTTTGACAATGAATTCAAGTAAATTCATTGGAATCTTCGACCAGTCACCGATGTTGAGAACGTCTTGACCCAAATTAGTTCGCCGCCAACACACAACAATTCAACCCGACCCAATGTTAATCCGAAAGGTCTCATCCCAACCTAACACACTGCCAACCAAACGTCTCGAACCGACCTGACCCGCCAACCCCCGAAACGTCTTGACCCGACCCGGGCCACCGGCTATCCGAACAGGCCCATCCGATTGACGCATGAGGTCGTTTTGGCATTTTGTTCGGGTCAGGTTGACAGTGGGGTCGAGTCGGTTCTGCAATCAGATGTCGATCGTTTCGGGCTAAAGGTGCTGGTCAGATCAGTTCTACTGGCTAAGTTTAGTTTAGGTTGGTGGTGCGCATTGGGTTAGTAGTTAGCGTATGTGTCGAAAATTTGATCAAGGAGGACAAGGCGGTGGCAGTTTGACGGGGGATTCTATTACTTTTGCCAACCGAACGGGGGATTCTATTACTTTTGCCAACCGAACACATGATCAATGGAGTTAAAATTTCAATTCCTATAGAAACTATTTTAATTCCAAATCCAGTTCTTTCAAATTCGAATTCTAATTCCGTCACGTTAAATAAAACAAACACTACCTTATATATCATCCATCAATCCCTTGCAACAATTAACATGAGCTTTAACCCATCACTTTTCAAACATACAAATATGTAGGCCCCATTAGGTATACTTTCAGACCTATTCATTCCACGTAGGTACTTTTAACACAGAAATCACCCATAACTCCTTTCAAACCCCTCAAAAAATAAATACTAAATTGATTGTAAGTGTAGAAGACCCACCCGATGTTCTTTCACGCCCGTTAACGAATGACTCTTTTAATGCTCTTAACGTTTAGGGGGACTGGTATTTAACGCTATTAACTCCTCATGGCATCTTTAACACATGGTGATGCTAGAGTATACCCCAAGGCCTTAACATGAAATTCAACCAAGTCAAGTTATAATAAACAATATCGACACGTATATTTCAACATGACCTAATGATAAAGAGATATGTAATTAAAGGGATTATTTAAACATTTTAGATAAAAAAAAATACCTTTAAAAAAAGAAAAAAAAATTCATCGTGGCGCATTGGATATGAACAGTTGCATTAAAGTAGAATATATATTCTAATCATACAAGTTGTAATTATTGACATAACATGAATGACCACTTCAATTTAAAATTTGCTTGATTTATAAGTAGTTTTCTCTATATAAGGCATGCTGCTAGATTACTCTTCCTCTTATAAACTTGTAAATTAAGTAGAAGAAGAACAAAGTTTAGTCTTTTATTGATTCTTTGTATAACATTTTTTTCATGCAAATTAATCGTTGATTTGAATGGCAATGGCTGAACCAAAGCAGAGTGAAAGAAAAGCAGTAATCATCCCTGCATACGTAAAAGCCCTATCGGGTTCTATTGGTGGAGTTGTGGAGGCATCCTGTCTCCAACCCATGGATGTGATCAAGACCCGTTTGCAACTGGACCGGACGGGTACCTACAAGGGTATTCTGCACTGCGGCAGCACCACTGTGAAGACGGAAGGGGTGCGGGCTCTCTGGAAGGGGCTTACACCCTTTGCGACCCACCTGACTTTGAAGTATGCCCTTCGGATGGGCTCTAATGCTGTTATCCAATCTGCGTTTAAGGACCCCAACACTGGGAAGATTAGCAATGGAGGGAGGTTTGCTTCCGGGTTTGGTGCTGGTGTTACTGAAGCACTACTTATTGTTACCCCCTTTGAGGTACGGCAACCTTTATTAATTTAGTTTAGTAAGAAAGGTACCATTAATTTAGATATATCTTGGTGCATGTTCGTAGGTTGTAAAAATAAGACTGCAGCAACAAAAGGGACTGAGTCAGGAGCTTCTTAAGTACAAGGGTCCCATCCATTGCGCTCGGTTGATCATCCGCGAAGAAGGCATACGTGGACTATGGTCAGGGGCGGTCCCAACGGTTATGCGCAATGGTACAAGCCAGGCGGTTATGTTCACGTCCAAGAGCACTTTTGATGGACTATTTTGGAGCAAACACGAAGGCGATGGGAAGGTGCTTCAACCATGGCAGTCGATGATATCTGGATTCCTAGCGGGAATCGCGGGTCCGGTGTGTACGGGGCCGTTTGATGTTGTGAAAACAAGGCTGATGGCACAAGCTCGGTCGGGTGGTGCGTTCAGGTACACGGGTGTGTTTCATGCAATCTCCACAATATACAGTGAAGAAGGGGTGCGTGCACTGTGGAAAGGCATTCTTCCACGTTTGATGCTAATCCCACCCGGCCAGGCAATCGTGTGGGGTTTGGCTGACCAGGTGATTGGCTTTTATGAGAGGAATTACATCCATAATAATAATAATAATATGTTGGCCAGCTAGTTTCTTGCACTACCTAGACTCCTTTTGTGTTGCATTTCGATCAATTACAAAAACATGTTTCTCTCTTAACATGAATAATATAATATATGATTATTATTTCAATAATAAGAATCATAATTTGGCCAATCAAACACTTACATCGACTATATTTATTTAACTACAATTTGTAGTTGTTTAAATGTGTTGTGGGTCAACAAGCAACGATTTTTTTTTATTTCTGTATTTAAATGGCATACATATTGAAAGTACATTGCCTCATCAACCACATTCCAGCTCGTCAAACAATGGCACACTAATCATAATAACATTTCACACTATGAAGTACCCCGTGATGTTGTCCCAGACGATCAAATAAAACACAAACACGAAATGTTTTGTGGCGAACCCGCGACTCTTATTCAAACAAACGATTTAACTAAACTTATAAAGAAATGGACAAATAAAATAATAACCTACATCCCTATTTATACTAAAATAACCATAGTAATCATACTCAAATACTTCTATCAATTATAATCTAATACTAACCACGCATCATTATCTCTACTAATTAAACAAACTAAATAATTCTGAATATTCAAATAATTAATTAAATATTCAGAATTGGTAGCGTTGCAGCTTTTCGTCCGTTTACCTACCACCCACTTGTGAAATCTTTATGGTGTTTAATGAAGTTTTCAAATATTCTCCAAAAAAAAAAAATATTAAATACTAATTAATAAAACTCTCCACTTTGACCCCTTCGACTTTCAACTTATACGACAGTTGTCGGTTTTAGTAGTTGAAAAGATATCATTTTTACGGTGATAAAAAACTATGATGTTAAAACATCAAAAACGTTAGTTTTGGAAAAAAAAAAAAAAAAAAAAAAAGATGGTTTTTACTAAAATATTATCAAGTTTTAAATTTATAAGTAAACGATATTTACATTAAAACTAAAACTAACACACAGGCAGAGAACGTGACGTGCATAGCATAGATTTTATGGTAAATACTGAAGATCGTATTCAGAGAACACACTTTCCCCTACTCAACCTTTCATCACTTTTGTTAATCGGGTTTTGAAAAGAAAATATAATGGAAGGGTTCAAAAAGAAAAATAGTTTTTTTGAAAAGGTTTTGGCTTTAAAAATAAAATAAAAGATAAAGAAAACGTGCTACTCTGAGATACTCTTCGGATAAGTAGGCTAATTATATTAAAAGTAGTAGTAGTTTAATTCTTGATGTGGAACACGAGTTTTGAACTTCAGAGTTAGGAGATGAGAAAAGAAATAAATAAGGGATGATGTTCTGGCAACTAAATGCGTCACGTGTAGGGGAAGTGCACGAGTCCCCATAAAGGTGTTTTCGGACTGCTGGCCCGTAAGCCGGTCTTCTCCTGGTTGATAAGTGTCGTCGAGCCTAACGCACACAAGTCAAGTAGTTTATTGGAAAGCTTGAGTCCTACTTTTTAGGCACTTCCCAAACCATCGCAACACCATTCATTTAAACATTGGGTTTTTTGATTTATCATTCCTAAATTAAAATAGAGGTGAACTCCAACTAGGATCCCTTCAACCTTTCTTAACTCTCATTTTCCGTACCGAAGGATTAATTGTTGCCGGAAATCCTCTAAAAAGTAAATGGCTTTGTACTAGTGAGAGTTAGAGAAAATATTCTTCTTATGTTCATCTTTATATAATATTTACTTTTCATGTCTTTAAACAACTCCAAGCCACTTCCAAAACTTTGATGATTGTTAAAGACACTACTCATTAATACTACTGACAAATTAAATATTTAGTGGTCAATTAAATATAAATTTGGTTTTGTGATTATTAAGTGACTTAATAATTTCAACCATTAACCTCCAAGACTTGTGATAACCTTAACAAATGTTGAACATAAACGTAAAGGCGTGTAGCCCGAAGACCATTGGTGCACCCATAGGGAATATGCCTTTTTGCCAAGAAAACCCACTCACACATCTGGTGTGATACCAGAAACTTGTCATTTGGATATGGTCCACTTTAGAAGCCATTGTTTAGAGTCCCGTTTGGATATCAGAAACTCGAAAGATCTGTCTCACTACCGGAACCTTACCTTGGATCGAGCTTGGGACTACCAGAAGCCGTACGAGCCCATGGTAGTTTTTAGAAAAGTTAAGTTTTTGTTGATTTTAGGATGGTTAAGTTAACCACTAATTTGTCATGTCACAAAAGATAAACAAACAAGAGTTAGTTAAGAAGATAAACACATCAAGTAACTAAAAAGAATATACTAATCTATACTATATTATAAAGCATGAGGAAAGGATGACCGTAAAATTTAAGTAAATACAAGTGTTTATGCTTATGGTACAATAATAAATGAGGTTAGTTTAAGGGCAAAGTTGTCTTTTCTATACTCTTTAAATTACTATAACATTTGTGACAATTTAAGGGTGAGTTTCAAAACGTAGATGAGAAGTTGAAAATTTGAATTTATATCTCTATAAATTACTATAACATTTGTGAGTTGTGACAATGTTAGAGTGAGTTTCAAAATCAAAAACAGGAGTTGAAAAGTTGAATTTGTGTTATCTTGGAAACCAAAGGACACTGGGATGCTTCATTTTCTAAGCGGATGGAGATTTTACTATCAGTCATAAATAGATGGAAAACCTCACTTATTTGTATACAAATGGGAAAATGACTAGCTTCTTTATTCATCATATATCTTTAAACGTCACAAGAATCCTAACAGATCAAAGGTAGGTTTTTCAGTTTTTGGTTCTAATTCGTATATTGTTTGATATTTGATTGTTTTGAATGAAAGAGACATGAAGACCTTTTGGAGAACCCATCAATGATCAATGGCAGTGGTGGCTTTCATTTTTTGTTGTGTGTTTAGTTTTTTATATTTTTGCTTTTATGCATTGTCTTTAGAGGCTTTGTAATTATCCAATTAGTTTAATATAAATGGTTTGACGTATTTCTTTTTATTTGAACAAAAGAATATGGAACAAAGTATGCATAAGCCATCAATGGAGATGCCAACCCCAACAATGATGATCAATTGCGACGAAGGTTTTCACACTCATGTGTGTTTTATTTTAAGCATTGTTAAATGAAATAATCTTAAATATTAAAACCCACAAAATGTTCTTGATCATGTATAAGAATTGTTTCGATGCTTGGTATGTCCTTTGATTTAGGATATTTATTATTGTACCAAATGGTTTTGTTTACTTTTAATATTTGAAAATGTTTAGCCTGTGTACTTCTTACATTACAGTGTGGTTTTTATTTATTTAATTTGTACTGTTTATATTAATGGATTATGTTTAACAATATAATAATTGGAGTACTTTTTTAAGTTTTAACTATTTTAGCTTTTTTTTATGCATTCTTTATTTAGATTCGGTTAATTAATTAGTGAAAACAAACAAAATTTTATGTTGTTTGCTTTGATAAACTAAGTTTAGCATACGGTTTAAACTTAATATCGTTATAACAATATCGTTAAACACACTTTAAGGCACAAAACTATAAACATCTATGTTGAATTTGGAACTTTAAACATGACACATATGTGTTTAACTTTTCAAATTCAGGGTGTACTATTTTTTGGATTGATGTTTCTGCTTTTATACACATGTATTTTCATTTTGCATATTCTCAAAATCAATTAATAAAGCTTTTTCATGAGGGAAGGATGACCATAAAATTTAAGTAAATACAAGTGTTTATGCTTATGGTACAATAGTAAATGAGGTTAACTTCGCAAACGGTTTGCAATCATGGCATTTAATCTGTTGTGCTCCATTTCTATCAGTTCAACAAACAATACAAAATCATGCAAGCTTCATGTTGTCGCAAAGAGAAGCCAAAGCTCTAACAAGGATTGGAACAAGACATCGCTCACAAAATTTCCACTGGTTCATGAGGTTAGAGGATATTATGGTAATTTTCATCTCAATCTAAATTTCCGGTTATTAGTAGACAACTAATTGGACCCAATGTTCATAACCGATTTACCAAGCTGAAATAATTGAAACCCATCGGTTTTTGAAATACCTTAATCGAAAGTTATGGTTATGGCTCAAAACCAAATTGAGGCAAATAACAACTTATGCACGCCCTGAAATGCACCAACCGAAGTTTTGTGGTCCCTGCTACAACGCGCGGGCAACCCACTAGTAATATAAAAAGTCTAAGGAATCAAAGAGTTTAGTGAATACTGGATGGAACAACCATCTAAAGATAAAAACATAAGAAAAATGAAGATATTCCACTCATATACAAGCTTCCAATCGCCTTGATCCTATGTTTATGATGTGATTCTCACAACCCCTCGACCTTATTGCATGTAAACTACTCATACGGTGCCATTTCTTGATCAACATCCCAATATAGGAAAGTTCCTAACCTTGGAGAGATTTTGGTCAGCCCTAAGGCCTCTCCACATAACCCCAAGAAGGCTTATGAAAGATAAAAATCGGCACACAAATGGCTGAGTTGAAGCTGCTATTTATAGGTAGAATTCAGGAGGCGCATAACCGTGCACTCGGTATGCACGCCCGTGCATAATGCTTCAAGTACGTTCTGTTGCTGCAGGGGACGATCTGTCTGTACATTGGGGTCCGCACGCCCATGCACTAAGGTGTACACAGCCATGGACCAGACAATGTTGATGTTTTCTTGTTTCTTAAGCTGGTTGCTTTGTCTTCTAGTGTGCAGGCCTTCGTACCAATGTGTGTGGCCCTGCATGGTCGATCCAAGGCCGATTTTGTCTCCCATTTTGCCTCTAGGGAGTCTTTACACATTCTTAGGACATGCTTCAAGTCTCGTGTCTTCAGGAATTTCTGTTTCTTGCTGTTTTTTCCCTAGAATTGCTTATTTTCAGGTTGGAGCTCCATTTTCCTAATAAACACAAACAGGGACGATTATATAACATATATGTACACATGATGGCCATCAATGAGTTTTAGGATTAACTTTCAACATTCCGCTTAATCCTAAAACTCGACTCAAATTTTTCTGACTTCCCCAATCTAACTATGCGGGTCTTGATTGCTCTTGCTTTTCGTGCTCAGTATCTAGCTTTCTTCCTTCCTCTTCTTTGTCACACCCCGCCTAGGCGGAAACACGGGATGCGACGTCGAATGATTTCCAAGAACAAAGGTCACGCAAAGCATCAAATAAATTAAAATTAGGGAAATCCATTTAACAACATTGTTTTACAAAAGATAGAATTAAATTGTCTTAAATAAAACCATTGTTTGAAATTGTCATTAACCAAAATCAATACAACAACGGCTCATGAAATGGTATCCCAAGATGCTCGCACGTGACCCCCCAAGTTCCACGTCCCATGCTAATTATCTGAAAGACATGCATGTAAAAATATGGTTCAACATAAAGTTGGTGAGTGTGAGTTCACGGGATTTAAATGAATGGACTTGTAATCCAAAGCTGACTAAACCACTGCCTAGCTAGGGCAAAGATCAATATGTGATCTGACATGAGCCCATAACCAAACCTTGACGTGTTGTGCATCGCCCATTGTACACTAAAGACAATGAATAAATGTGAAATACAAGCACTCTCTTGATATCTGTCATTCGATCAAAGCGACTGACCAAGCGTGGGGGTGTCAACCCAATAGATCTATTCTGACGTTTCATGGCTAAGTCCATAGCTAATTGTTACGGTGTGATGTATGACACGAGGACTTTGTGGATCCTAAACCTTGTTGTCTCATGTTCACATAATAGTCATAATTGTAACTAAAAACTGTACGCATGTTTTCCCCCAGAAAAATGTAAAACAGTGAAAAGGGTCCGTGAAAAAACTCACCTTGTGTGTGTCTGGAAATGAAATACTGAGCCAGGAGCTAGAGTATCCGACCTACGTGTCCTATGTAAGAAGGGACATTTTAGGTCTATGTTACTTGTATTGCCTACAAGTTGTTCACTTGTTATGTTTGTCCTTGTAACTTAACCCTTTAAGTTATGTGTGTCTTTGATGTAGGGATTTGTGTATTTACGTCTTGTTTCCCCAAAAGATACAATGTTTATCTTTTAAATGTACAATATTAGGGTTTCTAGGTGTAATTTCCCCTAATATTAACCTCATGCCTTGTGTTGCTAGATTTATACCATATTCATGTATGTTTATACACCTTGGTGAGTGTGTGTACTCATGTGTTGTAGGTTATAACACTTTTAACTCAATATGTGTGTATGTCTACCAAATACATGTAATTTAGTTTACTAGCTTCATAAATCTAGTGAAAATATATCATCTTTAGTTAAAAATACCATTTTCATATATCTAGAGATCTTTGTGAAAAAGAGCATCATTTCTTGTGAAAACATAGCTTTTATTAGTGAAACATGTCTTCTTTTGCAAGTCTTTTTATAGGACTAAACATTTTCCATATGGTTTACAAACTACCAAAAATCAAGTTTCATGTTGTTAGTTTAGTAACCACTAATTTCCTTATCATGGTTTCGGCCCATGTGGATGTGTATACATATATATTTTGGTTCTATGTGTGTGTATGTACATACATTTTTTTCAACTAACATTGTGTATTTTTAAATCACATACCCACTTGTTTTACTTGATTTTAGCTACAAGATTTAACATATTAATGAATAACCTTGTATGTAAATGAAAGTAAAATTATAAAACATAAGCTTAAGGTAAATGTTATACCTCCTAGTGAATCAAAGAGTGGGGGATTTAGGGGCCTTGTACTTCCTTGTTTAAGCTCCTTGATACCCCTAATGTCCCTTGGAACAATGGTAGTTTTCGGTTAGGTGTAGTGAGCCGAGTGGGGGTGGGTTCCGGGTGGTGGTGTGGTTCGGATGGTATGGTGGTTCTGGTGGTGTGTTGGTCGGCCGAGGGTGTTTGGGCGTGAGAGAGAGAGAGAGAGAGAGAGAGAGAGAGCTGAGAGTGGGAGATGGAGAGGTAAAGAGTGTTGTTTGGTGCACTTTGTTCTCCATGCTTGGTCTCTTATATATACTAGATGGAATAGCAAGGTCAACTTGGTGGATTGAAGTGGTGATGGTGACCTTTTCCCCTTTGGCGCAAGATGTGGGAAGACGAAAATGAGGATGGTGATGGGTGCATGGTCATCTAGGTTTTAGTGTTTTCAAAGTGGGAAGTCAAATGTGCATTGGTTGAGGTTCATGTATTTCCTTGTTGGTGAAAGTCTTGGATTATATTGTTGGAGGTGGTTAAGGTTTCTAGAAGGATTATCTTGCTAGGACTTTGAACATTGAACACACATACATATGTATGCCTGCCCAGCGTGTGTGTATATATATATATATATATATATGTATAAGATTGTATATTTTTTTGAACATATTATTACTTGTCTTGTGAAACCCCTTGTTACATATTGTATCTAGATGTTATTGTAAGTTTTTGTATATGTCTATGTTGGCCCATGTGTGCACATTATTTGCTTTTTAACTAGTTGTATTACTAGTCGTTTATGAACATTGTGTTTGGTTAATTGTTGTATGTGGACAATGTTTGTTTTTGTTCTTGTTTGGATCACAATTGGGACATTATGTTCAATGATCTCGATTCCCAAAAATAGGGTTTTGTATGGATCCTCCTATAGTTCCTGATAAACTATTCAACTAGTTACGGAATTGTATCAACTAGAGTGTCTAATGCAGGACTGTATGCATCGGGATTGGCTTGTTGGAACCCTGTATGGTCCAATTATGATGTAACGTGTGAAATATAATGCCATGCACAATGTATATGTGTAGTTAAGTGTATGGACATGACCTGTGATTTCGGCGGGTGTCACATTCTCCCCCTGTTAGAGGAATTTCGTCCGCGAAATTTTCGGTGTTGGTTATCTGAACTGATGGTCTCTTGGAAGAGATGTGGGTACTTGCGTTTCATTTGATCCTCACGCTCCCAATTCCTTGTATGGTTGTTTGAATTTGCAAAATAAAGCCTTCACATTTGTGTTGAAGACGCCTCATGTTGCAACTTTGCTTGTTAAAGTTGAAGGTATTATGATTTCAAGTTAAGGTTTCAGTTGATACCATCTTAATTCTTATACCCCTACAAAGACCACCAACTTAATAGTTAGTTCAGTCTTATGTCCATTTCAGGTTTCCGTTGATGCCATCTTATACTCCTACAAAGACCGCCAACTTAATATGTAGGTCAGTGTTATGTCCAGTTTTAGTCTTTTAAAAAAAGTTAAGGGACCAAGAATAACTTGACGTGCTTGTCGACATGGTAATATTTTTTTTGTAGATTGGCCTATGGGTAATTTTGAAGCATCATTTACAAGGCAATATAGGGATTTCACCCATGGAATTATAAAAGAACCATTTTTTGCTACTTCTTCTTCGGAGAAGCTTCAAGCCTTTCAATTCACTCAAGAGAGAGACGTCTCTACGTCTCTTTCCAAGGATCACATTGATATGTCACGTTTTATGCATAACCATATAATTCAATTGCCTTCGTTATTTTATGTGGTTCCTAAGTTTTATGTAGAACCATTGAATTGCCTTAGGCGAGCTCCTCTATCCGCTTTTCATAACCTTTCATTTTCTTTTATTTTTTAATGATTGTATTATAATTTTAGTTTGCAACTTATATGTCAGGTTATGGAGATAAATGATCAGGCATGGTGGCTATCAATAAGTTTTGTTGGTGCCACAAATTTGTGTATAGTGTGTTTACTTTTTCGCCTTTTAAATTGCACATGCATATCTCATTAGCATCTATATTATGCCCTTATTGTTCATTTGCCCTAAAAATGCTTTAACCCAACTTTAAAGTATAAGAGTGGGCTAATGGCCATATTCAAATGATAAGGGGTGGAATTTTCATTAAATGTCTTTATGTGCTGATGCAATCAACTAGAACTTGCTTAACATTGATTCAACTACATTTATATATTGTTTCAGCAACAACTTTGCACATTTGATTATTCAAACATCAATTTCGGGCAGGATGATCGATAGGCCAAAGTTAGTTTACGCCAAATCAGATAACATTTTTGGTACATCCCAAACAAACTTTATCCAAGAACTTGTGATTACTTGTGTTATGTGTCAGATATGATTACAAATACTATATCCTATTAGTAGCTTTTAGTATTTTATAAAAATTAATTTAAAAGGTTCTATGCTTTAAAACTGCAGTTTTGTTGATTTTTTTTTTATGATTGACCCACATCCTTTTAAGATTGTTATATAGTTGTATTTATATAAATGGGAAGAAACTATCCATGTATAGTCCCAATTTCTTGATTAAACACTACATAGCAATAGTGTTTAATGATTTGTACCTGGTGAGGTCAAGTTGTATCCTTGTGTGGATTTCATTATCTGGTCAAAATTTGCATTATTTGCAGCAGAGGTGGCAAGCTCATCATTTTTACAAGGGAAATGCTTTATTTGATTTTGTTTATATTCTTACTCTTCTCCGTTTACCTTTATGTAAATGGAAAAAAGAAGAATATCAAAAATTAAAATATGATTATGATGAAATAACAAATTATAGTGATACACGGTTAGGAGTTCTTATGTCTCTGGAATTATGATGAAATCACAAATTATAGTGATACAGAGTTAGAAGTTAGAATACAAATGGATCCATATCTTTGATGTTAACACTTATTATGTCTCTATAATTATGTATTTGAGTAGGATTGATCTTGTTTCATAGCCTACACTTATATATTCAAATTAGTTTGCTTTCTTATCAAATTCTTTATACATTTCTCAGTTGTTCTAATTGACGGACAATGTTATAATGTTATGACAGGGAAGCATAATTGAAAGAAATAATCTAGAATGTTTGATTTTATTCGCATTATTCTTCAGAAAAAAAATATACTAAATTAATTAACTCGTGGCAGCACGCGGACATTCCTACTAGCACCCTTGTTGTGGAGTGGTATCAAGTGATGAGGGAGAGACACTTGACCCTTGTGGTCATGGGTTCGACTCCTGAGCCAGCCAGGTTTTACCGGTTCGCTACCGTCGTGCTTTCGGGTGGGTATGCGGGCCGGGTTTTCCCTGGAACTGGCACACAGGTGGGCTAGGGGCTCTCGTGCGTGCAAGTTGGGCCGCCGCGAGGCTCGTGAGTTCGGCTCCGAATCTGTGGGCTTCCCTTTGCCAATGGGGGCCGCGTACGAGAGTACCCGGCGATTCTTTAGTTGACCGCTCAAAAAAAAAACTATTTACCAAAATAAACTTTGTTGTAGGTTCAAGTTTAGGGATTTTACAGAAAACAAGGGAACCAAATCGTTCCATGTGTCCTCTTGGCTAATATGTAGACACGATGTCCAACCAGCCAGTTCCCTTTTTCTCTTCCCTAGATTCTAGTCATTTACTTCATTACACCCTAAGCTCTAGCCATAGCTTCTTGGTCTAAATTCTAGTTGTTTCATCATTTCACGTGTCTTTCCTAAATTATAGCATTTCCATAATTTCACGGGTAGTTGTGGCCGTTTAGGTTTTTGTTTTTTTACATATTTATATATTAAAAATGCAAAGTACAGAGTAGTTGTGGCCGTTTAGGTTTTTGTTTTTTTTACATTTATTGGTTTAAAGTTAAGGTCCCAAACTTTCAAGCGACAACCTTTTAGCCTTTTTAGAGACTGAACTCCCTCCAGTTTAGCTGTTAGGAATGTTTTTTTGATAAACATAGGCCAATCAATGTTTTTTTCTAGTGGTTTTCCCATTTTTCACTTTGTTGCAAGACTATTAGCAATCCTGTGTCATATCTGATGCAAAATTCCCTTTGTAGCGAACCAGACCACTAGGGCTTATCGCTCGTCGACTTCTATAGGTTTTATCAACCCGTCTTCTGATCGTTGCGTTTTAGATTCACTTTATTTTATATTATTTATAACAAAAATCATCGATATTAAATCAAGTATATTGTTTTGGAATGTTTTTATACTTTTTAGGTTAATGAATGGAAATGAGCTAGTGATTAATTTTATGTTCTAAAGAAAACAAATTGTGTGTAAAGAATGGTCTAATTAATTTGGCATTATGAGAATTAATGAGTTGGGATACGTAATTTGGAAAATGAATATTAAACAATTGTTAATGGGTGTCAACTTAAATTAATTGTACTGCATTAGTCGGTTGAAATAAGATTTTTATGCTTTGCAATAAGTCCATGCCAACATTAGAAATGAGATTTTGGACAATTTGTCATAATTAGGCCCAGCAAGAAAAAATAAACGAGCAACAGAAGCATACGAGAATATTGTATTGGATTGGACAGAGCAGTAAGCAAGTGAGGTTGGGCTCAATTTAATTTTATTAGGCTGGAGTTGAGTTATGAGGTGGGCCCACGGCTGTTTCTTGGGAGTTCGAGAGGATGGCTGGAATATTATTTGAGGAAGAGACTGAAGGTGATCATGGAAGGAGGTCTCAACACAACTTTGGGTGTGCACGCGACCAAGATGCAAGGCTAAATCTTTGTGACTTTCTCTAGGCGAACGATTCAATTACGTTTTTTACGTTTTCTATTTATATTCAGTATTGGATTTTGTTTTCGTTTGTGATGACAAATATCTTAAACATTATTGATGCATTAATTAATTAAACAGTTGAACTCTGTTTTGAGTCCTTTCTTTACAACTTGTTCGGTTGATGACAAAACTTTGTAGCGGGTTGGGCGACATAAAGAGGGTCGATTTGACACTTACAATTGAGTAGTTAATAGGGTTTGATGACAAGAACTCCTGCTACTAGCTAGTTAACTAATTTCCAGAGCTATGTCTATGTGGTTCCCAATTTATAAACTGAAAACTGTGTGAAACCTAGAACCTGAAGTTTAGGGGAAGTTGCGTTTTTCTCATTATTGTTTTCTAATAAAATCAAAGTACTTAGTTTTCTCATTTCTATAAAATCAATCCAAGCCAATAATTAGTTAAATAATTAAATTAGTTAAAAACTTTACTTTCCACTAATTCCCTGTGGAGACGACTCAACTTTCACTATACTATATTTTTACTTGTTCTTATTGACCAAACGACATCGATAATCTTCACACTGATTCATGAACACCGAAATAAACTTTAATCTAGTTAGCCAAATACAGAAGTCCTATGATTAACCATATATTAAACTTTGACATTAAAAATAGACCATCCCATTTCAGCTTACGAGCATGAATGTTCCAGCCCATTGAAATTTTATTTAAGAGATGGGAAAATTCCGGTTTTTAAACATACTCCATTTCCGGAACCATCATATCATTTCAAGCAATCAGCTCATACAACAATGCCAACATAATAGATACATGATGAACCTACAAATTAATAGCAACACATCTGGCTGCCCCATTTCCAAAATCATCATATCCTTTTCAAGCAATCAGCATATACAGACAACAATACCAATATAATAAATACATGATGAACCTATAAGTTAATAGTAACACCTCTGGCTGGCCCATTTCCGTAATCATTTGGGGTTATCTCGGCTGCCCCGAAAATTGTCCCATGCCTGGTTGGATCATATTTTTCACCATCACCCCACAACGCATACGCTTCCTCTCCGTGAACAGCATCATCACCAATCATCAACTCGTTATCAGGCATCCTCAGAGGCATAAATATTTTAATTACCAGAAGAATAATGGTAGTTGATATAAGGTTCCACCCAATCACAAATAAGGCTCCAACTATTTGTTTTAGGAACTGTTTCCCACCATTTTTACCATAAAATGCACCCCTTGAACCACTAACCGGCAAAACTATGTTGCACAGGGTGGGCTCGGCTAGCAAACCCGTCAACAACCCACCCAATATACCAGCTACGGCATGCGTGTGAAACACACCCAATGTATCATCCACCTATACAAAATACAATCATGTAGTAGTAAATTAAATTAAACTTTCCATAAATATATATATTAGAAGGTGGTGTGTATGCTAATATTTTATAATAAAACAATTCTTTTCCTATACACATATGCCGGTGACTATTCTTTTCTTGAAGTCAAAATATGATTAAAATGAAAAGAAAAAGGACAAATAATGTCTAAGACAAGGTACTAGTCCGTTTTGATCTGCTTGACCGTAAGACATAGAGACTTTGACCTTGCACTTGATGTGATATGTTTTCTATATCAAATATATATCATGATATAAATAATAAGGATAATTGTTTACAAAACTACTCTATGATATATTTATTTTTTACAAAAGTGATAAAGAATGTTAAATAAATAAATAAATACCTTTTGAAGCAATACAGATTTCTTGTGGAGGATCATCATGGTAAACCAAGGAATGCTACCAGAAAGTATTCCCATGACAATGGCGGCCCATGATTGCACCACTCCGGCTCCTGGTGTGACGCACACGAGGCCAGTCATCATACCTTGAATAGCCCCGATGACGGATGGCTTTCCAAAGAAAACCACGTCAAGAGTGGTCCAGACCAAAAGGCTGGTGGCAGCGCATATGTTTGTGTTTAGTACTGCCACGGAAGCTGCGATGTTGGCAGCATATGGAGCTCCGCCGTTGAAACCGGACCATCCCATCCATAGCAATCCGGCTCCCACTAGCATCAGTAGGATGTTGTTTGGAGGGAACCTTTCCCTGTCACTTTTCAACCTTGGCCCAACCTTAATTAAATCAAAATAAAATCATTACTCTAATTATGAATTAAATAAATATCTTAATGGTAATAAAGTTGTACACGGCATGTGGATGTGGATGTATGTACGGCCAATGTATGATAATTAAATGCGACGACCAAAAAAAGTCGTGGGTTTTATTCTTCCGTCCCCATGACATGCCATGATTGTTTGTTTGTTTGTTTGTTTAGGTAAATGCAAAAAATAAGATAAAAATAGGTGCGTACCCAGTAGGCTGCAGTAAAACCAGCGACCCCTGAAGAAACATGAATGACATAGCCGCCGGAATAGTCAATGACCCCCCACTGATACAAAAAGCCACCACCCCAGAGACTAAAGGCGCCGACGGTGTAGGAAAAGATCAACCAGAGGGGAACAAAAGCCATCCAGGCCCTGATGTTCATCCTCCCCAGAACAGACCCGGCCAACAGAATCATGGTGATGGCAGCGAACGTGAACTGGAAGTACACCAGAGTGGCCATGGGATACAGCGGCTGGCTGCCTCTCCCGTGCTCGGTGCTCTTCGGCACCACCGCCTGCCGGATCAGGTACTTCTGCCCCAACGCGGGCGCACCCTTCCCCCAGAATGGGAGCAGCTGGTCTCCGAACGCCATCCGGTAGCAAAGCAGCACCCAGCAGATGAGCACCGCCGCGAACGCGTACAGCGCCATGAACGCCGAGTTCACTGCCCATTTCTTTTTCACGATCGACGCGTACAGCACCACCAGCCCCGGCATGCTCTGCAGCCCCACCAGTGTCGATGCCGTAAGCTGCCATCCGTTGTCGCCTTTGTTTAGCCATAAAGGCACCGCCGGAGGCTCTGGTTGATATGCCATCGACCCCATTCGATCAATTTTTAGTCTTAAATTAAATGGTCTTTTCTCTTCTCCTGCTCTACATATATATATATATGACTTTCATTATATGGACGGTCGACGTTTGTCAAAGAAATAAGATACTACTCCGTATTACATTCATCACACGTGCCTTAAGGTTACTTTCTAAAACGCGGATTCTTTTTTTAATTTTTTTATTTGAAAATTTACTTTTATTAAACCACAAACAAAAGAAACGCTATCTCCAAAACGGAACTTATCCCAATCCACAACACCTTGCTTAAACATATGCTTATACCAAAGAAAACTCAACCACGACTTGATCCATGAATAGACATGATCACTTTACGCCACATAGCATGTTTATCATTTAGAAAGCGCCATAACCATTTAGCTATCAAAGCATTATTATTCATCTCTAATTTTGTTATACCCAAACCTCCTTCGCGTATATTCTTTGTGACATTATCCCACGAAACCCAACTTAATTTTCTCACTTCATCTGACCCGCCCCACAAAAACCTCCTCATTAACCCTTCCAACGTTTGAATGACCTTCTTTGGCGCCTTAAAAGAGAAAAATAGTATGTTCGTAAACTATCTAGAATGGATTTGATAAGAGTCAATCGACCGGCTATAGACAAGGTGTTTGCTTTCCACTTCGAAAGCCTCTTCTTGAAGGCATTGACTACCGGACTCCAATTCGCTATTGTGTTCATATTTTCCCCAACCTTTATACCCAAATAGACGAACAGAATAACTCCTGGTTTGCAACCGAAGGATTCCGCCTCTATCATCACCTCTTCATTATCAACACCAACTCCAAACAAAACCGACTTATGCAAGTTTATTTTCAATCCCGAACACAGATAAAAAAATTCTGAGAATCCTTTACATGCTATTAAAATTGAAAGAAGACCATTCCCCAATAAGCATGGCATCGTCTACATACATTAAATGTGATAAAACTGGACCATCATTAGGCAACCGTAGACCATAAACGCTCCTATATCACACGCCTTTTTCATCATGCCTGAAAACGCCTCCATCAAGATAAAGAATAAAAAAGGCGATATCGGGTTGCTCTGCCTAATAACTTTTTGACACCCAAACTCGAAAGTAGGCGAGCCATTCACCAAGACAACAGATCTAGCTGACACCAAAATACCCCGAATCCAATCACAACACACAAAGGGGGAAATCCATTTGGTTCATCACCGACAATAAAAACTCCCAAGTGACATTATCGTAAGCTTTATCAAAGTTGATTTTGAACAAAAGCATTTTCTTACCTCGCTTTTTCGCCCACGCAAGCACCTCATTAGTCATCAACGGGCCATCTAAGATGTACCTCCCTGTCAAAAATGTCGGCTGATGTTCTGAGACAACTTTACCCATAACCAACTTAATCCGATTGGCCAGCACCTTCGAAACCACCTTACTAACACACCCTATGAGATTAATCGGACGAAAGTCCCCAAGAACAGACAGATCACCCACTTTCGGAATTAACGTAATAAAAGAGGAACCAACCCCTGTACTAAACGGCTGCAACCATGAAAATGGTTCATAATATCCACAAAATCACTCTCGAACAAATCCTAGAATGACCGAATGAATCGAAAATTGAATCCGTCTGGACCTGGCGCTTTGTTTGCTCCACAATAAAAAACCACCGCTTTACCTCTTCAGATGAAAAAATACTAACAATATTTTCCGAATCCTGCGTTGTGAGCTTCTTCAAACCATAGCATAAAAGCTTGGGTCTACGCGTCAAACTCTCCTTAAACTTGTCTCTAAAAAAAGATAGCACTTCCCGTTTAATAACATGTGGCTTCGACTCCGAAACCCCGTTAACCATCAAACCAGGAAAATTATTAGCCGCCTTTCTTTTATTAATGCAACCATGAAAATACCTAGTATTATCATCCCCGAACGAAGCCCAATTAGTATGCGCTTTCTGCTTCAAATCACTTTGATAGAAAGCATCTAGTTCCTTTAACCGCCTTTTTACCTCTTCCAACGTCCACACCTCATCCTCCAAAAGTGACGAACTTCCATAGCCTCGTCTAGATCCCGAAGCTCCTGCTCCAATACCCTTTTTTCTTCCAATTCCTTCGTTTTACACTCAGTCGCCCAACTAGTAATCTTGAACGGAAGCCACTTAAATTTCATCGTCAACTTGGTATTCGAGTCCCCCACAAAGACTCCTGTTTCGAGAGCCTTTTTCACCACATCCCCAAAATCTTTACAACCAAGCCAAGAATTATAAAGCCTAAAAGGTTTAGGTCCAAAATTCCAAGGCACTGTCTTCAAAATCAACAGACTATGATCTGACATGTTCCTCTCAATCGCTATATATTCAGAAGTCGGACAATCCATGAAAAAAAATTCCAATTTACAAAAATTCTATCAATACGACTCATTTTGTCACCGGTAACAAAAGTAAATCGCCTCCCTTTCAACGAATATTCATGCAAATTCATATCATCAATGAACCCATTAAACATGTTAGCGTCGGCCGCAACACAACTAGAATTACGCCTATCACCTTCACACCTAACTGAATTAAAATCCCCTGCCACCACCCACGCCCCCTCTCCCTCACCAACTAGACCACCAATATCCGTCCACAACACCCTTTTATCTGCTAATTGCTGGGGAGCATATACATTAAGCACATGAGTCACAACACCACTTCTTTTTACCTTACCCGAAATAAGTAAATAATTAGATGATTTCACAACTTCATTCAAACTGAATATTTCTGGATCCCATAAGGATAACAACCTCCTGATCTACCTACCGAAGGAACCCAATCAAACAAAAAATCCCTGTTACCCCAAAACCTCCCTAAATCCACCGACTCCAAAGACCCAAATTGTGTCTCCTATATCAACATAAAACTCACCTCGTGCTTAAGTCGAATACCACGAATCCAATACACTTTACTAGAAATCCCCAAACCACGAATGTTCCAAGTTAGAACATTCATAATTCCCCTTCTTGATAACCTTCACGTCGCAAGACCTCTTGGCAGCCGCTTGCCTCCTTGGCTCATCAATGTCAACAGTCCCATCCAACCTCTTATTCCAAGATAGAATAAATTCATGCAAATCTGCAGCACCTAACGCATGTCCCAAAGATACCATCTCCTTTGTCTCATTAACATTCGAGTTGCGCATAACAAGAATTTCCCCATTCTGTCCGTTACCCTCGTCAGCTGCTTGCCTCCTCGGCTCAGCAATGTCAACAGTCCCATCCGACCTCTTATTCAAATCCGGTGTCAATAAATAACCATCCGAAACTGACTCCTCATTGTTAGTATACTCTGTGTTCGAAGACATTATACCAATTATCTTATCCAAACCAAACTTATCATTATCTTCCCTAAACTGCTTCGTAGGTCGTTCTTGAGAGCCACTAGAATCTCCCTTCTTCTTAAACAAAGTTTTCTGATGAAACTTCTTTCGAACCTCCGTATTAAACAACCTCACTCCTGACTGAGCAATGTTCAAAACCTCCTCAATATTCTCATTCAAACTCCCTTCGTGATCCCCATCATTATTCCCCTCATCAGTCACGACCTCTTCAACACGGATCTCTCCCACCTCATAATCATTCATATTTGCTTCAACATTCTCCTCCTCATAATTACACCTCATATTGACATCCCTTTCACCCTCCTGTTCAATAGAATCATCATCGTCCTCAAAATCCTCCACACAATCAGGTACCCACTCCCCCACATCTTCATCAATCCACACATTAAAAGTAACTCCTCTCCAGCTGATATCAACTTGGTCCGCAATTCTACTTCGATTTTTGCATAGAACACCAATATAAGCATATGAGAAATTGTTATCATTAACCGACATACTCGCCGGTTGCACCACTTTTCCGTATCTACCTCCAACCAAAGCAAACACTTGATCAAGGGCAAGTTGAACCGGAACACCGTGGACCTGTAACCAAGCTAACCGCTCCTCCACTCCCCTCGTATTACCATCCCATGAGCTCAACCCATCAAACCAAGTAGACCACATATTCTTATCTCCCAAGAACCTGTCAGAGTCTTCTCTACAAGTAAACACCAACGCCCAAGAATCATCGTCGTGATCGCCACTATTGCCGCTTCCGCCTTGATTTCCAAAGTTTTGAGATTGGAAAAATTGATTACACATTTGGAGCATTTGTTCTTGGAATTGAGGATTCGTCATCATGGCATTAAGGTGCTCCTACAAATATATTTATACCAAATGGGTCAAATATCCTATTTTTTAACCATATTTATACCAAATGTGTCAACTATCAACAAATAAATACAAATATATACCAAATGGGTCAAATAACCTATTTACTACACATATTTATACCAAACGGGTCAAATATCAACGTTTAGCAAACATACATACACCAAATGGGTCAAACTACAAACATATACCAAATGGTTCAACTATCAACATTTAAATTACAAATATATACCAAATGGGTCAAATATCCTATTTACTAAATATATTTGTACCAAATGGGTCAACTATTAACAAATGAACTACAAATATATACCAAATGGGTCAAATATCCTATTTACTAAACATATTTATACTAAATGGGTCAAATATCCTATTTACTAAACATATTTATACCAAATGGGTCAACTATCAACAAATGAACTACAAATATATACCAAATGGGTCAAATATCCTATTTACTAAACATATTTATACCAAATGGGTCAACTACGAACAAATATATACAAAATGGGTCAACTATCAATAAATGAACTACAAATATATACCAAATGGGTCGAATTTCCTATTTACTAAACATCTTTATACCAAATGGGTCAACTACCAACAAATATATACCAAATGGGTCAAATATCCTATTTAATTAACATTTAAACTACAAAGGCATACCTGTGTAAATTGCGGTTGCGTTGGCGCAAGATGCGGAAGGCTTTCTCTCGAACAGGGCATAGTCACAATCCCGTGAACATGTCCGCAACGTCTGCCCAACACTTCTTCAAATATACCAACCTTCAAACACCCCATATAATATTAGTTTTAACCTACTTTAAACCCAACAAACAATCGCAAAAACATGAAAACTAAACACCCACATGCACAAATATATACCAACCTCATCCAACCGTTGGGAGTTGCTTCCTCCTCCTTCTCATTCTTCTTTGGCGACCCGTTGACGTTCAGACTCAAAACGTGACCTTAACCTGTGTTGTATCTCACAAAAGTGATTTAATAAAATTAATTATATATATATAATATTATAAATAAATGCTTACATAATTCTCTTCATTATGAGGGGTATTAAACATCTCCTGCCTTCCTGTATGTCCAGTACGGTATGCTTCATACCATTCCATGTTCTATTTAACATTAAAAGTTAAATTGTAAGTTAAATAAACATTATCATCTATGTATTTGTGTGTGTATATACCTTTTTGTGACAGTGACCGGTAAAGGAGCTTGTTCCACCTCAGTATATGCTCGCTTGTTTTTGGCGAGCGGCTGTGTTAATTTCAGACTTCCTCTTATGTTCTGGACTGTAGAAGTGATCAACAGCTTGAAGCTAGTTTTTAGGTTTCATACCCTCGGGGGGACGTTGCTTTGCTGTCTCCACATCATCACCATTGCTTGACACATTATTAAAATGTGTCTTTACGGCGTGTTTGCGGTTGTTGTACCGCTTTCTGACAACCTCCATAATGCCTCCTTGTATTTTGGCAAGGGGATCATCATTAACATCTTTGAAATCCATCTTGAACTTGCTCCAATAATTAAATAAAACAAGCTAGTCAGATAGAAAAAAAATCAACAAATAACATATAGAATATATATTTACAAATCACTGACCTGCAAAACCTCAAATAACTTGTTTCTATCAACCTCAGAAACATTATCCCAACCTTCCACATCCAATGGGACCTCACGCCATATATACATAGACGGCTAGACGCCTCCCGGGTGAACAAGCTACCAAGCTCGCTTACAGGCATGCAGGTGGCGGCCTCATCAAATGTAATGTCTGCCCGGCCTTTGTTCTCAAGATGTTTTCTTAAGGCAAGGTTTTTTGCCTTGCCCCGTGATCTCCTGTGGGGCGGGGAAGGGGGTGCAATTAGAGTTAAAAATAATTAGTCACATTATTAGAATTCAAAAATGAAGTAAAAATAATAAACAGTACAGAACTGTAAGACTTACCACCGTCTGCCCCATGCGCGTGCCACCAATCATCACCACTTGGTGGCGGTAGATCCGCCCCTGCACCGTCTCCGCCGTGGCCAAGGCCCATAACATCGGCCATCAAGTACACAAGCACCAGCCACAATGATATCATGATGTCCTGCAATTATAAATAGAATTTATTAGTCACATTATTATATGTAATAAATGAAGTAAAAATAGTAAAGATTGATTTATTATAATAAATGAAATCAACAATTACTGTTTTTTAATCAGACTCCGTGTCGTCATAATCGGGATCGTCCTCGTCCTAATATTTTCCAGCATCAGCAACTTCACTGTCGTCATTGCTCGGGGCATCAACTTCCATTACATTCTCACCCTTAGTAGCATGAGGAGACATGTTTTGAAAGTATTGGCGGAAGTCAATAATTAGGCCAATATTAGATGAAGAGTTATTGCGAACGACGTCAAGATCCTCGCCTAACTCAGTGTCTACGTTTTGAACATTCTCGAGTTGTGGTGGTTGATCCCAAATTCACCGGTGATTAACTTTTCGACGACCCATCTATGTTTATTATTTTGTTTTCCTCGAGATGGTTCTTGGATGTAGAACACTTGTTTGGCTTGCGGGGAAAATATGAGCTGATCTTCTTTGTCCCAATCATGTTTTGTGTTGATACTAATGATATTGTTTTCATATGTAGCACCCACTCGAGTATCGTACCACTTGCACCGAAATAGGACAGTTTTATACCCATGAGGATAACCGATCTCAATAATCTCTTCTAATACGCCATAATATTTCTCACCATTCTCTCCCTCCACCATAACCCCTAAGTTTTGCGTTGCACGTTTTGCATCACGTGAAGCCACCATAAACCTAACACCGTTGACTATGCAACAGGTGTAAGTCTTGGCCATTAATTGCGCACCCAATGAAAGAGCATATAACTCTAGGTGGAATTCTGAAGAACTTTCTTTCTTCAGATTATAGACCTAACAAATTTAAAATAATACTATTTGTTATATATGCATTACCTAACAAATATATAGTAACGAGTGTTATATATGTATTACCTTGTTTTGAAAACAATTCGAAAATTTAGTTTTGATGTCATCTTGGGGATGTGTAGATTTGAATTCACTATATTGAAGAAAAATATATAAAAGCAAGAAAAATTAGTCTTAATTATATCCTTGGGATGTCCGGTAAATATATAAAGGATATGAGCACTTACTTAATGCAGCCCCTGACTTCTTCGCAATTATCGAGGACAAACCATTCTATCTTGAGTTTGTCCTCAACTGAAAGTAGCTTGTCATTCGTTGCACTGGTCGGGTTGCATTGAGACTCAAACACCCATAACTTTATTTTTTCTACAACGGCGTCCTCATTTCTCTCAGGCTGATTGAACTTAGTCTTAACATTTTGCAGGTACATTGAGCAGAATGTTAGAGCTTTTTCAGCTATACAACCTTCTGGCCTTGATGGATTTTTAACATAGTTTTTCAGTTTTTTCATATACGTTCAAAGGGATACATCCATCTCATATAGACTGGACCACCAAGAATCACTCCATTAGGTAAATGCATAACTAAATGAACCATTATGTCAAAAAAAGGCCGAAGGATAGATCAACTCTAACTTGCACAAAATCATAAGAATGGTATTCCTCGCTTTCTTCATATCTTCCACTACTAGTGTTCTGGAGCAGAGCTGTTTAAAGGACACACAAAGGTCAACCATTGGTGTATAAACATCTTTGCCCAAAAATGCTCTAACCCCAATTGGTATCAATTTTTGCATGAGAATATGACAGTCATGTGATTTCAAACCAGTAATGTTAGTATTGTTATCTGTCACCCTCTTACTAATATTAGATCCGAACCCATCTGGTAGTTTAACATTTTTTAAAAACTGACAGAAACTCTTTCGGTCACGCCGGTTGAATGAGTATTTTGGGTGTGGGCAGGTCCACTTGGTTCCCTTTTTCTCAACCATTGCGTCTTTCGAATTTTCAGCTTCTTTAATTCTTTTCGTGCATTTGAGTTGTCTTTCGTCTTGTCATTCATCAAAAGAGTACCAAGCAAGCTGTCGCATACACTTTTCTCGATATGCATAACATCTAAGTTGTGCTTCAACTGCAGAGAAGACCAATACTCTAATTCAAAAAATATGCTTCTTTTGGACCAGTTCAACTCGAAGTCTTCCCGATTAGGGTTAGCACTCTAAATTGTGGATGCTTGCCTGGTAAGCGATTGAGTAGAAGAGCATGTTGAGCATCTATGTCAGCGGGACTAAACTGTCTCGGGGGCTCTTGTCTCGGATTGACCATTAATCTCAGAACTTTTTCTCCAATGATGGGGCATCTAAGAACCGCCGATAGCCTACATACACGCATTTACCTATTACACGCACTGAAGGGGTGTCTTCGTTGCAATTCGGGCATGCTTTGTATCCCTGCCCACTCCAACCTGATAGACTGCTACGAGCTGGAAAGTCATTTATAGTCCATAACAACACCGCCTTCATTGTGAAGTGCATATTTGTCGCATCGTCTTTAGCACGTACGCCTGTCTGCCACAAATCCTTAAGCTCATCCACTAACGGCCTAAGGAAAACGTCCATGCCCTTCCCAGGGGAATTAGGGCCATGAAGCAACAAAGTCAACATAAATGTGGACTCTTTCATACATAGCCATGGAAGCAGATTGTATGTGGTGAGAAAAACTGGCCAAGTGCTATGAGTCGAGCTTTTGATGCCCAAAGGACTAAAACCGTCAGCTGCATGCCCTAGGAGAACATTTTGGGGTTCCCTCGAGAAGTTAGGGTACCTTAGATCAAAGTCCTTCCATGAAGATCCATCAACTGGATGACGCATAATACCATCTTCTGATCGTCCGGTACTGTGCCATGTCATATCTTTTACTGTGTGCCTTGAGCCATAAAAGTGTCGTAGTCTGGGGGGGTCAATTGAAAGTATCGTAACACTTTGTGAGGTACCTTCTTGCCACTTGTGCCTTTATTTACCCACCGAATCTCATTACAAACAGGACAGTTCTGCAACGACCGATGTTCTTTCCAAAAGAGAGCACAGTCCCATTTACACACGTCTATCATCTCATATCACAAACCAGTCTTCTTTAATATCTTTTTGGCTTTGTAATGCGAAGGGGGACCTTGTTACCTGTTGGAAGTACAGACCGGAAAAACCCGAGAAGCTCATCAAACGAATTATTAGTCCATTTGTGCCTTACCTTCATATTCATAAGCTTTGATATAAAGTCAAGGGAGGAATAATTAGTACACCCAAGATATAATTCTGATTCGACTTCATCTATCAGGGCTTCAAACTCATCACGAACATCACTACTCTCTGTATCCGAGCCCCCTTTGTTAAGGTATGTATCCTCTTCCATACGCTCCCCTATAAGGTCTTGATAACGTCATTCATATCGCTTCTTCCCCTAACCTCATCTACAACTACAGGAGACGGCCTAATTGGATTTTAACCGTGATAGATCCACATCGTGTAATACTTATCGAAACCATTTATACGAATATGATATATCATTGTTGTGAAGTCTATGAAGGTAGAATTATTACACTTTCTACACGGACATCTAATCGTTCCAAATGAGTTGACGAATGGTTTGGCATACTCAATGAAATTGTCAATTCCTTTTACGTACTCAATGTTCAAACGGTTCTTGTAACATCCGGCAAAAATCGATGTGATTCCGTACGTAATTAGTATATGTAATTAACGGTTTAAGTGCATATTCAAATTAATTAGATTAATTTAACTGGTGCCTTAGAGAATAGCAAATTCCCCATAAGATGCATAGGAATGCACATGTTTAATGTTGAAGCACGGCGAAATCGCGTGCGAATAAACTTGTCCGGAACGGACGTTGGTGATTACCCGGTAAAAAATGAAATAAACGAAAAGGATCCCGGACACCCAGGATATAAAATAAAGGGGTATTTTCACAAAATATAATGCGTTTTGGAACTCCAAAACTATAAGAAAAAACTACAAATACAAATCTCCCGGTAACGAATAAAGTGCGCGGACCGCACCCGGTACACGTATAAATTATAATTTCACCCAACGAAAGCCTAACCAACCAACTAACACTTAAACTAGACATTGTTTAAGGGTGGTTGAGGCTTAATTAAGTGTCTGAAATATCATGTAATCAAAACCGAACTGAACTGAACCGCGCTTAAAATAATATATAATATAACATGTGAAAAAAAGGGGTGGGACCCCAAATCCAAGCCATAATCGGCCACCATGATTCACCATATCTAGATATATGTTTCTTGCAAGTAATGAGATTTTTATTAGACATGGAACATGGTGTAGAAGATTTAAAATGAGTATGTGTACTATAAGATCTCATATAAACCCATGTTTCATTATTTCATTTTCAAAAAAAAAAAAAAAAAAAAAAAAAAAAAAAAAGAGAGAGAACCTTGTTCCTTCTTTCCTTGGAGCCGTAGATTATAGGAGATATGGAAAGATTGGATGAGATATTATACAAGATTGTTATGTACTTACAAGATCTATGAAATCCTCCATTCCTTGATTAAAAATCGGCCAAACACCCTCCTTAAAATCTATTCAAGATCCTTCGTAGTACCATGGTTCTATATTATAAGGAATTGAAATCCAAAAGATGGATATTATGAATCTTACAAGATCTTGAGAAGGATTATAAAGAAGAAAGAAACCATCACATGTCATAAACCAAAACTTCTTCTTGTTTTACTTCTTAGTGGCCGTGGGTTTTCATCCACACACACACCATTTTCAAGTTTTCTAACACTCCAAATTCCTTCATAAACATCCATTTTGCAAACCCCATTTGTGTGTTTCAAGCTTGGAGCTTAACCACATAGGAAGATAACACTAAACCCCATCAAAATCAAGCATTTTTAGCTTCCCTAGCCTTGTGCTAGTTGTAAGTATTCTTGATCTTGTTCTTGTCTTTAAAAGTTTATGTTTAATATCTTGAAGCAAGTTGTACAAGGGGTTAACATTATTAAGCTTTTCATGATAAAACATATGATTTTAAAGACTATAATGGTGTTTAAATGGTGTGTATGGGCCGAAAAATTGGTGATGGATGTGTGGTTATTCTTGTAGTTTTATAAAGATCATTAAGACTTAAAGAAAATGGTGATTTGAACATAACTTGTTATTGGAACTTGAATGAACTTAAATATAGTTTTAATCATCTTAACATAAAGATATAAGACTTGTTATAATGTTATTTTCGTTAGAAAATAAGTATTGTAAAAATTGCTTATCAAATTCTACAACTTGAAATATATAATTTGGACATGTTGGACAAAATACACAAATTACACTTATTAGTAGCCTTAATAAGATGATATAAGACTATTAAAAGTGTTGAAACATGAAAATAAACTAACATGACGAAAATGATCCATTAAAGTCTACTAGTTTAGTAGGAAATTGCTAATCTTGAAAGATATAATGGAAAATGCAACTTTTATAAGTTAAAGGGACTATTTTAGTAACTTTAAAAGTTGAGGGACTAAAAATGATATTTTTAGAAACTTGGGTCTAAAAATATAACTATGGAAAGTTTGGTGTCAAATGTGTACATAGTAATTTTCCAAGGTAGATTTGGTAAATATTAGTAATTATACACATGTATTTTGTATAAAAGTGTATTTTTATAAAATGGAGTTTTATAAAAATATGAACTTTTCTAACATATGGATATGTATAAAAAACAAAGGTTTTTATAAAAATGTTAGATAAAATAAAAGCTTGGTGGAAACTTATATAAAAATGAACACTTTTATATAAATGGGAATATAAAAGTGTTGGAGCATTTTTATACATAAGTTACCAAGTCTTGTGTTAAAAATACAAAGGTATTTATAAAACTTCCAAGTAATATGTGTAGGAAATTAAAGAGGTGAATAACTTTCCTAAAATACGCATATTGGGAAACTTGGGAAAAAATAACTAACTATATATATATATATATGTATGTATATAAGTTAAGTAATCGGACTTGGACGTGTTAACGAACTAAGACGTAAAAACGGACGGACGAGAAAAGTATCATTACGTCAAGATAAGTATAAATATATTTTAAGGATTTAAAATATATGATTTGGGTGAAAAATACATAACACTTTCCTAAGTGTTGGAAAATATTCGTGGGAGAAAAGTAACGTAAATAATCTAACCATTAAACGTTAAACAAGTGTATGGACTTAACAAGGAAAATATATATATATATATATATATATATTCGACTCGACGAAATCTTAGTATATTTATTTAAATGGGAAAATAAATATACGGTAAGGTGAGTCGAGTCGAGTGAAGAAAACAATATATATATATGAGTATACCGAATCGACGAGATCCTAGTATATTTACTTAATGGAAAAGTAAATATACGGTGTGGTGAGTCGAGTCGGGCATTAAAAATATGTTATCGAAAGACAAAACCTTAGTATATTTATTTAAATGGGAAAATAAATATATGGTAAAGTGAGTCGGGTCGAGCGTTAAAAATATTATATCGAACGATACGATCTTAAGTATAATTATTTAATGGGAAAATAATTATACGTTAAGTGAAGTCGAGTCGAGGATAATATAATACAAGTTAAAGAAATATTAATGAGAATATAAATAACTTGTAAGAAAGGATAATCCATCACCAACGGACCTAGGACATATGTCTAATAAAACGGGGAATTATATGTAAATGGTGGTGTTGGGAGTTGGGTGTACAACTTGCCGGAAAAACACACGCTATAGACTTAGTGACTTACACGCACTAGGACGTTCGTAGGTGCTTGACCACGGACTTACTATTCTCCGCTATTTGATTGTACGTTGTACATCAGGTGAGTTTCACGGCCCCATTTTACTGTTTTAATTGGGGAAAGATATGTTTGTCAAATGTTGTCACATGTTGAAATGGTTTTCAAGGGTTAAAATGTGATAAGTGGCATGATGAGTATTTGAGTAGTGATCGCCACTCGGGGTTGAGTCCTCTCTTCTGTAACCATTAATTCAGGGAAATGAAACCGAAGGAATATTTGGATAGTACTATTGGTTCCTGACAAGGCCCACCCCTAATCGATAGCGTCCATTATGCATCGGCGTATGCCAGGGGTGCACGTATTCTGAAATTAAGTCGTTGGGTTCCGAGAAACGACTTGGAGCAGGGCATTATTATTAGTCTTGGTTTGGTTATGGGGCTCAAGGGATTGCTCATCATCATAGTTTGTAGGAGCTAGCTATTCCTTACAAAGGCCACAAGTTGTGCAGGTTTCGCACATGTTGTAAAAACGAAATATCGATCGACAAGATCCTAGTATAATTATTTAATGGGAAAATAATTATACGGTAAAGTGAGTCGAGTCGATGGTTGTGAAAATGCTGTTGTTATGAAACTAAAACCTGTGAACTCACCAATATTTTATATATTGACGTCTTTTTAAACATATCTTTCAGGTAACTAAGTATTGAATAGATATGGGGCTAGTGCGGTGGAATTTGGGATGTCGGATACTGGTTGGGGTCTCATATATTGTTACCAACGGGTTGGAACATAAACGGAAATACCCCCACATTGAAACTTAATGTTCATTGTTTTATGCAATGCTTTGTGCAACGTTGTAACGAGATACTCACTTTCGACATCCAAATAAATTGATCTTTTCTAATTAAATATAGTTTGTGTTAATCTTGACTTTGATATGCTTTCGAGCGTTGCGCCACGTGTTTCCGCCATTGGCGTGGTGTAACAGTTCTGTAGTTTGATCTAGCTTTTATCGATCGACATGATAATCTGACTGAAACATAATTTGGGTTTAAGGCACGATAATTTAAATGAAACATATTATTGACACCCAAAGGGTAGGCTGCTAAACCCACATTTTGAATACCTTATCTCATATATGTATGTGTATTACATGATTGTTTGTTTAAGAAAAATTTGGCAGCATTTTCCATTAGCCCCCAAGTATATAATATAAATATATACCCGAGGAGCAAAGAGGAAACGCCAATCGAATCTTTCAAAAACAAACAATCATGTAGTACACATTCACATCCTAAATGAGATAAAGTATTCAAAAAGCAGTCCCAAAACGGGGACTACCCGAAATTAATTACTAAATCAATTTTGGGCGGGTATTTCTAAGCTCACTATGTTTTAAATGAGGATTCATTTTCGGGCATGTCTTTCTAGTCTCAATATGTGTTAACATATAAATATAAATAAACATCCATACACACACATACATACTTACAAACATACACGCATACAGACATACATACATACACTCAAAGGTGTCGTCCCTAATAGTCTAAATTCTTGTAGTGTAATTGGCCTGTCGCATTCGACCCATACAAAATATTTGCGGCTAAACATCATATATCAAAGAAATGTATTTCTTCTAATTGAAAATGTTGCAGGTTGTTGATGAGATTCCCCATCAAGAAAATAGACCCAACAATCTTAAGTTTAAAACCTCAAAGCAATATCGAGAGTGAATTCTCCGACCTTGATAGCGATTTTAGTGATGTATGTCTTGCTTTCTTCTTTTGTTTATAACTTGCAATGTATGTTCAAATTCATAGGATTAAACTAGATCAAATTTCGGTCTGGAATATATTTAGTATTTCCATGTTTTATAGGAAGACGCTTTAAATCCTAAGAAAAAGATGACCTAGTGATGAGTCTGACTGATATGGGGTACTCACCTGATGAAGCTTCAGCTGCTGTTAAGAGATATGGTGTGTGATTATTAATCTTTAAACCCATGAGCATATATTTTTTATAAACTAGACCCATAAACATGAAGTGTCTTCAAATGTGTAGGAAAAGATGCACCATTGTCAGAACTGGTAGATTTTATTAGTGCGGCGCATTTATCAAAGGAAGTTGATGTTGAGATGGACAAACTGTATTTCAGCTCACATCTATTGGTTTGTAATTTACCATGATTTATTTCTTATACAGCTCATGCTTCTATATATTAGTTAGTTACATTATGTTTTTCTTTTTTGTTTATGGACAGCAGAAGGACAAGAAAAGGAAGCTACCGAAAGAAATCATAGTAAAAAAGCATCCCATTATAAAAATCAAGAGAAAAAGAAGGGACGATGACGAGGACGTCCTCCACCTTCCAAACCCAATGATAGGGTTTGGTGTTCCTTGAGAATCATTTCCAGTGGTTCACAGAACCCTTCCAAGAGAAGCTATTGGCCCACCGTTTTCTCTATGAAAATGTAGCCCTTACACCAAAAGGTGTTTAGAATTCAATTAAATTGTTCTTTATGAAATCGAGCCTGAATTTGTGGATTCTAAATTCTTTTGTGCTGCAGCAACAAAAAGATGTTATATTGACAACCTTCCATTAAAGGATAGGTTCTCGATTCAGCCATTACCTCCACGAATTATCTTTCAAGCACTCCCGGATACCCAAAAATGGTGGCCGTCATAGGACCAAAGAGACCAGTTGAATTGCATACTGACACATGTAGGAAGTGCTCAACTAACAGAAAGGATTAGAACTGCCCTTGAAAAATGTGAAGGTGAGCCAAATTTGCATCTTAAGAAATATGCCATCAATCAATGCAAGAAATGGAACCAGATCTGGACTGGGAAGAATAAGTTGCACCCCTTGAGCCTAATGAGATTGAGCTGATAATGGGCTACCCACTCTATCATACAAGAGGTTATTCCATATTTGAAAGATATAAAGGACTCGGGAATGCATTTCAGGTTTGAATCTTGAAACTTTTCATGAATATGTTTTTAGGGAAATTAGGCAAGTGGGCCCATTTTCTCTAATGTGGCCCCAATAGAGATGCATAATCTGTATTGAGCCTGGTTTTAAAAGGTTGACCCATTTGAACCCAAACTTGCATATTCTTCTTTAACATGGATTGAAATTTAGGGGCAATGCCCAGTTTTAGGACCAGCTAAGCATGAATGTCAAGTGAAGGTCCCTTGACATTCATTTTTCACAAAGTTATTTTGTTAATATTTGTAAAAATACTTTGTGGGTTTTTGAAAGAATGCATTTACTCTTTCCAGAACTAAACTGTTATAAGTATTATTTTGTAAATGTACAAAGAATGCTAAAAACGACTAGGTCGACCAGAAAGACGTGTCAAAAAAAGGCTTAGTTAAGGCATGGGTAACTAATGGGATACGCTGAAATGAGCGGGTTTAATTTATTTGTAACTGCTCATTGTGTTAGATTATACAATGAAAAATATTTATTGTTTGATTTTTTTATAAAGTGAATTAAGCATTTTTGCTTTAATAATACACTTTGATGACTTTTGGTTTGTTCCACCCTTATGACCCACTGGAACTGTTTCCTTTTAGATATATTTCCTGCTGATTTAGTTTTTTGACCCGTTAGAATTAATCACAACTCAAATGAACCATTTATAATCAAGCATGTCAACATTGTCAAGTCTAACATTTACAACGGTTATTTGTCTTTAGGTTGATACAGTTGCTTACCAGCTATCTGTACTAAATAATTTGTACCCAGAGGGTATAAACGTTATTTCACTTTTCTTTGGGATCGGTGGGGCTAAAGTTGCACTACACAGGCTCGGGATTCCAATGAAGAATATAGTCTCTGTTGAGAAATCGAATATGTGTGGACGCATTATCCAGGGATGGTAGGAGCAAACTAACCAAAAAGGAAATATGATTCAACTATCAGATGTGCAAGATGTGACATATGGCAAGTTACATGAGTGGTTAGGTCGTTTGGTGGGTTTGATCTTGTGATTGGTGGGAGCCCAGGTAACAACCTTGCTGGTGGCAATAGGCGGACTTGTGATGGCCTTGAAGGTGAAAACTCTTCTCTTTTTTATGACTATGTTCGTATCCTCGAGGCGGTGAAATCTAATATGGATAGTGAAGAAACAAATAGCCTTACCTCCTATTATGGATGATAAGATTATTATATTCCACATAGTTAATCCATCACTAGCAGTCTTAGATTGAATGGCCTGCAAACAAGAGTATGATGTGTGTAGGGAGACGACTACACGAGGTAGCAGTTTATGAAAAAAAACGTGGGTGGATGGGGATACTATCGAATGATATCTCTTTGGGTTAGCAAAAAGTGTCCTCCCTATTAGGGATATGATCCCTTATATAGGGGTGGACGTATGCCACCATTACCCTAAACCCTAATCGTGATGGGCCAAGGCCCTATTAGAGTTGTCTCCACTACCCTTAGTTACATTAGTAAGGTAATTATGAAAGGCTAAATATATGGAAATGGTGGAACGGTTTACCGCCTTTATCGCTACGCGTGTGGAGTTATCTCCTTGATTTGTGCATGGCTGTTGACCATGCATAATATGCTCTTGTGGTTTACTGCGCATGGGATCTTTCTGCGCAGTCTTAGAACCGGGTTTGGGTATGACACCAGTTAGTTAAGTACCCAATCCCATCAAGTCCCCCCAGTCCAGTGTGTATTCTGTCTCTGAACGTATGATGAGAAAGGAGGGATGCTGGACTTAAAAGTACTATAGTCTTGATGATAGCTCATCAATGTTGTTTTTGGAGATGGGATCATTGCATTTATGTTGTAGCACGAGTGGCTTGATGCGGAGTGTATAAGAATATCCTTGCGCAGTTGCGAAATGCGGAGAACGTAGTTGACGAATTTTGCGTCAACTTTCCGCGTCCACATGGCACGTCAGCAGTCCGCAGTGGACAGTTTTCAATTCCCCACGAATGTGAAAAGGCTAGGATGTGCTGGTAGGTGTGATGGGACGTTAGTGGTGATCGTTGACGTAGGTGCAGACACGTTTAGGTACATGTGTCAGGTGCGTGGGCGCGTGTGGCGTCACGCTATCTTCTATCAAACACGTGTTGCACTCTTATTGGGCTTATGTTTGAAAAGGCGTCTGGGCCACGTGCCATGATGTCAGCTGTATTAATAGCATACCCTATATAATCATTTCAAATTCACATTTTCCCACTTCTTCTGTATCATGATCTTTCGACTCCCAAATGGCTCTAACGTCTTTCTTTCAATATCCTTTTAACTTCTTCAATCCCTTCACAATGTCTCAAGATCCCTGGAATGTTCGTGATCCAGCAAAGGTTTCTAAGTCTACCAAGGATGACACATCGTCCAAAAGATTGATACAATAACTATTAAGTGGGGCAAGGAGTCGTTTGCTGCATTCCTTGATCAGTACGGAATCCGGAAGGAATGGGCTTCTGAACATCCTGCTGAAAGCCAGACTGCATTGAAGGCTACAGAAGGTAAGATTACACTGTATGAAGCATTTTTTTTACCAAGTGTTGTTTCCGACTCCCCACCACGAACTTTGTGGTGAACACCCTGCTCACCTATGGTGTTCATCCAACCTAAATGACTCCATTTGGGTGACTTCGAATACTCCACTTTGAAGCAATATGCAGGGCCCTGGACATGGAACCTACGTTCGAGAGATTGAACGTGTTTTATGTTCTTGAAGTGGCTCGTGGGGGAGTGGGTGGTATAGCCTTGGTACTCGTAGAAAGGTGAACAAACTTGTGTCAGAAAATCTCAAGTCTATGTATGACTGGAAGGAGAAATTCTTTTATGTGAACCGTGGAGTCATCCCTACGCCCCTACAGTGGATGACTGTTTGTCTGAAGGAGTAGATTGCTGAATTCCCCCCTATGGAGGATTACAAGAATCAAGAGTGGTATAAATCCCTTTGCGCACACGCTACTCCGCTTGTCATGGATAAATGTCTAAAAGGTGTGCTGGTGATGTTAGGTCTCAGCCAGTTGCGCAATCCGGAAGGGTATGATCCGTGTGTACCGGAAGAAGGTATGATTTCATTTCCGCTGTCACATATTATTAGTTGTTGCATGTAATTATGACAAGTCTTGTGTATTGTGTGACAGGCATGTCTTTGTTTGAATTATTTGAATGGAGAGGTAATGCACGTGTTGTGTATAATCCTGTTCCTGAGGGTGCGCAATCACTGATGGAAAGGCTTAGCTCAAATTTTCTTGCTCCGCAGCTTGAGGACCCCCCAAAGCATTATACCATAACAGGTTAGTGGATCCGTTATGTTTTTAGTGTTTTTGTGCGGACACCTCCTGCGCCCGAAGGGTGCGCAGTTTTGTACGTTGGCCGAGTACTGACATCGCGCGCCCTTCATGACAGGAGCAGGGATTCAATCCCGTAGGAAAGTTGTGACAGATTTAGAGTCACACTCCCAAGGACATAAAAAGCAAGCTTGTACGGGTTAGTGTTGATTTGACTATGCGTGTCGTTTTGCTTATGACTCAGGTACGGATGGGATGGTTATTGCAGGCACTGGGCCCTCCAAACACAAGAAGCATTCCAAAGATAATAAGAAGGCTGAGTCATCTTATGCCCCGATCATAGAGGATGACGATGAGGCCAATGAGTCAGATGAAGAACTTAAACACAAACGCCGGCGGAAACGTTCTCTGACGCGCCAAACCGAAGATGTTCCTGCGTAGTTGTTCCATCAACGGTTGGAGGCTTTTGAGCAGTCTTACGTTCAGATCCCCAAGCCGACTGGTGGGGTGACTCAGACGCCTGCACAGAAGCCTGTTGCAGTCGTACCCCTTAACATGTTTTAGCCACCTGCTAGGTCTAAGGGTCCCAAGCTAAAGTTAACAGTGAAGCCCCCTCCTATATGTGCGCTACACCCCTTAAAAACTGTGAAGCATGTGTCGGGTGAGCTAGTTCAGACGTTGTTTGTTGAATCGTGATTCCCATTTTATGACTGACGCTATTTCGTCCCTTGGTTATGTGCAGCTACCATTCCCCTCGTCACGCCGCCTTATGAGCAGGGCTTTTTCGGAGTTGAAAAGGCATCATGTCTTGATCCTCCTATTGTTAAACAAGTTAACCCCGTTGAGAGGGAAAGCGAAAAGATGTTGAACCCAGATCCTCCGGTTACGAAACAAGTTGACCTTGTGGTGCGGAGAGTTAAGAACACTGAAGCTAATCCAAGTCAGCAAGAGATGGTGGTTGTGGAGATTCCGCAAAATCAAACTGAACTAACGCACGATGAAGTTGTGAATGAACAAAAGAGTGTTGAGAAGGCTGCCGGGATGAATAAAGTTGATGATGCGTCTGCCTCAAATGCAAATTTTGAAGTATCCGTGTCAGAGGGAAAACGAGTTCTTGATCAAAGCTCTGTGCGGAGAACTAATATTGATGTGAATCTGTCTGAGTCTATTGCAATTGATGTTTGGTGGTCAAAACAACTAATCTCAGAAGAACCGTTAGTGGATCAACGGTGTTGTACAAGAAATCCAGCTCTGAGGGTAATAGGAGATCCCACGGGTTAAGGCAAGCTGGAAGTGGCCGAGGTAGATTTTCTTCACGCGTCCCTGAACAGCCTAGGCCTTATCAACCGCATTGGGATATCCTGGAGACCACCCGTTTTACGAACCCTTTAGATGTGCAGGAATTCGTGACGCTGTCTGTCCCTCCCCGCGAGCATGATTACCAAGATAGCGTGGATCGCAAATCTTTATTCTCCGACATAGCTATGAATCTTGCCCTGCAGGTGAGTGGCATTGGTTCCCTTATCCGCCGCGAGAATGAGTTTACGCGTGACTGGCAAAACCTGAAAGATCCCGAGGCCACCCTTCTGCAGCGGGAAGAAGATTTCCAGGGTGCCCATGCTAATGTCCGGGCAAAGATTGATCATTACAAACAGAAAGCTCTCGTAGCGGAGGAGGAGGTGAAAAAGTTGAAAACTGAGAGAGCAGAGTCTTCCAAGCAATGGAAGGAATCTTGTCAACGCACCAATGTTGAGATGGAGCGTCTGTGTACTTCTGTAGAAAAGCTGAAGAATGACATTGCCCGGCTCAACCGGGAAGCTGAGGAGAAGCAGAAAACCAGTGATGCCAAACAAGCGGAGTTGGCGGATACCATTAGTAAACTCAACCATCAGCATGAAGATATGTTGAAAGCCACTACCTCGCTGTCAGAGGCGTAGTAACAGATCCAGGTACTTGGTCGGGATAAGGGTAAATTGGAAGAGGAAAAAGCCTTGGTAGAATCTTTGCGTACTCAACTTGAAGTGGAGTTGGATCAAACGCGTAAGGCTTTTCAACATGCCTCCGATGTTGCTATAGCTGCTCGGGATCGTGTTAACTGGCTGATGCAGTGTGGTGTGCCAGGGGTAACTTGTTCGTCCTTTCTAACAAATTTGTTCCATGGTACGCCTTGTGTGGTGAAATGTTGATTTCTATGCAGATTTTTAAGCGTGTTTGGAACGAGCCAAAGTTAGGAGATGTTATTGCAAAGGTTGTCAGTTCCGCCATAAAACAGGGTCTTCAGCTGGGGTTTAATGAAGGCTTTTACCATCACGCAGCTGAAAAGAACATTGAAGAAGGTCCGTATTTTGATCAGCCATATGAAGCGGAGATGGTGCAGGCACAAGAGGAATTTGAAGCCCTTTCCTTCGATGTGTTTGATGTGGTGAGTGAGTGTATGAAGACGGATGATCCTGTTGGGGAACGCCGTGCATATTGAGAGGAATCAGACCGGCTTGGTGCGGAGCTTGAAGAAAAAGCTCGCAAGGAAGAAGAGCTTAAGAAAGTTGTTGTGGCTGGCGGAGCTGGTGCATCTTCTTCAACCGGCGTAACTGGTGATGCGCATGGAGAAGCACCGCATGTGGATGATGTATCGCATTATCTTGATGTTGGTGATTTGAAGTGATTGTACTTGAACAATGTGCTCTCTTTTTTGACTTGTAATGCTTTAGACTTCTGTATTTTGCTAATGTTTGTTATTTTGTAACTCTGGGTTGGTTATTTTCCATGTTGTCCGCGAGCCAATCATTAGCTGACGTCATTTGACGTGTCAATTAACTATGTCAGTCTGTGACTGACACAATTAAAATGCAAAATTGACAGTTTCGACGGCTTGTGTTAGTTTCTGACCTGACGTCTGTCACACTTCCCATTAATGGTAATTAATTACTTGTACTCCCCTTTTTATATATAGCATGGTTACTTTGCTTCCAAATTGACATCTGAGAAAAAGTGTTTATCCTCTCCAAATAATGTCGACCAATATTCCACCCAATCATCTTCATCACTCTGAAAAGATGGCAGTGCATAGGATGACAGAGTTATCGCATCATCCAGTTCGTGCCGGGATGCCCTCTGATGCCCTCAATCGATTAGCTGAATATTGTGGCCATTTGTTGTCCCAAGAAAAATGAGGCCAGATGATTTAGATGATCAAGGGACCTCTGATGGACAACCTTTGAAGATGAAGAAGTTGTCAGAACTTGGTGATGTGCCCAGAACTCCTAAGCTCAAGTTTCGTAAGGTTGAGGGCAAATGGAAGCATGCCTTCTAGTTGTGGCTTGGTAGGTTGTAGATAACTATATCCATGTGTAGAACAATCTGTGTTACTATGATATAATGATGATGTAATCTGTGGTCTATGCTTGGACCACTCTTTTTGAATGTTTTGATGATTAAATATGGAACGATCATATATGATGCTAATGTATGCATGTCTTGTGCATTGTTTGCTTGTTCTTCTTGTTCATTTGATACGATGAAATAATTTGCGAAAATATGTTTTATTGCAACATAAACGAGTTGGGCCATAGGCCTTTATTACAAATGTCTCGGCGTTCTTCCAACAGATCTAAGTTCATCCGCAGCTCTTTGTCATTGTTATTGTTTTGCGCGAACAATACTCTTGGGGACGGGCACCTGACCTTCGCGGGTATCACAGCCTCAGTTCCATATTTTAGGCTAAACGGTGTTTCCCCATTGCTGGTTTTTGATAAAGTGCGATGAGCCCATAGAACATGAGGGAGCTCATCGACCCAGCCACTGCGCTTCGTTCCCAGTCGGGCCTTGATGCCTTCGACAATGCTTCGGTTAGCATGCTCCACCTGACCATTGCCTTTAGGGTGAGCGACCGAGGTGAATATCTGTTTGACGTTCATGGAAGTGAGCCATTCTTGTAAATGTTGTTCCGCAAACTGTGTACCATTATCACTCACAATTTCTAGTGGCAAGCCAAATATGCAGATGATGAACTCCCATATGAATTTTTTAATACTGCGTCCGCAATTAAGGCCAGAGTTTTGGCTTCCACCCATTTGGTGAAGTAATCGATTGCGACCACTAGATACTTCACATTGCCTGGTGCTGTGGGAAAAGGTCCCACCAAGTCAATGGCCCATTTCTGAAAAGGCCAAGCAGCCGTTACTGGAACTAGGTTGTTTTTTGGTCTGAGTGTACCCGGTGCGTGCCATTGACAGGCATCACATTTCCGCAATTTCCGTAATTCGGCTATGGCATCCATATGCATTCCAGGCCAATAGTAGCCCGCATTCATGAGTTTGGCTACGACCATTCCTGGACCCGCATGTAGTCCGCAGGATCCCTCATGTATATCCCTTATCAGGTATGTGACCTCCGCGGAATCGACGCATCGTAACAGCGGTCCAAGATAAGAGTGTCGGTATAAAATACCATCAATGACTTCGTAGTGCAAGGCCTTGTTTTGGAACTTTCGGGCCTCTGCTCGATTGGACAACAGAGTTCCCTTGGTCAGATAAGCCATGATAGGGGCTATCCAAGAGCCTTTACCTATTTGAATTACGTTCACCTGTCTTTGTTACGGGTGGTTGGTTTAACACCTCGACCCGCACATCCTTGGCCATGTGGTCGAATATTGTTGAAGCCATCTTGATTAAAGCATCCGTTGGCTTGTTCTGGATGTGCCTTACATGGTTCACTTTGCAATAGATAAAGTTGTGCATTAGCTCCTTGGTGTGTTCCAAGTACAAGATCATGGATGGTTCCCTGGCTTCATACGAACCATCTATGTGTTTTGCCACCAACATAGAGTCAACCTAAGCTTCGACATGTTGAGCCCCATCTTTTTGGCTATGCACAATCCTGCCAGGAGAGCTTCATATTCTGCTTCGTTGTTGGTGTTTGGGAAGTCGAGTCTTATGGCATAAGTATATTCTTTGCCTTCCGGAGTTAGTAAACGTATCCCCGCAGCAGCACCTTCATCGTTACGTGCACCATCAGTGAATAATTCCCTTTTTTTGTGATTCGTCTAGTGGAGCTAAGCTTGATGATGCTTCATTTTCGCATTCTTGAATCTTGTCTGTGGGAACTTCTGTAACGAATTCCGCTAAGATTTAACCCTTGAAAGAAGGTCTTGCTTTGTAAATGATTGAATGTTCACCCAACTCGATGGCCCACTTGGCTAGCCTTCCCGAGAGTTCTGGCTTACGCAAGATGTCGCTGATGCAGAAGCCGATAGTAGATTGGGGTTTGTACCCCTTTCCTGTCAACCATGAGTACTGCGCCTACCGCTTTGTCCGTAACGGACAAGTATAAGGTAAATGGTTCTTCTAGTTAGTGGATTTACTGGAACCGATTGGGTCTTAACAGGAGATGTGACTCGTTGAATTATATCTGAGGATTGTGATTGAGAAAGGGTGCATGATTGTGAAGGAGGAAGGGTTCACGATTGTGGTGGTGGCATCCATTATGTGAGCTAAGATTAGGGTTTGCAATGAGAAAGTGAAAGCAAAGCAGACATAGGAATTCGGGTTAAAAGATTAGAATCGGGTCAGATCACGGACCCCGTGTTTTTAAGCCAATCTACTCTGGTGATGATACGTGTAATCCTAGTTGGAGCATATGTGGAGCTCTTAGTAAAAGGCCATGTGACAGCCGAACTACTCTTTTATTAGTGTAGGTAGAAGGTAGATTTGTGTGATAAGATGCACTAAATATACTCTAGCTGACTTTACACCAACTTCTTTTGTTTTAACCATTTGACTTTTATAAATTAAATATAACCACAATATATCTGTGGACGCTTATTGCAATCACTAGGGAAATGAAACACAATATCAACATATACAGAGAGCATACAATACATGAATAAGTGCTGCCCTGCTTATTCTTTTGGTCATCTGAAACCATCAGGCTAAGAGTGATTCGATCAATAAGAAACTCGGTTGCAAAGCAGTCCAGGGAGCCAAAATCCTTGGCCAATAAAGTCAACTCTGAGCCTCTTTCTTTTCAACTTAGGAAATACATGCTTTTGTGAATATTTAACCTAAACAAGAAAGCATAAAAAACCATCAAGTAAGAACAACAATAAAATATAATCATAGGAGTACAAAAGAAAACAAGTTGAGACATGAAATTAAACATATCACAAAAACATAGTTTAATTTCACATATAGCAACTTAAATTTTCTAATGTTCTACTTAGTTTAATGTACCAAACCAGTGAGTGAATTTTGAAACTATGTTCCATCCAGATCGTTGGCAACATGATGGTCAGTTCACAATAGACAACTGGCGGCAAATTGAAGTATGTATAGTAGTTTAGACAACTGATTATGCCTGGAAATTTTGACCTCTATTAGATTGATTTAGGTTAAAGTTTATCTTTAACAATTCAAATTAGTACATTATAAACTGAGGTTACAAAGATACACGCAAAATAAGTTGAAACAGTATGAAGTCAGAAGTTGCCTACAATTAGGGGTGTAAATGACACGTAGCGGCTCGGGATCGGCTCGGGATCGGCTCGGTAAAAAGCTCGAACGAGCCGAGCCTTAACGAGCCCGAGCCTGAAATATGGCTCGTTTAGTTATCGAGCCCGAGCTCGAGCCCTAAATACAAAGCTCGATTGGGCTCGCGAGCCTAATCGAGCCTTAACGAGCTAGAGCCCCAACCCGAGCCCGAGCCTAAGTTATAGCCTTAACGATTGGGCTCGCGAGCCTAAGTTATAGCCGAGTTTTTGCGAGCTCGAGCCGAGCTTTTGAGCTCGTTTGAGATTCTCAAATCACCACGAGCCGAGCCGAGCCGAGCTCGAGCTTTGGATTTTGCTAGCGAGCCGAGCTCGAGCTCAAGATTGTAGGCTCGAACCGAGCCGAGCTCGAGCTCGAGCTTCACAAAACCTTAACGAGCCCGAGCCGAGCCCAGTCAGGCTCGGGCTCGGCTCGGCTCGTTTACACCCCTACCTACCATGCAATTTTGATACATAAGAACTTAAAATCAAGTTATATGAATATTAAGCTATTAAAGCAACAACACTATTTTACATTAAAGGCAATGGTCAACATCGGTCAAATATTAAACACTTTACATGTAATTTATAACATTTTTAGTTTTTTTAAACATAAAAAATCATTAATTAAATTAAATTAGGTAATTCATTGATTAAATTAAATTAGGTAAATCATTATGATTATTTTAATTTGAATTTTCAGTCAAAGCAAACATTTATCAATTGTGTATTAACATGCCACTTAATTTTTTCGTATATGATTAATGACAATGTTGACTTTTTGGTCAAAGAAAATAATTTAATTAATTATAGCCGATAAAAAAATCAATATAAAAATAAAATATACATTGTCAACACTTTTTTTTTGAAAATGTACTCAAAGGTATTATTTAAAGAAATTATTATATCAAATATCCTTATTCCAAAACCAATAACCTTTTCATCTTCCCTCAATTCTTATAAACCCTAATACATCAATATCTTTAAAAGCCAACATAGTTCTGCATCTTGTATACATCCACGAATCGGGTTCCATAATCCATAACCATTCAATTTCTCCAAGGTAATATCGATCCCTATTGTTCTATTGATTCATATTTTTATATTTTAATAGATTTTGATTATTAATCATATGTTTTTTATAGATTTCTATCATATTTAAAAGATAACAATTATTAATTCCAGTTACAAATTTCTCACATTAGTTATAAGTCAAAATTAAATTTAAATACTACAATTTGAAATTATACATTTCTGTTAAACTCTAGATATATTCGAATACTAAATGTTCTATTTAAGTATTTAACTTCAAATTTTAATATTCGTAATTTTAATTTTAAATTTTGGTTAATATTATAAAAATTGAAAATTTTGAATTTAGAATAATTATGGTAACATTTAAAATTAACTACTACATTAGTTTCATAATTATGAATGATTTAAATATTTAAAAAAAATCCAAATTTGTTAATTTAAGATAATAATTGTAACAATACACCTACTTATTACCTTTAAATTACAGATTTTCTAATATATTTAACTTTAACAAATAGTAATATTGGTTATAAATTTCTTAAATTAGTTACAAGTTTAAATTCAAATTTTGAATACTATAATTTCAAAAATAGTTTTCAGATAAACTTTGAAAATATTTGAATATTAAATGTTCTATTTAAGTATATAATTTCAAACTTTAATATTTATAACTAATTTTTAAATTTTGGTTAATATTGTAAAATTTCTAAATTTTGAATTTAAGATAATAATGTTAGCATTTAAACTTAATTAATGCATTCAATTTGAAATTTTGAATGAATGGAATATTTTAAAAATTTTCAAACTTGTGAATTTAAGTTAATAATTATAACAATTAAACCTATTTATTACCCTTAAATTAGAGATATCCTAAAATATTTATATATTTTCTAATTATGGATGACATGTATTTATATATTTTCAGACTAAGATGCAAACACAGAAACGAATCCAGGATTCACACATGGCCATCTTTATGTGGTATTGTCAAGAGTTAAGAGCATGGCAAGGGTTAAGTTACTTGATCATGATTGGAAGGTCATAAATAAAACAAAAAATGTTGTGTATAAGAAAATATTTAATGATATTTGAATTGTATGTATATTTCTAATATATTTTCTTTATAAGTTTTCCGCTCCAAATAATTATTAATTGTTAAACCGCATGTACACGCGGGCAATAACCTAGTGTTATATAAAAAAGAATCATGTGTTTTCTTTTATTAATGATTTCAGTTACAACTATGATTATTAATGTAATTACTAAAATTTAATTTAATAAACTTATATTTTGCAAATCAATTATTATAATTAAATTTGAGTTTAATGTATTAAATAATAAAATGAGAGAATTCATGAGGGAGTGTCATGTGTCCCTCATGTGTTTTCTTTTATTATATAGTGTAGATGTAGATGTAGATGTAGATGTAGATGTAGATGTAGATGTATATTTTATTTAATACTTTATCCAACTTTGCGGATGGTCGCCTTGCTGCTTCTGACCAAAAAAAACCTACTGCATCTTGGCATTAACAACATACAAATTAATTTCCTTCGCAATTCAGAAAGGGGTGGGGGCGCAGCTTGTTGCCCGTCTACCTTCTATTATGATGTAACTTTCGTATTTTGTTTTAATATACAAAAAATACTCATGTTTATTTAAAAAAAAAAATATAGGTGGGACCTTTCTTAGAGTACTATAGAAAACACACTAATAAACGTATTTTTCATATATTGATCTCTTGAAAAGTCCTTAATCAAAGAGTTAAAGTAGTCATTAAGAAGAAGTTGAATCCAAGTGATTATTCTTGTTATTGCTTTCATTTATCTTTCATTTGTTTTGTTTTTATTTTTATTTAAAAACCTTTTTTTTAAACTCAAATTTTGGTTCGACCAGATGCTAATTGCATTCTTGTACTAAAAGCCCTTGTGACCTTGGACGATCTCGGCATCTTACTTTTGCTATAATACGCTAACGGTGGGTGCATTCGCTATAATGTGTTGTAGAAGTGATTGTATTTTATCATATTTATAAATTTAAAGCTTGAAATCGTATTAAAAACTGACTCAAAATATATAACACTGTCATGGATTATGACGTGGACGCTAACATAGCATGCCACGTCATCATCCACATCAGCATCAGCATGCCACATCATCATCCACTAACTGAGTCATTTTTCAGTTAACAAAGGTTAATTGTCAGCCAATACGTTGAAAGTTTGGATCGTTGTGGAGAACTTTTGAAGTATAGATTATTACCGGCTTATGGGTGAAAATTTGAAATATTAAAATCCAATACTCCTAAGTATTTATAAATAATGTTAAATGTGATTATTGGTTCATTACAGACATAAAAGTATTGAAAGATAAAATTTAATGTATTGATACATGACATAAACACAAAGTATTGTTTGATCCGGTTAAAATTAATTCAAGAATTGACAAAAAGACGTAATCCAACTCTTTTGCCAAATTTGAAGTAAGACCAGCCCTTTTGACATATTTAGGCAAGTATGATAAGCGGTAAGGATACTCGTTATAACTTACGATACAAAAGAAATGCCCTATCCGAAATACAACTTGATCCGTTTTCATACATGACTAAGTATTTTTTTTTTAAACTAACACACAAGTTAATAGAGATAACTTAAATTAATATATAATTGAAATAAATAACTAGTGTAATTATTAAAATAACATTATTAAAAATAACATTATTAAAAAAACAATTTTTATGTATTCATACATGACTTAAAAACGAAGTATAATTATGTCAAGTTAAAAACTTAAAATCAATAATGGATAAAGAAAAAGACAAAATCCAGCTAGTTATTTTGTTAAATTAAACTATTTCGACATATTTACTTAAGTGTATTAAACTTTGAATGCATCCAAGCTAGAATTGATGTTTTTGGCACAAATAAATCCGAGTTGTGTTTCGGACCTGTCAACCTGAAACCTGTTAAACCGTCAATCCAATTAGGATGTTTGTTTTATTTTATTTAGAAAATGAATAATATAAAGACAAAAGTCGGGTATTTTATATTAATTAATTAAAATTACTAAATACCAAATTGATTGGAAGAATTCAAAAACAAACTCTTTTCCATGATGTTGTTATTATATATAGATTAACCACAAACTCTTTTACATTTAACAACACTCATCAAAACAAAACAAACAACGTTAACATGGAGAGAGACATCGATGATCTACCCAAAAACGAAGCAAACTACACAGCACTCACACCCCTTTGGTTTTTAAAACGAGCTGCTCTCGTGCATCCTAACCGTAGATCAGTGGTCCACGGTTCTGTTGAGTACACGTGGCAGCAGACGTACCGTCGATGCTGCCGTTTAGCCTCCGCTCTTTCCAATCACTCTGTTGGGTTTGGTTCTACGGTAATGTTTTTTTATTTTTTTATTTTGATTATGTTACTTCATGCATTTATTTAATTTGATGGATATTAGTATATGAATCTTGATGATGGTATCCGTTATCCAAATGTAACTTGTTTCACCTATTATTAATTGGATAAAAAACTGGAAAAGAGTCAAAATATTTGTTCCTTTTTAATGATTATGATTAAATTTAGGGTGTATTTGTGAGTAGGATAATTATTGGAATAATTTTGTTGGTAGTAATTAGATGATGAAATAATTGATTGAGGGTTGTTTTGATTTATTATAATTCTTTTTGATGGAATTTGTTATCAGTATTTTTTTTCTTAAAAATCTGTAAATGGTTATCACAAGTTGGTGAATTTCAAAGAATTTTTATAAAAAAAAATCGATTGATTGCACGAGGGAAGAAAATGTTTTTGAAATATGCTAAGTGATGTTATAATCTTATAGAGCCCGAGCCGGAGTCAGAAAGAAGTGATTATGTGAAGTTTAGAAATGCTTAAGGACCTCTGGCTATGAAAAAGCATGTACAATTGTAAATTAACTATGATTTGGAATACTAAGCACTACCAGGTTTCCGTTTCCTAGAAATACCCCCTAATTAAGAAGCATACACCCTGGTCCAAATCACACACCAATAGGACATACCCCAGAATGTGTATGAAACCTATGGTTCAAAATTAAAAGCAGCTAAAGTTTATATTTAACTAAAATAAGTTGGATTAATAATGGAAGTTTAGCTACACTTTTTAGCAGCATTAACTGTTACTCCTCATAATTGAAAACTTTCTGATTTTAAACAAATCTAAAAGTTTACAACTTTTTTAGTTTAGTTGTAGAGTGTGTATAGATATAAATTTAACAAATTAAATGCATGAAATCTAGAGTAAACTTGGATTCAATTTCCTCTCTCTCTCTCTATATATATATATATATCTTTTTTAAATATCTGCATGGTCAATGAGATATTGTAAACATACTCTTAGCTGAAACAATTAGGTTATAAGCTTGAACCCTGTCATAAGAAGCAACACTTGGGTGGTATTTGCTAATTTGCAGCCAGGAATCACAGTTTGATCACACTGTGGAATGTGAACGGGAATGGATCTTTAAAACCAGTGTTCTGATATATAGAAGTTAACATTAATCTATCTCCAAAAGAAATTGGTTTTTTTTTTTGAAGACGAAACCAGTCTATTAACTGCAAACAGTTTAATCATGTTGGCCTTGTTAATTTCTTTCTTGATTGATTTAATAACATCAAGGGTTCGGTTGGGGCTCGATGTTGCACACGTGTAACACCAACACTATTTAATGCTTCATCTGTTCTAAAATGCAATGGCACATTGTTTGGTATAATACAATTACAAAACTAAGACTACGTTGACCGATATCTTTTAATGACTGCTAATTGGATTAGTTTGACTTTTGAGGTCAGTTGTATTAGTTTTCAGTTTCAAGAATGATGCGTTTTTCTTAAATTTCCAACGATAGTTTACAACTGCTTTCTTATGCATGACCTGGACTACAGGAATGAAAGCGTTAGCGTAACATGGTTACAAATATTGAATTCCAAAGGCATTGCATTTGACTTGGAAATCAAACTTCACAACTGGTTTTCTTACTGACAGGTAGCGGTGATTGCACCAAACATCCCAGCCATGTTCGAAGCTCATTTTGGAGTTCCAATGAGCGGAGCAGTCCTAAACGCTGTCAACATTCGTCTAAACGCTCCAACTATCGGCTTCCTGCTAGAACACTCATCATCTGCAGTCATAATGGTTGACCAAGAATTTTTCAAACTTGCTGAAGAAGCTTTAAAGATTCTAAAAGATAAAATCAAAACCAATTTCAAAGCTCCACTTCTAGTCGTTATCAAAGATGAAAGCGATGAATGTAATCCAAAGAATCTCCAATATGCTCTGTCAAAAGGGGCGGTTGAGTATGAGAAGTTTCTAGAAACCGGTGACCCTGAGTTTGTATGGAAGCCGCCACAAGATGAGTGGCATAGTATTTCGTTGGGTTATACTTCGGGTACAACTTCTAGTCCTAAAGGGGTGGTGTTGCATCACCGCGGTGCTTATCTGGCGGCAACTAGTAATGTTGTGGTGTGGGGTATACCTGAAGGAGCTGTATACCTGTGGACGTTGCCTATGTTTCACTGCAACGGTTGGTGTTTTGCTTGGACGCTTGCCGCTATTTGTGGGACCAACATATGTCTCAGACAGGTACATCTCTTTACACATTGGCGGTTTAGTTAGCAGGTTCGGTCGAACATATTATTCTTGGTACGAGTCAAAACAGGAGGGGTCAGGTTGGATTGATCTGAAAGCAGGATTTTAATCAACTTTTTTAAATAGTAAATTTATTACAAGTCAATATTAGGGATGAGCTCGGGACGGTATCGGTACCAACCGATACCGATCCCGAAAACTCCTAAAACCCAATACCGATACCGAAAGCATACGGTACGGTATCGGTACGGTACCGGTATGGTATCGGTATTTTACCTTAAAATACCAATACCATACCGATCCCGTACCGATAACGATAATACCGAAACCGAAAACCTCTAAATGTGGGTACCGATACCGATACCGAACACCCTCGGTTCGGTACGAGATCGGGATCGGGACGGGACGGGATCGGTATTCGGCGCTATGTGCTCATCCCTAGTCAATATAATTACAATAATAATATAAGTATTTGAATAAAGTGATTTAGTTAGGTTATATGAATTAATAATGCACTTTTACGCTACAAAATCGGTATGCTATAACTTCTTGTTGCTGTAATGCTGTTTTATGCAGGTAACGGCTAAAGGTGTTTACTTGGCTATAGCCAATCAAGGTGCCACCCATTTTTGTGCCGCTCCAGTAGTCCTCAACACAATAGTAAACGCCCCACCTGAAGACACCATTCTCCCACTCCCCCGTCTAGTCCATGTCATGACGGCTGGAGCCGCCCCACCGCCATCCGTCCTCTTCAAAATGTCCCAAAACGGGTTCCGTGTGACTCACACATACGGCCTCTCTGAAACTTACGGCCCTTCAACCATATGTGCATGGAAGCCTGAATGGGACAACCTCCCTCCCGAAACCCAAGCCAAGATGAACGCACGCCAAGGTGTCCCCTACACCGCCCTTGAACACCTAGACGTTGTAGACACCCAAACCATGAAACCAGTCCCAGCCAATGGGAAGACTGTTGGTGAGATCGTGTTTCGTGGAAACATGGTAATGAAAGGTTACTTAAAGAACCCGAAAGCTAACGCTGAAGCTTTTGCAAACGGGTGGTTCCACTCGGGTGACTTAGCCGTCAAACATCCAGACGGTTATATTGAAATCAAAGACCGGTCAAAGGATATTATAATATCGGGTGGTGAAAATATTAGCAGTGTAGAAGTCGAAAATACGTTATATCAACACCCATTAATTGCTGAAGCATCGGTGGTGGCAAGACCCGATGATCGATGGGGAGAATCGCCGTGTGCTTTTGTTACGTTAAAGAACCCGGTAGACAAATCTGAGGAGAGTAAAGTTGCTGAGGATATAATGAAGTTCTCTCGCGAGAAGATGCCGGCGTATTGGGTCCCGAAATCAGTCGTGTTTGGCCCGTTGCCGAAAACCGCTACTGGAAAGGTTCAGAAACACTTGCTAAGGGCTAAAGCAAAGGAAATGGGTCCAGTTAAGATTAGTAAGTTATAAACATGATTTAGTTTATATTGGGAGATGAATAAAGGGTTATGTTCAATGTTAAAATGAAGGTATTTTGTAATGAACATATATAAAACTGTTGTTGTGTTAACTGTTTTATGGGTTTGTATCATATGTTGTCTTACTATATTGTATCATGTTTGTTAGGTATTTATTTCTTTACAAAAAGGTATAGTCTGTTACTGACCTTTAAGAGTTGATCCTTTTGTGTTTACATTTTTGGTTTCGACTAGTTTGGGGAGCTTTTGAATTGATCCATATAAGTCGCTCCCTTATTTAAGGAGTTGGGTTCAAGAGGTGGAGGTTTCAAATCCTGCAAGGTGCGGGTTTAGAAATATTTAATAGTAAATTAATTTGTCGTTAAAAAAATCTAAGAGGTTAGGTGTTTTCCCTCTCATTTGATTTGTTTGAGGTAAGATAGATCCACAAATTCACAATGACAACCTCGATGTATTTCGCCTTTTCTTTATTATTTATCGTAAATGAGTGAAGCATTACACATAGTATGCCCGTTCCCCATCAGCGTATTTTTTTGTTGGAACCGGTGGTCGTGGAGTTTAAAAACTCGATCATCGGTTCATCTTCTACGAAGTTCATAGCAAAAAGGCAAGTCAGTGCAGGGATGGGTGTCCTATGTGTACCTAATACGTCATGCGTAATATTTAGGGAATCATGTAATTAACTTGTTTGTAAAATCAAGATATGTAAAGTAACGAAATTTTGTATATATGTACATTTTACACCAAGATCAATGTTGGTAGCTTTTTTTTTATTTTTTGAACGGCCAATTGGAATCACTCACGGATCACTGGAGTATTATCGTGCCACCAGTGTTAACACGCGATCATATTCCACCACCAAGTCACCAATTCAGGAGGAAACTCATAATTACGAGAAAAACCCCCTTTAATACCTACTGTGCATTTGTATTACCAAAAGAACCAGTAACTCGTGTCTAGTCCATCAAGTCTCAATAACAGAAAATTAATCGTATATTTGTGTGTATTTAACGCCAAAGTGACTAGTTGGTAACTGTTGCTACAACAAATAATAGCCTAACGTTAGTCCTGAGTTACAAAAAGGGGTTAAAGGGTTCAAGGGTTTCGATCTGCCAAACGCAGGTCATGGTGTCCTCCTACGTTGCAAAACGTAGAAGGAGGTTCAAGATAATATGATTTTTGTTAGTGTTGGAATTCTGGTCTGAGTATTACTCAATACTAGAATTGTCAAGACTTGAGAGATGTGTGCATGTGATGGAGATAGACTCCTCACGTGTATGTGTTGACTAAAGGAATAGAAGATTGAGTGTAAGAGGAATAATCAGGGATGGATCAGATGTGTGGATTTGATCCTGATTATATAGAGGAGTTGTCTTCTAATTCAGGAAGGCATATTATCTCGGACCATGTTGCAACAAGAGGACAGGCCACTTTAGGTTGGTAATGGCTTTGGACCTGCGGTCCGAGCTGTGCAATGTCTACACGACAGTTGCTTTGAGCTGGCCGAGGAAAAGGTGACAAGACAGGTCATCTTTTGATCTGTGCTTATTCGTCGTTTGAACCTTTGTAGGTTTCAACGCTTCAAGCATATATTTGTGATGGTTATCAGACTTTTTGCCTTAGGCTACCTACGTCATCAGCCCCCCAAGTCAGGAGTCTTTGTGGCGTAGGTAGAAAGCTTCTGACTGTTTGCTATCTTTGTTTTTCGTTGAAAGGTTCGAAGGTTTGTAGTTTTTTGGGCGGTTACTTTTTCTCGATTTAAATTGTGATTTGACTGGCTGATGTGACAGATGTCAGCCGCTCAGTCTTTGTATTAATTATTTTGCATCATTATCTATAATAACTGTCATTATATTATTTCATTACCACAAAATAATTTCACTTTTTAACTTTCTTCTCCAACGATTCCTCTTCATTTTCCTTAGGGTTTCGCTTGCATTTATCAGGTCAGTCTTTCCTCTTTTACTTTTCTTTGTTTTTGATCATCCTTCACGGCGCTATGGGTGCTAAGAAGGATATGTCTATCACCTTCTCTTCCCTGACCCAAGAGGAAGTTGAAGCGTTCTGCTTGGAGTGGGACATTGATCTGTCCTTCAAGCCTACCGCTCCTGGTATGACAGATCCTGTTTCCAGTTGTCCTGATGGTTCTATCGCACTGTATTGTCGTCATTTTGAGTTTTCCAACGTTCGTCATCCCTTTTCTATTTTCTTGCTCAATGTACTTGAGTATTATAGGGTTTCTTTGGGTCAAATCCATCCTCATGGGGTTGGGCGTGTTTTGCATTTTGAGATCCTTTGTAGGGCTCTTGGTTATGACCAACCCTTCTTATGTTTAGGGGTTTCTTTCGCCTTGCTAAGAATGGTGATTGGTTTACCTTTGAAGGATTCTCAGTTGAAACAAACTTGATTTCTTCACATGTAACAACCGTTGGTCAGTGGAAGACTAGATTTTTCTGGGTTTCTGAGTCTATTTTTCCCTTCAAGCCTGTGTGGAGGCACCCCGAGGCTATTCTTAACGAAGCAGAGCCGTTGGAGTCTGCCTTAGATGGGATTTTTCTTAAGGCTATTCGGGCATGTCCTTCCAGGCTTCGTCCCATTGGCGAACCTTTTCTCGTTTTATCCGGTATTAGCACTCGTTGGGAGAAAAAGGGTAGAGACCCTGTATTGATGAATGGTGATCGGGGTATGCTTGTTTTTATCACCGTTTTTACTTGGTTTTTCTTTCAAATTATTTATGTTTTCTGTTTTTCTTGCTGTTTGTCTTGTAGTTATGTCGGCTTTGGACTTTATTAAGGGCGATGATGCTTCGGAGGTTGTCTTCAAGGATGCTGAAGCTGCCGATGGTGGGGATGCTTTGACTAAATATGAGAAGGGAAGGTATGATGGTGGTAACTATGTCGTTGTTCCCAATGTGAAGAGTTTTTCTAAGCCTGTTTCGACTAGGAGGTCTAGTCATTGTTTGTTGAAGGCTGCAAAGTCTGTGGATGCTTTTGAAGCGGTTGATGTTAGTGATGATATAGAGAATTCTGAAGGGGAGAAAGATCAGGAGGTTGAAGGTATTATTGAAGAAGTTGTTGGCAAGAAGAGTAAGGGTAAGAAGGTGGCTGCAAAAGTTGTGATAATGAAGCATGGTGAGGGTTCCACAAGTGTGGATGGTGAAGGGGTGTATACCCCTGGTTGGAATGTGAAACCTTCTGATACTTTTAAATCATCCGCTGTTTGTGAGGATGTTCTTGCACATCTTGCTACCCCTGGTGCCAAGGCTTGTTTGGAGGGGTTGGATGATGATGCTCTGTTGACCAAAATGATGGTTGGAACTTGTAATCTGGCTGCTATGCTTCCTGAAGGTATTAGCAGGTTTAGGAAGATGATTGGGGAGTATAGTGAATTTGCCAGGAAAAGGAGAGAGATGAAGCAAGCTTTGGCTTCTTTGAAGAAGGATGCTTTGGAATGGGCTGAGAAAAAGAAGACCTTTGTTGGGCTGATAGATGAGTTGAAGAAAGGGCATGAAGCTGAGGTTGCTAAACATGAGGATGCTCGTGTGAAACTTGAGGTTGATAGGTTGGGCCTTGAAGCAGAGATGAAGGTGTTTGAGCAAGAGAAGGTTGGGTTAGAGGCTTCCCTTGCTAGTGCCTTAGATGACAATCAATGGTTGATTAAGGATGGTTTCCAGCAAGTTGTTACCTATTTGCTTCATTCTGCGGAGTTTAATTCTACTCTTGGTGAGGTTTATACCAAACTCCTTATTCATGGCAAGCATACAGGCTTTGTTGCAGGTTTTAAAGCTCATGAAGCGGGTGAGGTTATGGAGGAGTCTCCTTTGTTTCAACCCAAGTCCTTGGATGTTTTTAAAGAGACGGTGTTGAAGATGGAGCAGAAATCCTATCAGTATGTTTCCCAGGTGTCCTCTTGTTATGGAAAACCTTTGCAGGTACTAAAACAGATGAAGCCCCTTGGTTTGAATGAAGTTGTGTGTGCTCAAGTGCTTGAGTCGGTTTCCAAAAAACGGGCTCGCTCTGGTGACAGTGAGGAAACTTTAGATGCTGAAGAGTTACTGTCCAAGGATGCAAGCGTTGAAGCTTCCGAGGCTGGGGTTGTTGGGGATAAGCCTTTGAAAAAAGGGAAAGAAAACTAAGAAAACAAAGGTGGCGAAAGTGGTTGGGGATGATGAGGCCTCGAAGCCTTCGGGGTCTGGTGATGTTGCTTAGTTTCTTATCCTTTATTCGTAGCTTTCTTAGCAGTATGTCTGTAAACAATTAATCTGGTGTTTGAATAGTTTGACTTTTGTTGGAGCCTGGTGGACTCCTTTATGGTAGTAGGCTTTGATAGCCTTGTGAACAGTTTGTAGTACTTGGCCTGTTAAGGCCTTTAATGTTTTGAGCCCTTAAGGCTATTTTAGGTTTACTTTCTTTGTTAGCTTTTTTAACTATGTTTGTTCTATGGTATTTGTCTTTGTTATGTTTGGGAATGTCTAACCGGTAGCACCTTAAAAGGTTGAATGCTGCAGTCATTCATCCTAAAGGTAGTCTAGGTAAACAAGTCGCCATCTATCCTGTACACTACTTAGTGTTTTTTTTCGTAAGTTTGTTCAAAAACTTAAGGAACAATTGGTGTAGGCTGCTCAAACCCGTCTATGAGACATGTAAAGAAAGAGCTTTGTAGGTCTCATGGAGTTGGATTGATCTAGGAACTCACCCCTTATATAGGTTCATTCAATCCTTGAACCTATTGAGCGATATGGCCTGGGAGCTCATCCCCTTACATGGCCCTTGCCATGGAGTTTCTTGCAAGGTTCTCAACCTGGAAATAGGATAGAAAGACAAATTTTCGAAAGAGGATCTACTGATCCTTTCATTGATTTAACAAGCCAATATTACATCATTCAATTAGGAGGAAATTACATTTCTTGAAGGCCTAGACAAAGAACTTTTTAAGGTTCTTGTCGTTCCAGTGGCGTGGTAACTTCTTGCCTTCCATGTTGGCAAGTTTATAGGATCCTCCTTTGTGGGATTCCAAGATGGTGTAGGGACCTTCCCATCTTGGTCCTAATTTTCCTTGATTTTCTTTCTTGCTTGCTTCGTTGTTCCTTAAGACCAAATCTCCCGGCTTGAAGCGTTCATGCCTTACCTTAGTGTTGTAGTAGGACTCCATCTTTTGTTTGTATTGAGCTTCTTGAATTGCTGCTAAGTCCCTTGTTTCTTCTAAGAGATCTAGGTTGAGCAGAGCTTCTTCCTCATTGGTCTTGATGTTAACGTGGAGCGTTCGGGGTGTGGTAACCCCAATCTCGGCCGGGATAACTGCTTCGGATCCGAAAGTAAGACTGTATGGCGTTTTCTTGTTGCTTGTTTTCTCCGTGGTTCGGATGGCCCATAAGACGCTTGGGAGCTCATCCAACCATCTTCCTCCTTTCTGCCGAGTCTTGCCTTGATCCCTTCAACCTCACTTCGGTTCATTCGTTCAACCTGGCCGTTTGATTATGGGTATGCCACAGAACTGAAGACTTGAGTTATTCGATATTCCTTGCACCAAGTGCTGAAGGGTTTCTCTGCAAATTGCTTCCCATTATCTGTGACCATTACTCCGGGTAGGCCGTACCGGCAGATGATGCTTTCCCAAACGAAGTCGATAATCTTTTTTCCAGATATCTTTCCTAAGGGCCTCACTTCTGGCCACTTTGTGAAGTAATCAACAGCAACCAATAAAAACTTGACTCCTCCCTTTGTAGGTGGGAAGGGTCCAATGATATCCATCCCCCATTTATAAAACGGCCAAGCTGAGTTAACTGGAATTAGGTCATGCTTGGGGCTCTTTGGGACTGGGGCGTGTATTTGACAGGCTTCACATTTTTTCAGTTGTTCCGATGCATCTCTGTGCATGGAGGGCCAGAAGTAGCCGAGATTCATGAGCTTTTCTACCACTGATCGTGGACCACAATGAGCTCCACATATACCTTCATGAACTTCCTTGATTAAGTATCTGCTTTGTTCCGGGCCAACACATCGAAGTAGTGGAGCCAAATACCCTTTTTTGTAGAGTATGTCTTCTTGGATGATGTATTGCCTTGACTTGATCCGGACCTTTTCGGCTTCAACATTGTCTTGAGGAAGTTCACCTTTCTTCAGGAATGCTATGTATGGGGTCATCCAATTTGGTTCATTTTCAGTGATTACATCTTGTACCTCGAGCTCGGATATGGAAGGCTGTTGGATTACTTCTACCAGCACTTTCTTGGTAAGATGGGCAAAGTTTAATGAGGCGAGCTTGCTGAGAGCGTCAGCTTTTTTGTTGTGTGATCTTGGAACTTGTTTGATTCTGCAGGACTGGAAGGTGTTCATGATTTCTTTTGCCTTTTCTCTATATTTTTTCATGTTTGGTTCTTTGGCTATGTAGTTATCATTTACTTGGTTGGAAACTAGGAGTGAGTCAGTGAACACTTGAAGCTTTTGGACGACCATCTTTTTTGCAAGCCTTAATCCTGCGATCAGGGCCTCATATTCTGCTTCATTGTTGGTGGCCTGAAATTCCAAGCGAATAGCATATGTGAATTCTAATCCCTCAGGATTGATTAAGACAAGACCTGCTCCGGATCCTTCAACGCTGGAAGCTCCGTCCGTATAAAGCTTCCAGGATTCGGGATCAGAAGGTTCGTCTATTGCTCTGTTAACTTCAGTGGTTTCCACCTTTGGGACCTCAGCTATAAAGTCAGCTAATATTTGTGCTTTTATTGCCTTTCTTGGGACGTAGGTGGTTTTGTGTTCACCTAGTTCGACGGCCCACTTGGCCAGGCATCCCGAAGTTTCAGGTTTTTCAAGCACACTCTTAATGGGTTGGTCGGTGACCACTTGTATGGGGCGTGCTTGAAAGTACCTTCTGAGTCTTCTAGCTGTTTGCACTAGGGCCAAGGCTAGTTTTTCAAGAGGAGGGTATTTGACCTCTGCTAACTTTAAAGTTTTACTGAAGAAGTAAACAGGTACCCGGGCTTTGTCTCTTTCAATGGTGAGAACAGCACTGAGGGCTTCTTCAGTAACACAATGGTAGACAGAGATGGTCTCTCCTGCTTCGGGGACTGCAATGGTTGGGAGGGAAGCCAAATATTGTTTCATTTGGTTGAAGGCTTCTTCTGCCTCTTCTGACCATTTAAAATTTTTCTTGTTCGTGCACCCCTTGAGAGTTTTGAAGAATGGTAAGGATTTTTCAGCCAGTTTAAGCGTTTTAAGGTAGCGAGTTTGCCGTTCAAGCTTTCTACTTCTTTCTTGGTTTGTGGAGACTTCATGTTTAGGACGGCTCGAACCTTGCTGGGGTTGGCCTTTATGTTCTGTTTTCCCACGATATGTCCCATGAATTTTCCTTCTTCGAACCCAAATGAACACTTTACAGGGTTAAGCTTCATGTTGATCCTTCTGAGGTTGCTGAACGTTTCTTGTATGTCTTGAAGCATTTGTTCCTCCGTTTTGCTTTTAATAACTAGATCATCTACGTAAGCTTCCATGTTCCTGCCGATTTGTTCAGCAAACGCTTTATCAACCAACCTTTGGTATGTGGCACCTGCATTATTTAAGCCAAAAGGCATCTTTTGGTAACAAAAGATGCCCTTGTCAGTGTGAAAGGCTGCTTTCTCTTCATCTTCCGCCTTCATCTGTATCTGGTGATAACCTTTATAGGCATCCAGGAAACACTTAAAGGGGAAACCTGTCAAAGAGTCAACTTTTAAGCATGCTTTATGCGAAGGATAACAATCTTGGAGGTAGTGAATTAACTTAAAAGTTATCTTTAGGTATATGGGGAACCTGTTAATGAGTCAACTTTTAAGTCAACCTCGGGTAAAGGATAACAATCCTTTGGGCAAGCCTTATTGAGGTCTTTGAAGTCTATGCACATCCTCCATGAATCATCGGGCTTCTTGATCATCACCGGGTTTGCAACCCAGGACTGGTATTTGACTTCTCGGAAGATTACTGCTTCGACCAGCTTGTCAACCTCCTGACATGCAGCCTTGCTTCGTTCGGGGGCAAGACTTCTTTTCTTTTGTACAACCGGTTTGACATGTGGAGGGATCCTAAGCTCATGTTCAGCAATGCTTCGAGGGATGCCAGTCATGTCACTAGGACACCAGGCAAAAATGTCAACATTGTTCCGTAGTAACCTTTCAAGTTTTGAAAGTGTTTCTGTGGGGAGGTCTGTATTAACCCGTATTCTTTGTTCTGGGTACTTTGGATTGATACTGAGGCCGAGTTTGTTTCGGTCATTGTTATCTTCGCTGACTACCAGCACTGTGGTTGATGCTTGAAGAATTGCAATCCCATCTTTGGTGGGGATCTTGGCATTCTTTCGACTGATGGAGATGGTCATGTCAAAAACCACTACTCCAGGTCTGCCAATGATAACATCATAATTGGAAGGTAGGTCCAGGACGATAAAGCTTAGAGGTTCTGTTCTTTGGATTTTCCCATCGGAGAAATTCACATCAAGTGTTATTTCTCCCAGGGGCTTGATGGGTATGTCTGCAATACCTTTTATAGAGGCCTCTGTGGGTTGGAGCTTGGAGCGTTCCTTAGGGCTCAGGAGTTTGAAGTATTTTTCAAACATGATTTCGGTAGCCACTCCTGTGTCTATGTAGGCCTTTTGTGTTTTTATTGAACCAATAGATGCTTCAAGGAGGAGGGGATCACAATGTTTGTCCTCTTTTGTGTGAGGAAAATAGATGCTTTGATGCTCCCAAGCTTCCAACCTCTGACGCTTACTTGGCGTTCCTTGTTCAAACGAGACCATAACAACTTCTTTTTTCTTGTTATCGGTCATGTTTTCTTTTACACCTTTCACCAAGTGGGCAAGCTCCCCGGACTTAACGGCTTCTTCAATTCTTTTCTTAAGTTGGAAACAGTCGTTGGTGTGATGTCCCTTTTCTTCGTGGAACTCGCAATATTGATTGGAGTTTTCGTTTCTTTTGCTTTTTGGCAAGGGACGGGGAGGCCGAAAGGTGTGTTTGACTTCTTCTGTTGCTAAAATCTCTTAAGGAGTTTTGGTGAGGACTGTGAAGTTGACATTTCTGTCCCTGCTTGGAGGGTTCTTGCTTTTCGGCCTTCGAGACTCAGACCCTCTGGGTCTTCTATCATGAGTCCCATAGTTTCCCCTCTTTCTGCTAGGGCTGTTGCTTCTCCAGGTGGAGCTTCTCTTTCTTTGCTCCTTGATGTCTACAGCCTCTTCTCCTCGGATGTGGGCTTCAGCCCTTTCTAGGGCTTCTTCAAGAGTTCGTGGGAGACTCTTGTTAAAGTCTCTTGTGAGGTACTTCGAGTTGATGGCGTTCATGAACCCTGCAATCTTCATTTTTTCATCTGCACCAACATAGGTGAGGCCTTCCTTCTTGTATCTTTCAATGAAACTTCTCAGGCTTTCATCATCATTTTGCTTGATCTGAAAGATTACCGTTGCAACCTTGACACAACGTCTCTGTTGTGAGAAGTTAGCTAGGAATCCTTTTCCTAGATCATTAAAGGTTTTGATGCTTTCGGCAGGTAAGTCATTGAACCATATCCGGGCAGATCCAACCAGAGTTTGAATGAACATGAGGCAACATTCGGGGTCACCCCATTTTTCGATGCGAGCAGCTCCAGAGAAGATCTGTAGATGGTCTTCTGGGTCATCAGTGCCATCGTAGGTTCTGATGTGAGCAGGCATCTTCAACTTGTTTGGGAACTCATAATCTACTATTTCCAGAGTGAAACAGGATAGGCTATTAGGTTTGTATGGTTGGTGGGTGGTGTGTTCCACCATATCGTTACTTCCGTTAGTGTTCCCTTGTTGAGCAGCAATAGGTTGACTGATGAGTTGTTGCCAGGGGAAGTGGGCCATCATTTGAGACATCATGTAGGGCATGAGGTTAAAGCCTTGAAGGCTCTTAGTCGCCGCTACGTTGCTTGCTACTATGGGTACACTCATGGAGGCACTACAGGCCATAGGCAGAGTAGCCATGGCCTGAGCCCATGAGGTGGCAGCCGGTGGTGGGACACTGGCAATGGGTGATTGCAGGAGTTGGTCCAGGGTGAGTTCATACCCGATGGGTGCACCAGCGGTGGTGGATTGGGTAGTGAACAGAGGAAAAGCGGTAAGACTAGGCCTGGTCGTTTGATGGACAGGAAGCCTACTGCTTGCACCTGCTTCATAACTTCGGAAAGCAGTTTGCTGGCTAGGTCGACTAGTGAGAGGAAGGGGCGGTCCAGGAGAAAGTGACACTTCCTCCTCGTTGTAGTCTAGCCGGATGCGGACCCCTTTCTCTCTTTCCCTCATGACATGCTGGTTTAAGAGAGACCTGAGCTGTAGGAAGTTACTAACGATTCCTTCTAGGGTCAGATCTATACGTTTAGGACCTTGTATGTCATTAGGGAGAGGAGACATCACCCCTGAACGTGTAGGGGGTGGAGTTTGGAAGACAGTGAACTCAGGGTGAGTCGGTGGAGTTGGGGTACCAGCAGGGGTACTTCCAGGAGTGGAAAACGACACAAATCTGTTGGGAGATGCTTGATATGTGCTTGGTGAGATCTGGTTCACCTCTTCTTGAGACTCACGGTCAGACATGCTAGGAAGTCGGAGCTACACAACTGATATTTTAAGGAAACAATGGCGCAGCCCCACGGTGGGCGCCAACTTGTTGCTACAACAAATAATAGCCTAACATTAGTCCTGAGTCACAAAAAGGGGTTAAAGGGTTCAAGGGTTTCGATCTTCCAAACGCAGGTCGTGGTGTCCTCCTACGTTGCAAAACGTAGAAGGAGGTTCAAGATAATATGATTTTTGTTAGTGTTGGAATTCTGGTCTGAGTATTACTCAATACCAGAATTGTCAAGACTTGAGAGATGTGTGCATGTGATGGAGATAGACTCCTCACGTGTGTGTGGTGACTAAAGGAATAGAAGATTGAGTGTAAGAGGAATAATCAGGGATGGATCAGATGTGTGGATTTGATCCTAATTATATAGAGGAGTTGTCTTCTAATTCAGGAAGGCATATTATCTTGGACCATGTTGCAACAAGAGGACAGGCCACTTTAGGTTGGTAATGGCTTTGGACCTGCGGTCCGAGCTGTGCAATGTCTACACGACAGTTGCTTTGAGCTGGCCGAGGAAAAGGTGACAAGACAGGTCATCTTTTGATCTGTGCTTATTCGTCGTTTGAACCTTTGTAGGTTTCAACGCTTCAAGCGTATATTTGTGATGGTTATCAGACTTTTTGCCTTAGGCTACCTACGTCATCAGTAACCTATTGCGCCTTTGTATTACCAAAATAATCATTGACACATATCTAGGTAGCCACATCAAGGCCCAAATGGGGACAACTAATCGTGTATATATGAATTTAACTCCAAGATTAACGTGTGCAATGGTGATGATATAGTAATAGAATATAATAATATAATTGTATATTTAGTAGATTATTATGTAATCATGATAATGATTATCCCTTTCATATTTTAAGGGATTGTAACATGTATTTATATGGGTTATTATTGAATGAGAAGACTCAAGGTTTGAACCATATCATTTTACATGGTATTAAAGCCATTACCATTATTCTCCCAACCCTTTTCTTTTAATTTCTTCCTACCACAAGCTTTACCCCACCTTAGACAAAAAAAAATTTCAGCCATTATTTACTTCGTAATCCTCATCATATATTCCCTATGTCTTCCATTCACCCCGCTGTCGCTGTTACCAACATTAAGAACTTTATCCCGCTTATCCTTGATCGCCAAACTGAGCACTACAACACTTGGGCCGAATTATTCATCATACACTGCAAAGCGTATGACGTTTATGATCACCTTTTACCCCGCGTCCCTTCCACAACAACTACGGCTACCAAGGAAGCCGAATCTTCCACCAAACCCACTTACCAAGAGTCTTGGGAGCGTTTAGATGCCATTGTTCTTCAATGGATCTATGGCACTATCACCCAAGATCTCGTCCATACCATCATGGTTTTCAATACTACCACCTATGATGTCTGGTCTCGTCTCAAAAACCTTTTCCTAGATAACGAAACCGCTAGAACCATAGCCCTCCAAAACAATTTTTTTAACACCCGCTTAGAACGTTTTTCCGACATGTCTTCCTATTGTCAACACATGAAACTCCTCTATGACCAACTCATTAGTTTAGGCGCCAATGTCACTGAAAACCAACTCGTCATGCAAATCCTTACCGGCCTCACCGACCAATATGAAACCATCAAACTTATCCTTCAACAAACTAAACCTTTACCCGACTTTTACAACACCCGCTCACAACTATGCCAAGTTGAAGATCAAAAAATTTCACAGGCATCCCTATCGGCTCAATCGGCCGGTACAGCCCTACACACTGCCACAACAACTTCGAACCCATCCCCTAACACTTCGCACCCGACCCCTGCTGACGACACTGACCGCGGACGCCGCCGTCCCCGTGGACGTGGTCGGGGCTCCTATGGTCGGGGTCGTTTTCAACAAAATGTTTGGTTGAAGAGCTGGAAGCTTTTAGGTTAGGAGAAAAAACTTTATAGTGAAAAGCTACTACTACTAGCTTTTAAGAAAAAACTCTACTAGCTACAAGCTTTTAATTACTAAATGACACAAATACTCATTCTATTTTAAAAACAAAATAAAAACCTTCCTTACAAGCTTTTAATTATGCCATTTTTGGTTATTTTATACATTTTATCAAAAGCTCCAGCTACTCTGCTAAACACCAAAATATATTTAAAAAACTTTCAGCTAACAGCTTCCAGCTACCAGCTTGCAGCTACCAGCTACCAGCCTCCAGCTAGTTTTACCAAACATACCCTATATATACGTTTATCCTCAGCAAACTGGTGCAAGTTTATGTCTCACAGAGTAGACCTTAGGCAACTTTCATAATTATACTATAATTATCATTAAATAACTATTTTTTTTATATCACAAAAAAATATTTAAAAAAACGTATATTAAAAATGATGAGATATTTTTTAGAGCGATCGCCAGGACAGTAAGCCTCGAACTCGAGTCTAATAACCTGTGAGACGCTATTAACATCACGTCCCGTCTCTAGCCCGAGACACCCCACTCAAAAAAGTAGAAATCATGACTATGCGTAGAAAAAAAATAGATATAGATATTAGATACGTGACCTGTTTAATTCCTGTCACATTATAATTATGAGGTGGCAAAAGTTAGCACTGCCCTGGCACTCACCATACTTTCAAGTGGTTGCTGATACTCAAATTCGAATTCAAGTGGCACAACCGTAAATAAGTCATTACATCACGCCTTATTGGTTATACTTGTTATTTGGGATGATTAATTTTATTATTAGTTAAACCATTCTTTGCCTTTAGAGCATTATACTTTGCGCTCATGTCAATTTAAACATGTTAAGCTATTTAGCCATCAAAGTAGCATAAATAGGTATGGAATTATTTATGAAACGGTATATGAGTACATTACTAGAGTTTTTTCGTCATCATCATCGTACACCTTCGTAAATGATACCCGTCTCCTACAGACCATCAATGATCATCACCACCTATCTCTGTTGGTCACCAAAATACCACTACTCAGTTGCCCATCACCTTTTTTATCACCCACCAATGATCTTTAACCCCATTCACCAATGTTATTGGCGTCTGTTACCACCATTAGTTACTCCTGTTCCTCATAATTTATAGTTTTTTATCTTATAACTTCAATCATTAAACTAAACCAAAACTGAAAACATAAAAGGAAAGAGATACGTCTATGTATAGGCATAGGCACACTCTTAACCCTTCGAGATAGAAATAAATACATAATTTGAATCAAAGCAAATTCCATTAATGATTGATCCTATGTTTGGTCAAAACTCAAAACACTCACAACTTACGGAAACAAATTTTAAGCATAAAAAGTTACACCAATCATCACTAATTTCAAAACTTCTATTTTCTACCCTAAAAGACCCGTTTTCTTTAAATCAAAAGATAAAAATCATCATTTTTTTAAAACCTAACACCCGAACCAAACATCGAATCCATTTGAAATTTCAAAACAAAACACCCTTAATATAATAATTCTAACACCTAATAACCACAATCTTTAACAAAATCATACCAAATGCAATTCCTAACAATCTACAAGGACCAGTCCATCAACCTAAAACAAAAGGTCCACTTACTTTATTCAAATAAATCATTACATTTTCATTTATAAATAAAAATAAAAATAAATAAACAAATAAATAAACCATCCAATACTTAATTTTAAACTTATTCTTCAAAAAAAAACTTAATTTTAAACTTTATAAAACCACTCCACGAAACAATTCATCCTCTCTCTCTCTCTCTCTCTCTCTTCAGGTAACCTTCCGATCTCCATTTCTTCTTCAATTAATATTAATATACTCATCACTGTTATCCAATTCACCATACATCAATCAATCAACATATTTCATATATCATAAATTCTCTGTTTAAATACGTTTTTTACATACCTAGGGTTTTGAACTTTTAATCAGCAACAATTGATCATGTCTCTGAGGCCTAACGCACGAACGGAGGTTCGACGGAACCGTTACAAGGTAGCGGTTGATGCAGATGAAGGACGACGTCGTAGAGAGGATAATATGGTTGAGATCCGTAAGAATAAGAGAGAGGAGAATTTGCTTAAGAAGCGTCAGTTGCTGACGTCATCTCAACCGTTGCCTGTTCAAACCTCTACTGTTGAGAAGAAGGTAGTTTTGGTTTTTATTTGTTTTATTTATTTATTTTAAAAATACATACACTATCAGATGCATATTATTTGTTACTGTAATGTAATTGTTTGTTAATGTTATTGAGTTTGTTATGTTTGGATATTTGCTAGGGTTATTGTGTGTGATATAGAATAGGTTTAATTAGAACACGCACACACACGACACACTATCGGATGTATATGATTTAATTTTTGAATTCTTATAGTATTATTAGCTGTATTCATTACTGTAATTTGATCATGTGTTATGTTATTGAATGTGAATAAGTGGAGCTGTTGTTTGTGGTATCGGTTTACTTGTGTTGGTGACTGTTAAGTTTAGCTTTAAATACTTGCTAGGGTTAATGTGTTTACTATAGAACATAGTTGTTAAAAGCCATCGCCTCTTGCGCCTAAGCCCATTTTTTAGGTGAGGCGATGCATTTGCGCTTTTATTTGGGGAAATTGCGCCCGGTTGATGGTTTAGACGTAGATTTCAGCTAGATTCCCAAATTCTGAAGAGTTTCCAGCCAAATTATGGCTATATTTCAACCAGATTTCTACTTTTATCTAAGAAAAACTACTTCTATACACTAATACATCAATATTTTAAAACTTTTGATACTAACTAGATGAAAGATAGTATTACTTTAATATATTTTTACTTTATTTTCTTGTTCGCTTTTTTTTTTTTTTTTTTTATTTCAAGCCCTCGCTTTTTTGCGCCTCGCGCCTAGGCCCCGGGTGAGGCCTATGCGCCTTGAGTGCACCTAGCGCCTTTGATAACGCTATAGAATTGGTTTATTAAAAAAAAAAAGACACACACACACACACACCATTAGATTAGATGCATATCATTTGATGTATCTATGTGTTTGATTTATTTATTTTGTTCAACTTCATACAGTGCTGTGTTAATTATTGTAATATAATCATGTGTTATGTTTTTTAATGTGAATAAGTAGAACTGTTGTTTGTTGTATCAGTTTACTTCTGTTAGTGACTTTGTTACTTTTAAATACTCGCTTGGGTTAACGTGTTTGCTAGAGAATAGGTTTAATTAGAACACAAACTCTCTCTCTCTCTCTCTCTATCTATCTATCTATCTTGCACACACGTTATCAGATGCATATCTTTTGACATATCTATGTGTTTGATGTATCTTTCATGTTCAAATTCATACATTATTATTAGCTCTGTCATTGCTGTAATATGATCATGCATTATGTTACTGAATGCGTGTAAGTGGACCTGTTTTTCATATATAATGATATTATGGATAGTTGGAAACATTTTGTTTTTACATTGAAATGTAAATTGGATTGATTGAATTGCAGCTAGAGAGTCTCCCTTCTATGGTTGCTGGAGTTTACTCCAATGATAATAACTTGCAGCTGGAGGCAACCACTCAGTTTCGTAAATTGCTATCGATAGGTATGCATTGTACTTTTGTAGTTGCAATAAGTACATTTTTTTTCTAGATCAAAGTAGTTGAACTTTGTTTTGCAGAACGGAGCCCACCAATTGAGGAAGTAATACAATCGGGTGTTGTGCCACGCTTTGTTGAGTTCTTGATGAGGGAAGATTTTCCACAACTTCAGGTAATGCTGCTTCTTACGATTTTTGTTTGTTTTCTTTTAATTTAAAGTTTTAATTTTGCAACAGTTTGAGGCTGCTTGGGCACTCACGAACATTGCCTCTGGAACCTCTGACAATACAAAGGTCGTAATTGATCACGGGGCGGTCCCAATCTTTGTTAAACTTCTAGCTTCTCAAAGTGAAGATGTGCGCGAGCAGGTAAACACATGGATGTAGTTATTTGGTTGCAAAACTGTATATAATCCCTATGGGGGTGTAGGGTGTTTGGATAAAGGTCTTGGGATTGAGGGTATTTTTTGGCGTTTCGGTTCATGGTGTGGGCTTTAGAGTTTAAAGTCAATAATGTGTCTACCGACTTCACGCTTTTCTACCTGCCAAAGGAGACGGGCTTGAAAATTGAAATGACCACACTTTTGTTGCAGGCTGTTTGGGCGTTGGGAAATGTTGCTGGTGATTCCCCAGATGCCGTGATCTTGTCCTTGGTCATGGTGCTTTGATGCCCTTACTTGCTCAGTTAAATGAGAATGCTAAGCTTTCTATGCTCAGAAATGCCACATGGACGTTATCAAACTTTTGTCGAGGAAAACCACAGCCTCCATTTGAGCAGGTTTGTTCACTGATCACTATTTCATCAGTTTCGTGCTTAACTCTTTTTATGCATATTATGAGGTACTGATTTGTTATTAAATTGCAGACAAGACCTGCTCTTCCAGCCCTTCAGCGTCTTATTCATTCAAATGATGAAGAGGTGTTGACAGATGCATGCTGGGCTCTCTCCTATCTTTCTGATGGTACTAATGACAAAATACAAGCTGTGATTGATGCTGGTGTCTGCCAACGTCTTGTTGAGCTTCTCCTGTGAGTCCCAGTTTGTTTTTTGTTTGATCGATGATTTAATCTAATAAGCTTTTTTTTTTCTTTTTTCTTTTTATTATTATTTGTAGCCATCCATCTCCTTCAGTGCTCATCCCTGCACTTCGAACTGTTGGGAATATTGTCACAGGCGACGATCTCCAAACTCAGGTACGTTCATGCAATTGTATGAGTTTTATTGGCTATATACTAGTTGCTTTTGTAAATCATGTTCAATTACTTTTTCAGCGTTGTTGTAGTTTTGCTTTTAAGCCCTAGGTTTTGTTTCACAAACTGTTGGGACTTGGGCAACTAAGTGACTAACTAAAAGGATGTATTTTTCATTTTTGTTCAAATTTTAGGTTTTAGTTTAAAGTTTCGACGGATAATCTACAATTGAGATGACACATTTTTTCTATTTGATAGCATATTATCGAGTGCGGTGCACTTCCTTGCCTGCTGAGCTTGTTGACCCATAACCACAAGAAGAGCATCAAAAAGGAAGCCTGCTGGACAATCTCAAACATCACTGCTGGAAACAAAGAACAGATACAGGTAAAGAATCCTGAAAACTCATTTACACAAGAGTGGGTCATTTCAATTTTCAAGTTAATGTTTGATATCGTAACTGGCAAAAAAACACATCAACTGTATTTTGAATAGTATTGTATTTTTAATATTTGGACATATATGACACCCTTAATCCTTTGTAACTTTTCGAACACAAATATTTTGGATCATCTCAACCCGATCCATTACTCTACTTATTTTGCTTTATTGAATTAAAATGATTGGCAAATTTATGAGAAGTAGAGATATTTACAACTATTCATTGTTTTTGTTACAACATACAGACTGTGATTGAGGCTGGATTAATCGCTCCCCTAGCCAATCTGCTCCAGACTGCTGAATTTGATATTAAAAAGGAGGCCGCATGGGCAATATCAAATGCCACTTCTGGTGGAACCAATGAGCAAATCAAGTATGTTTTAGTTGTAACATTTTTCCACGAAATTACAATCTTAAAATAACCGTGACACTAGTAAAACTGTACCATGATACATAGGTATTTGGTGAGTCAAGGCTGTATAAAACCCTTGTGTGATCTCCTGGTGTGTCCTGATCCAAGAATTGTGACCGTCTCTCTAGAAGGGCTTGAGAACATTCTTAAAGTTGGTGAGGTGGAGAAGCAGGCAGGTAACTCGGGTGATGTTAATTACTTTGCCCAGTTGATTGATGATGCAGAGGGGCTAGAAAAGATTGAGAATTTGCAGAGTCATGATAATAATGAGATTTATGAAAAGGCGGTTAAGATTCTTGAGACGTATTGGCTGGATGAAGAAGATGAAAATGTGGCTGATGGTGCCCAGACTAGTTTTGACTTTGGTGGAAATAATGTTCACGTTCCGTCTGGTGGATTCAATTTTAACAGTTGAAGGTAATTTCCAACTTTTTTAGATTAAATTATTACCTTGTTATTATAATGCGAAATTATATTAATTTATAACCCTTGATACTTGATTACGGAGGTGGCAGGGTGTGTGTGGGTCAGGTAAGTCGAGTAACAGGTCAAAACGGGCTCCGATCGTGTTATGGTTCAAGTTTTTTTGAACTTTTATGAAAGATATTGTGGTAATTATGGTTCAGTAACAGTATTTAATAAACAATATAATTCAAAAAATGATATTAATCTTTCAGTATATGAATTAAGGGGCTGTATACATTTAAAGTATACTTTTGGGACTTTCAACTAGTTTGACCCGTGTCCCTGTTATAGTTCCTTTTGAATTGCTTGTTTGCCCATTTGAGGCGAAGCACAATCAAAACGATAAACTCTGTCCTAAACGGGTCAAAATTGCCACCTCTACCAAAATCTCTTAATCTTAGGCCATGAGGATTTGTGTAGAGTTTAGAGATTCTGTTAAAAACAATGATTATTTGACCTATTTAATTTGAATTTGCAGGGTTTTCAAGGTATGATGAACGTGGGTGGCATTAAAGGTCGAGTCCTGTTAGGTCGGGTGAGTCATCGGGTCAGGTCATGTCGGGTCGGGTCGGAGCATCTCGTGTCGTCGGGTTCCATAATGGTCGAGTCATTGGTTTTTGTCTTGAAGAGATGCAAAAGGTGGGTCTGTTGGTTCCAGTATACGAAGGGGCTGACCAAGGTTTTTATTTAGCTTGAGTCTAATGGTAAATTGCTTGGTTACCTTAAGCAGCTGGTGGTGGTTGTCATTTTAGTGAAGGTTTAAGCATTACAAATATACACTGAGTCTTTATTAATTCGGGTTTTTATCTTTGGTATTTATGGACGCGTTCTTATACTGTGTCAGGGCATTCGTTTTACTAGTGGTTTATGTTTTATTATTGAGTCGCCCGTCTTCATGTTCTATGGTTCTTTATGGACATATGACACTTTCGGTACATGTATTCTTAATTTGTTCGTTACATGATTTAAGACTTAAAAGCAGTTCTTTTAGTCTCTAGTTACATTTGTTTTCATGTGCATTTACATCGTAAATTTAATTATATATTATTTTCGTAGCCAATCATAGATTCACATGTGAACCGCTTAAATTGCACTGAGTTTTATAATCATATGATCTAATCCCATAAGGTTGCACGGTGTTCAACGCCCATCTAGCCCATAGCTGCCCCTCTGGTTCCGAAACAGTTGGGTGGAGCTTCTGCTACTACCCTACTACTGTGGCCTTTGGTCCTGCTGCTCGCTTTCGCACGTCCGTTTTCCTAGCTCTCTCCAAACTGGTATGGCTATACTGCTTTTGCTAGAATCTTGTGATGCCTACAGGTAAGGCCGGTGTCTCCAAAAATCATACTGCAATAGAATGAACAAAATTATTTACATTGCTATAGTAGTCGATTGTGTAATTTCAATTGTAAACAACAATTGTTTGCAAGTCCTGTTCAACAATTGTTATTTCTATGTCTTAATTATGTGAAGTTTAAACAAAATGTTACCTATATATTGTGCGTGTGAAAAGAGGTCCCTATTGGTCAACTGACATGAAGATACACTAACTGGTCGGTATTAGTCTTGGTTTTCGAATAAATCTTAGAAATGCCTGAATCAATCGAAATTTGTTGAACAAGTCCATTTTTGGTGCAATGAACTTAAAAAGAAATTCTAAGTTACCATCTCCCCAACCAAATTGGTTTAGACCGATTTTAATCTTGGCCTGATATTTAATTGGTACTAATCGACAATTAGCGATTTCAATCTGGTCTGATTTAACTGACTTTGAACTAGAGATTGGAGCGATATGGTACTGGCACCGAAACAAACATTGAGCTCACGTGTAAATCGAATATTGGTACTTGATTTCAGTCTGGTTTGATTTAACCAACTTCATCTTCGGATTCCACTTCAACGTCCTCTTGTGTCTCCGGTATGACTTCATCCTCCTCACAAGGACTTTCCTATACGGATTGATTTGGAGTTTGTAGGGGCATTGTTGTTCGAGTTGTTGTGCAAGTTTTGCATATATTCGTATAGTTGCATGTATTGCTCGTGTTGAATAGATGGTGAGGGGTAAGTTTTACATGTTGGATTAAATTCTTAGGAAGATGTTAGAAGTGGCTAATATATCGGGTAAGATAAAGGAGGGGAGACTAAGGGGTTGTTTGGTTGATTTTATGCTGAATCATTAAGATGGTCTGAATGGTTAAGAGACTCTGAATGGTTAAGAGCTGAATCATTCAGCATCTCTTATTAGCTTAATGGTTCAACACTTAATCATTCCATTCAGATGCTGAAACAAACAGTCTGAATGCTGAATGATTCAGACCTGAATGGTTAAGAGGCTGATTAAGAGGCTACCAAACAGCCCCTAAGATGGTTTGGACATGTGAAGCAGAGACACATGACAGCTCCAGTCAGAAGAGTGGAACACCTCACGGTGGAGGGGATGAGGAGTAGAGGCAGACCCAAATTGACTTGGGTTGATCGGATTAGGCAAGATTTGTTAGAATTGCACCTCTCCGAGGATATGGTCCAAGATAGGAATTCGTGGAGGCTTAGGATAAAAGTTAAAGATTTTTAGGAATTAGGAGCAAATGCCTTTTGTGCTGGCGTTTTTTTAGGGTTGGTCTCCATGCATGTATGTATATATATATATATATATATATATATATATATGTTGAGTAAAGATCCGGTACAAATAGCTTTTTTGGTAAGAACTGTGAGAATCAAAGGAGAGTATTTTTTTTTATTTTTTTTTTTCAAATTTTTTTTCCCATATTGTTAAACATGTATTATAGTATTGAAAACTAAAAAAAAAAAAAAAAAAAAAAATTTGGTGTAGAGTAATTACGTGTAGAGTAATTACATAATTACTCTAGTGTAAACTAATGTATTTACCTTAATGACGTAATTACACTAAAATTTTTTTTTTTTTTAATTTTTTTTTTGTATTATTCATCTAGAAAGAATGTTTAAGCATATGGGAAAAAAAAATTCTAAAAAAAAAAATAAATTTTTTTTACCCCCTTTGATTCTCACAGTTCTTACAAAAAAACTATATGTATTTGATCTTTACTCTATATATGTTATATTATGTTATGCATTCACTACTTTTTTTTAGTGTTTTGTGTTTTGTATACTTATTGTGTAAATATATAGTGTGCGTTGTTTCGAGTTGGAGGTCTCTCTGGAAGCAGCCTCTCTATCTCTAAAGATAGGGGTAAGGCTTGCCTACATCTTACCCTCCCCAGACCCTACTAATAGCGTCGCTATTTGTGGAATTTCCTGGGTACGGTTGTTGTTCAGTTATCATTAGATTGGTGGGTATATATTGTGAAAAGAATTAAAATGTTGGATGGATGAAACGTAAATGATGTTTTTTTTTTTTTGAACATAAATTTCATTCCATAAACAGAGGGGCCTTCAAAACAAAGACCACTCAAACCCATCATTTACAACATATACAATGGGTATTTGACCCATTCATGCCAATCAATCCTACTACATTTGGATCTATACTTTAACCAAATAAAAGACATTAATTTAACAACGACACCGTTTCGACAACCTTCGGATCAGCACTGTGAAAAACAACCTTATTACGTTCCTTCCAAATCGCCCAACACGTAACCGCAAAATCCCTCGAACTATTTCCTTACTCTTAGCAGCAAACAGAAGCCGAGCACTGAAGCACATCTTCAATAGAAGTGATAGTAGCTGGATCTAGATGACACCAAGACCAAATCTGTCTCCACACTACAGACGCGAATCCACAGTCGAACAAAACATGAGAAACATCCTCGTCTGCCACAGCACACATCGGGCATCTCACACTATTCAGACCAACATTCCGTTTCACTAGTTCCAACCGCGTAGGTAATATGTGCTTGTCGATTCTCCACGCCAAAACGTTTACCTTAATTGGAACCCATTTGACCCACACATAGCACCGAGTCTGTCCAAATAGATTCTTGTTAATCGAAGCTTTGACTGCAGCCACTGAAAACGTCCAATTCGGATTATTATCCCCCATCCAGCGATCTTTAGAATTCTTGAGCTGCACCTGGGTCAACATAAACAACGCATCCTGAACTTCCGAAATGCCTTCTACCGAATGAGCAGCCAAAACCCAGCTGTCCGTCGCCTGATTGATGACCCGTTTATACGAACTTTACCCAATAGACTCACTATGGCCTTCCAAGTTCCCGGCAAGGCGTTTTTTATAGGTAAAAAATCCCATTTATTTCGACCCCCATGTAAGCTCAAAATCACCTTTCTCCAAAGACTTCCAAAATTTGTTTTAAACCTCCACGCCCATTTAATCAAAAGCGCCAAATTCACATCGGACAACTTTGATATACCCAACCCTCCTACCTTCTTTGGTCTAGTAACAATGTCCCAAGCGACCCAGTGAATACCTTTACCTTCTTTACCCCCTACCCACAAAAATTTTCTCATCATCTTTTCAATCTCTTCAATAACCGCCTTTGGAGCTTTAAACAGAGACAAATAATACACTGGGAGACTAGCGAGAACCGATTTAATCAAAGTCAAACGTAAATGATGTAGGTTATGGTGGAAAAAATGTATCTGTTTTGAGTGTATAAATAATGAAAATATTGTGAGATTCTGCTGGGTATGGTTGTTGTAATGGATCTTTTATTTTTAAATGGGCCAATGGCTAAATGGCTAGTTTTGAGGGGGAATGACCACCCCCAACGACTCGGTTTTACCGGCATTCTCAAAACACACCATGCCACTATAAAACTTGACCACTAGTCGCGTGCCCCTCTTGCCGCACATACCGCCCCTTGCCTATTTGAAGTTACCAAACCCACTCTCAGTTACACCTCTCCACGCCACCACACCGTTTAGCCTAAAAGACGCCGTCCATATTTTCTTCCCTCTCATAACTTCCGCCCTTCACCATCCTTGTAGACGGCCATATCACCAAAGAGCTCTCCACCGGTGCAAGTAGAAATGTGCGGCCTCTAACGCCCGTTAGAGGTCTTACGCTTCAAAAATGAAGCCATGAACACTTTTCACAACATTGAAAATGTATAGAACATGAATAATCTTCATCAAACATTATTCGACAAAAAGACTTCACTTACTATGAAAGCTACCATTACTATAAATCCGTACAATTTTAAGGTACAAAACAAGCACAAACTCCGTATTATTCCAAGACTGGATAAACAGAATTTATAGTAGATCCTCAAATTTCTGCAGAAAAAACCAAATTCAAAATCCTACAAATCATACTTTCAGGTTCGGGTTTTTTACGCTACCTAAAGCAGTCAAAAAAATTTAAACACGCGTAATGCCTTTGCATTTCGTGTGTTAGTTCCGTTATATCATCATAATCATGTGCAACAGCAACAACCATATTCACAACATCGATATTAAAAGCTACCGCAATTTCAAGATATCTTGTATTTTCGGCCGGAGTCAAGCTAATGCTATGTACACCAACTGAAGCAGAGTATGTGTCCTACTTACACTGGTAAATCGTCCAACGCGTACGCGTCGAATCCAAACTCGTGTTCCGGCTGTCCGGCACCTTCTTGTTGTTGCTGCATTACAAAATCGACAGTTAGTACTTACCAACCGCTTTTACATCTGTAAAGGGTATTTTAGTAATTTAACTAGGTTTCGTAACGTACTTGTTTTAGAATTGCAGATAATAGATCATCTTGACCATACTGTTCGGAATACAACGTGTTATGAAAGCTTCCATCGTTATGGCTTTCGGTCTTTATATAAGTGTTACGTTGCTGACCGACATTTGACCCATTATGATGAGTTCTAGTGTCAACTCCTTGAGAGAACATCACCTTATCACTAGCTAAATTACGGTTCTGCCCTCCCATTCCGGAACCTGAGGAACGGGTGTGTTGAAGTAGCGAGGATGAACCAACCGATCCTACTTGGATCGAATGCGGAGACTGGTCAAAGGTCAAACCCGAATCTTGTAAACCCCACTCGCGGTTTTGACTCAATTCATTGAAAACATCATAACTTGGAACAATGCCTTTTACTGAAACCTTGGTGTCTAAGTTCCCGTTTCCTTGGAGGGCCGATGACGTAGCCCGAACATTTGGAATGCCTAAACTACCGCCTTGATGGTAACTACTTCCGAAAGATTCTGTTTTGTGATTCATAGAGAAATCCACAAGAGACGAGGCTTGTGATACCGATACCACAGGACTGTACACCGTTGATGTCATGTCAAACCGATCCGCCACGTGTCAACATATCGTTGGACAAAACAGGCTGCCTTAAGCCATTATGAGCGTTTGTATTCGAATGAACTTGCTGTTGACTTTGTGTCTGGCTTTGAGTTTGACCTCCCATCTGAATCAAAACTTGATTGTTCATACTCCCAAACGAATGCTGCCCGGACTGATGCAAACTCGTAAACTGCTTCGCTTCCATGTTTGTAGGAATCCCGGGAAGTAAATTTATTTGCTTGCTATTATTATTATTATTACTACTACTACTGCTATTATTATTATTCAAATGTTGACTTTGGACTTCAGAGTATCTTGACTTCGGGTTTTCAAAGCTAAAAATATTTCTTTGATCGATAACAGGTACGGAAATACCAGATTTTGAGTTATTTGACCTGCCGAGAGCCACAGCTTGGAGAGTTGCAAGGCTTTGCGGAGGGAGTTGACCAAGTTGACCGCTAGCAGCTAGAGCTTGAAGATCAAGGCCGTTAAATGACGACATTGACCCGTATCCTGCATCTGGGCCACCCATAAAGCCCGTATTCATCCCGCCTGGATGTGGAGACCCACTGAGTCTTCTGAGATAAAGACGATATTTCTGCACCAAATTCTTGCAGTTGTGAGGAAGAAAGGTCTTCAATGCATCACATAAAAAAGTACACAACGAACACAAAGTCAAATTTGAAAAAATCTAAGTGTTTTTCGTTACGTTTTTTAAAAACCGTTAGCAACCCTCAGGGGCGGACCTAATGAAGAAGCAGATGCCGCGTCCGTTGCGGCTCAACTTCGCGCGCGTAGTGAAAATTAGTGGAAAATTTGTTTTGTTTCGTTTTTTTTTTTTTTTTTTTACGAAATTTGGAAAACGTTGCTACTAAAATGAAAAAAATGAAAAACGTTACTACTGAAAAACATTTCTATATCCGCCACTGGCAACCCTTTTAGCACATCAATGAATGTGCACTTTTAAAAGACCCGAAAAGAAGGTTTACTTGAAGGTGGCTGGCAACGTTTTCTCTAGTTAATCCGGGGACGTTCATCAGCTCCAAGATTTTCTTCGGGACAGCCTCTGCATTCGTACAAGTTCAAGAAAACGATGAACAAATCAGTAATTTTGCATGAACAAGTTGACAATTGAAAAGAGCAAAGAGTTTTCATACTATCGATTCCAAGTTGATTAACGGCTACTACAAACTGTTGATGAAGTTCAACGGACCAAACAACTCGAGGCTTCTTCAACGAAGAAGAATCATCTCTTTCTTCGGCTTCATCTTCCTCGTCTTTCCTCCTCTTTGTGTTTTTCCAATTATTCCCTTCGTTTGCAGAAGACGAGTAGTCAGGTTCTTCAGGCGGCTTATGCTCATCAACACTTGCAGACGGCTCAAAATCTTTCCACTCGTGTTTGCGTTTTCGAACCACATGTTGCCATATGTTACGTAACGCTTCAATACGAACGGGCTTTATTAGATAATCACACGCCCCGTGAGTAACGCCTTTCATAACTACACTCTTGCTGTCATCAGCAGACATCACTGTAGCAACAGTAAATCAGTCAAATCACAGAATCTTGATCTAGCTAATCAAGAAAACCAAAGTATCCATATTTCATTAACTAAATCAATCATATCACAAATCCTAGTCAAAAAATAAATACTGCTGCAAACAAACTGAACGAACAAAAAAATAAAGGCGTTCACAAATGTTCATGAACACTTATCGAACGAAATTTTCTGTTCGTGTACATTCAGTAAGGAAATGAACGTGTTCATGTTCGTTAATTTTCAGTCGAAATTTGGAAGTCAAAAGTGAAACAGTTGACTTACTGATGACAGGAAGATCCATTTCAAGTCCAATGTGTTCAAGGAGTTTGAATCCATCCATATCAGGCATATGGACATCACTAATAACAACATCAAATCCATTTTTATTTTCCCTTAGATATGATAAAGCAACTTCAGCTCTGTTACATTTAGTCACTGCAACATTTAAACAAAAAAAAAAAGTCAAATTTCAAGAAAATTTTAAATCCATTAATTTTCATTAAAACATTAATCATAACAACAAGATTTCAACATACCAAAACTAAACCAACATGAAATAATATTCTTAAAGAAAAAAATGTTAAATTAAGTTAAAAATCTGAGGTCAAATTCTAGCTCAAGTTTTGTGAAAATTTTTGTAAATTTTGAAACTTTATTATGATTATGACCTTAACTCCAAAAGGGTATTTGTTAAAATCAATTTTCTACCACAAATTTATAATCTTTTTATTGTTTTTTATGGATAGAACAGTATACATAGCAGAAAATTAAAAAATAAAAACAAAAAAAAGTAAAAAAAAAATAAAAAAATGATGAAAATAAATGATATGGAAAATTGAAGATAAAATTTAACAAAAAGGGTAATACATATTTAGCAATTGAAGGCAAAACTCACCACAAGAAAACAAAAAAACTTTATCTTTTTATTTTCACACAGTAAAAGTGTATTTAGTGTGTGTGTTTGCATGTACCTTCATAGTTGCAGTGTCTAAGCATCTTTTCCAAGATCATGAGACAAGTTGAGTCATCATCAACAACCAGTACCCTTAGACCTGCTGGAAACTGATCGGAGACACCACCACCACCACTGCTTGGACTGGGCATCATCTGTTTATTATTCATTAATTTTTATAAAAATAATAAACACTTAATTCAATAACATAAAGAAAACATTTTTATGAGTTAAATCCAAAGTTTTAGCTGTTTTTGGCCAAAAAGATGCAAACCCAATTCAAGAAAATAAAAAAAGATAGAAACAAACAGAAGTTGAATTTTTATAAATAAAAAAAAATTAGAAAGAACTGGAGTTTTTTATAGAGGAGAAGAGATTATTGGTTGGTGTTAGCAGAAGGTTTTGAGTTGTGCTTCAATCTATGAAGGGTTTTTTTCTGTTATAAATTTTGGTTATTAATAATATAATGTTATTTTATATTGATATTTGGGTTTAAATATTCTTGGTGATTAGAAAGTGGGACTCTCCGTTGAGTGTGGATCCAGCTCATGTATGATGTTATGTTATCTAAATCATGCCAGCCAAATCCACACATGTGCATACATGTCATGTAGACTTAACATATACATTCAATTCATTTCCTTGATTATTATTATTATTATTATTATTATTATTATTATTATTATTATTATTACTTCTTTTATTTAATGGTTTTTTTTTTTTTTTTTTTTTTTTTTTTTTTAATATCTATAGCCATTTGTAAATTCAGTGGAAGTTTCTTTGTTTTGAAATCTAAAACCTATGTTGCCATTTATTAAAGGTGATTCTTTTTAGGGGGTGTTTGGGATTGATTATTTAAAATAGATTATGCGTTTTGGAAAAGCATGACTGGAGCTGCTTATAGATTATTGCGTTTTGGTAGCCTAAAAAAACTGATTATCTGCGTTTTCAAAACTCAATCCAAACACTAAAAACTGATTATCTGCGTTTTCAAAATGCAATAATCTAAAAATCAGATTTAAAACGCAATCCCAAACACCCTCTTAGTATTTCAGTTGAGTTGACTAATTGTAATATATAAACTCCCTTATTAATATGTTTTTATACTTTTAAAATTATATAGTTATTTTAAGCATAATAGTTTAATAAATATGTACCATATACAAGTATGAAACACTTGGATGTATAACTTTTAGTCTTTATTTTTTTACAAATGACTAACTCATACAATCTTTAATCTTAGTGTTAAATCTAAAGTTTGGTCAACAATGTGACTAGAAAACCTCAGTCCCTCAATCACCTGTCGGGACACACTATTATATACAAATTTGGAAACTCACTTGCGGAGAAACACTATTATATACATGTTTTGAAGTTGTTAGGTAAAAGAACTTTAGTATTAGCATTTTCTTCTTATAGTTTTGCATTCACATTTAATATTGTGAATTTTTAGCAAGTTTTGTTAATTAGCATTTCTTGTTATAGTTTTGCCACATTTAATATTGTGAATTTTCCCGGTGATCAGTGAGATGTGGGCCTAATGCTAGGAAGGGTTCTAAGCTTCATACATCTTTTGACATCACATTCTGAAGTATGTGACAGCCTCTTATTGGTGTGTGATGTGGGTCAGGGTGTATAAATCCTAATTATGGGGTGTATGATTCCTAAATACCAAAATGAAAGCAGACGGACCACAGTATATTAGGTGTACTACATTTATGTATTCTTCTCAGGAGTTGTGGAAATAAAGTGCATACATATAAAAAAAAATTGAACAATGAAAATTATGACATATAGAACACGGGCCAGACAAGCTGTAAAAACCCAAAGACTACGAAACTTATTGTTTTGTTTGATACATTAGAAAATGATTTACTGATTTATAAAAAACTAGTATGATATAAAACAAATGCATAATTATAAATATTAAGCGTTTTGGAAGAACCATATCATGTATGTATGGTTGAAGGGCGTGCCTTCTTTACATTACATAAATTGGTTTTGCTATTGTTTTCTGGTTTTATGGTTCTGGAAAAACAGCTACAAGGCAAATCTAGCTTTCTTTTAGCAGTTTTATGTTCTATTCTCTGAGTTAAATTAAATCTTGTATCTTCTTTAATGGTCATGAAAGGTCAAAAAACATATTCAAAAAATTCCGTTTTACTTTTTAGTTATATTATTACTGTAGAAAGATATGAATGTTAACTTGCTTTCTCATTCACATTTCATTCCTTTATATACTTACAGTGCATGTCTTATAATAGGAGACACTGTAATTACAATGAATGTGTTTGACTAGTGTGTTAGACTATTGACTAGAATGTTTGACTATACAATGAATATGATTGACTAGAATGTTTGACTATACAATGATTGTGATTTGACTGAGCCTAAGATTATGCAGTGTCCATTACACCCCCGCAGTCGAAGCGGGAGGAGAACGAATGCTTAGACTGGAACAAAAGTCTTCAAAGAGAATCTGTGGCAGTCCTTTGGTAAAAATGTCGGCTATCTGGTAACGAGAGGTCACATGTAAAACCCGAACCAGTCCTTTCTGAACATGCTCGCGGACAAAATGAATGTTTAGTTCAATGTGCTTTGTGCACTGATGCTGAACGGGATTACCTGACAAGTAGATGGCGCTCACGTTATCACAATATACTAGTGTAGCATGAGATAAAGGACGGTGTAGCTCAAGGAGGAGATTTCGTAACCAACAAATTTCTGCCACAACGTTGGCAACGCCGCGATATTCTGCCTCGGCACTGGATCGAGAAATTGTTGATTGGCGTTTTGAGGACCATAAGATGAGGTTGTTGCCGAGATAGACACAATACCCTGATGTGGAGCGACGAGTGTCAGGGCAACCGGCCCAGTCAGCATCTGTGTAGGCGTGTAAGGAGAGACTGGGTACGGGTCCTAGATGAAGACCATAGTCTGCTGTACCCTGAAGATACCGAATGATGCGCTTCAAAACGTTCCAATGATCAAGCCAGGGAGCATGCATATACATACAGATCTGCTGAACCGCGTAGGATATGTCTGGGCGAGTGAACGTAAGATACTGGAGGGCGCCCGCCAAACTGCGGTATGTGGAGGGGTCATCGTGTAGAGGACCCGAGTCAGCAGAAAGCTTGGACTGGGTGTCGACCGGAGTAGCTACCGGTTTGCATGAGTCCATCGATGCCCGGTGAAGAATATCCTTAACATACGCCTGTTGAGAGAGAAACATTGTGTTGTCGTCCCTGATGACCTGGATACCCAGAAAATAAGAAAGTGGACCCAAATCTTTCATGGCGAACTCACCAGACGGTGTTTGTAAGAGACGGTTACGAAGAGCCACAGTGGATGTGGTGAGAATGATGTCATCCACGTAGATGATAAGATAGGCAATATCCGTACCGTGATGGTAAATAAACAGAGAGTTGTCAGACTTGCTTTGTTAAAACCCCTGCAACGTAACAAAGTCTATGAACCGCTGGGTACCAGGCACGAGGGGCCTGCTTGAGGCCATTTAAGAACTTCCTGAGTTGACAAACATGATCAGGGAAGTCTCTGTGGCGAAACCCCATGGGTTGATGCATATACACGGTTTCCTCCAAATTACCGTGCAGAAAAGCATTAGTGACGTCCAACTGGTGAATAGGCCAAGACTTAGACAAGGCAAGAGAAAGTACGAGGCGGATAGTAGCCGGCTTAACAACTGGGCTAAAAGTTTCGCCACAGTCAATGCCTGGTTGTTGCTTACGACCATCACAAACCAAACGTGCTTTATAACGCTCCAAACTGCCGTCAGACCTGAACTTATGTTTGAATAACCACATGCTACGTATAATGTTCATATCAGGTGTCCTAGGTACAAGCTCCCAGGTCTTATTTTTAATAAGTGCACTAAATTCATTGGACATGGCATTATACCACTCTGGCGAGGACAAGGCAACCTGTGGGGACTTGGGGATAGGTACGACAGATGAGGTGTGTAGGTTAAAGAGTTGTTTGGGTTTGACAATACCACTCATAGAGCGGGTGTGAATAGTGCGAGTAGTGGGATGAGGGGGTGGGGTGAGGGAGGCGGCACATGGTGGATGGGCGTCGGAGACGCTACCTGCGAGGTGGACGGAGGTGAGTGGGCTGATTGATGGGCCGAAGTAGGGGAGGTGGTTGTTTGGTTAAGTGGGCCAGGAGTGGTAGGGATTGGGCCAGTATGTGAAACGGGCTGTGAGGGTGAGCTGTTAGGAGATTGTGGAGTAGGCTGTTGGGGCGGCGGGACGATATGGGTCTGGGAGGGAGATCGTGGTGCGGGTGTAAGAGTAGCGGGAGGAGTGGGTGTGTGAGGGGGTTGGCGGTTTGTTTTGGAGCTTTGTAAGTAGTCCCAGACCAATGGGTTGATGGTGGGATTTAAGAATTCGTATGAGGGTGGTTGTGTAGGTGATTGTATGGCATAGGGAAAAATGGATTCTTCGAAGTGGACGTGTCTAGATATAATAAGTTGATGTGAAGTTAAATCAAGACACTTGTATCCACGATGGTTTGGTGGATAACCAAGGAAGACACATGGGTGGGATCGATGGTTTAGTTTGTTGATGGTTGTAGAAAGGGTGAGAGGGTAGCATAGGCACCCGAAAACACGAAGATGTTCGTATTCCGGGGTGTAATTGTAGAGCAAAGTGGTAGGGGATTTGAAGTTGTACGTTTTGTTGGGTAGGATGTTAAGAATGTATGTGCGGTTTCGAAGGCATGGTGCCACATGTTAGGTGGTAGGGAGGCTTGGGCAAGGAGGGTGCGAACCATGTTATTGATGGTGTGGATTTTGCGTTCCGCTTTGCCGTTTTGGGAGGAGGTGTAGGGACACGAGAATCGAAATTGCATGCCATTTTGATTGCAAAAATTGTAAAAATTTTGATTAGCATATTCTTTGCCATTGTCACATTGGAATTGTTTAATTCTACGCTCAAATTGGGTGTAGATTAGGTTGTGGAGGGTGGTAAAAATGGCGAAGACTTGTGATTTATTGGCAATGGAAAATGTCCACAAGAAATTGGTAAAGTCATCCAAAAAAGGATGTAATATTTGTGGCCACCCGTACTGAGTACGGGTGCGGTCCAAAGGTCACTGTGAACAATATCAAAGGGTGCACAAGTACAATTAAGCGAATCATAAAATGGCAATTTAACACTTTTACCAAAAATGCAAAATTGACAAAGTATTTTATTAAATTTTCCATAATCAACAAAAGAAGACAGTTTCAAAGACTGTAACAAATTATTGTCAGGATGAACCAAACGTTGATGCCAGCGATCTTGAGGAACAACAGTAAAGGCAGAGGGTTGGTTTTGTGGAAGTGGGAGTGGTGCAGTCAGAGGATAAAGATCGCCTGTGCTATTGCATCGTAGGATAGGAGCACGAGTTTTGAGATCTTTCACAAGAAAACCAAATGGGTCAAACCCAATAGAGAGTAAGTTATCAGTGGTAAGGCGACGGACCGAGATTAGGTTTTTAATAATGTTTGGGGCAAATAAGACATTGTTAAGTTTAAGTGGGGGGAAAGGTGGTGGGAGGACTTGGTTGCCTTGTGCCAAAACCGGGATGGTCATGCCATTACCAACTATTATATTTTTATTAGTGCATTTATTAAAATTAGACTGAGAATAAATACCTTGTGCATTGGCAGAGTGAGAGGAGGCTCCAGTATCTATCAAGCCATGGTCTGGTGGGGTGAGAACCAATGAGTAGAGTGCTTGCTCAGGATGAAGGAGTTTAGGATCCATTTATCAGAGGGAAGAAGATGCGAACAGAGGGTAAGAAGGAGGTGAAAGCGGCAGAAGGGTGGTGAACGACTGCAGTGGGCGGCCGAGAGTGGAGGATCAACAATGGTACTCGTTGGAGCAAGAATGCTCTGATACCATGTAGAAAGGTATGAATGTCAACTTGCTTTCTCATTCACATTTCATTCCTTTATATACTTACAGTGCATGACTTATAATATGAGACACTGTAATTACAATGAATGTGTTTGACTAGTGTGTTAGACTATTGAACAGAATGTTTGTTTGACTAGTGTGTTACACTATTGTCTAGAATGCTTGACTATACAATGAATATGATTGACTAAAATGTTTGACTATACAATAATTGTGATTTGACTGAGCCTAAGATTATGCAGTGTCCATTAATTATGTTACATGTTAAATAACACTACTAATCTATAACTTATAATAAAATAATTGAATTTCTATGAGGTGACATTCAATGGAGGGTGCCATGTGGCACTTTGAGGTGATAGTATTGAATTTATTATTTTAAATAAAAGATAAATTTTTAAAATTTTTATTTCTTTTTTTTAAATAAAATCTAGATCTATATTATCTTAAAATTTCAAATATGTTAATTATATCTTTTCCAAATTTTCCTCTCACATTTTAAATGTTAATTATTATTTTTAAATTTCAAATATTTTAATTAATATTTTTATCTTTATTTTTTCCTTATTTTTCACTCACAATATTCAAACGTTAGTAACTTTTATGTATGACATTTTAAAAAAAAAAAAAAACACCAAATTAACGATCGCTTTATTATCTTTTCAACGAGCACCATAGTGCTATAAAAAAACGAAAAAAAAATGTTTTTTAGTGAGTTTTTGTTCATGCAGAAAAAAACACATGTGTTTAGGTGATTTATTAATCATATATAGGCAAGTACTAATCGTTTATGATAGTATATATGTTTTAAACCTACTATTACATATATGAATTGCCCATATTCATGTGCTATAACAATATGCTTAGCATTAAAAGAGGTTGAGATTTTTTTTAATCTGCTGGGAACGCAACATGAGAGCCCCTTTTCGTGATATAAACATTAGAACAACTCTCTTTAGCATTAAAAGTGGTTGAGACTGTTTACTTCTTTTATCCTTTTTTATTAAGTCATATTAGATTTTTCAACCCGGGACACTCCCGGGATAATCAGCTAGTTATATAATAGTTTTATATTTTAATTACTTAGGAAAAACTACCCAATGGGAGTATGGGGCCTATCAAAAAATAAGTGTATTTCCTCTGACCAATTTGTATGAATTTTGTACTCAAGAATATGTAAAATAAGGACAAATAACGCCAATCTACCATTTTGTGTTATTATATTTTTACAAATTGCATTCAGAGTCCATATTGTTCACCCACTCATAATATTTTCAGGTTCTGTTTAGTGACGGATTCAGAAATTTTTTTTAATGATGTCACTATTTTAGACATTCTAATTTTGTAAAACCGGACATAAATATTTTTGGGTGGGTCCGTTTGACGGTTCGGGTCAGGTAAAGTTGATCACATAATAAAAATATTATACAATAATAAAAAAAACATCGTCATTAAAAATAAAAAAAAAAACATAATATAAATTCGATTGTCTTATGAATTTAAAAAAAAAAAAAACAATACTTAGAGTTGTTCCCTGCGAGTTTTCATCTTTTGAAAATGTTGCATTACATCTTCGACTGAAACTTGTTAGAAGAACTCTTTTTCAATGTAACAAATGCAAGAATCGTTCACGTATCGATGATGATAGGATTGAAGGAATTGAACCATAAGTCGTCGGCAGCCACAGGTATGAAATATGTTATATATTATCACTTTTTTGGGTTTTTAATTAGTAATGAGCTAAATAGTGGAGTGGGCTTTGTAAAATGTTATATTTTTATCTACTTAAAAATTAGAGTTGGGTTCATTTAACTGGAATTGGGTTGGGTCTAATGTAGTCACCATAAAAAAAACATTGATGTCACTCGAAAAACTATAAATACATATATATATAAACTGAAAAAAGACTGCTGTCCCGGGACTACATCCCCGATAACATACCTCCGCCCTTGGGTCTGTTTGGTAGCCTTTTAATGAGGCTCTGAACCATTCAGACTTGGTGCATAGCTAAATCATTCAGCACTTAATCATTCAGAATCTCTTAACCATTCAAACCTCTTAATGATTCAGGTGTAGAATTGATGTAATTCTCACATAATATCAATGTGTAATAACGAAACAATGTTAATAAATGTCACAAACGCTCGCTTCCAACTATGTTTAGTGTTCCTTCGCCTGTATTTGAAGATTATCATTCATACAAGGTGCAATTTTCTGCAATGTAGTTATGCACATGCCTGAAATCACAAGGTGTACCACATTCTCAAATTTGTGTAACGGTTGGTCATTTATAAATAATAATAATAATAATAATAATAATAATAATAATAATTAGAAAAAAAAAAAGTATCAATGCTTCATTGCTTTGTACAAACATATCTTAAATAAGGGTTGGGTTATTCTACAAAGGCTACAAAAAATGAGAAGGGTGAGAAGGATATAAAAAACACAATAGATCATCAAATATGACACAATGAGCCACAAAATATAACACAGTGCCAAAAAATATAACACAATGCTGAAGAAAAAAGACACAATGAATTGAAAAAATGACACAACGATAAAAATAAGAAAAAGACACAATGATACATAAAAGACACAATGATATAACACATATTCTAAAAACCACAAGCTAAAACCTCAAAAAAACGAAGACCTAAAAACTAACGACGTAGGGTTCGATAAGACGATTCCAATGCCGCTTGAATGAGTTCAATCGGAGTCCGTTTGATACCCTTCCTACAACTTCCTATTTTTCTTTCACTGTGTATTTGATCCTAACCCTCTTAAATAAACCTATCATGAACTTCCCCGTTCACATTGTAGGTCTACATATCTTAAACAATCCATCCAAAAACCACGATAATCCAACTTAATATCGTATTCTTTAATTTCTCTAGAGTTACCTCTTTAAATTGTTTAAATTATTCACCTAGAACATTTCCCCCTAATACCGAATGATGTTCATCGTTTTCACATTTCGCTCTAAATTTTGAGTTAACACGACGCACCATGCGTGTGTGTTTCACCGTTTCTACGTTTATTTCCCGTTTGACAATTTCGTCACAATGCGTGAGTCCTATATCGACTTAGTTATTCTTTTCCGTGTTTTACGTTTCGGTCTAATTTCTTCACATTAACACGCTGCAATTTCAGTGTTAATTGTCGCTGATGATGGTGTGACATTGGATCTATTTGGCATAATGGCATGGTTTACGCCCTTACCACAATGTGGGAAAGATGGGGAGAGGGGGGGGGGGGGGTGTTCAGTATGACATGTTAACAATTATTGTAAGATATTTATTTCAAAGCAAAAGAGAATTACAATTTCTATAAAACGAGAAAAACTGAGAATTTGATAGTCACGAGAGTCATTGTTGACTAACTTGTATGAGATGTCGTATTTCTCAATGTTCGACCACTCAACTATTCTCTCTAGTGGTTAATTACCTAACAAATTAAATCGTCACATCTTTATCCCAATAATCTAATTTTCAATTTAAGATAGGTAATCAGTGATGATTTTACACCAAACGAATCATATATGCATCGACTGTACAAACCAAATCCCACTAATAACTATCGAAACATTGTTTTATTTCAAGCTCCGCTACTGATTTCGTTAACTCCATCTAACCCTATTTTTTTTAGTGATTTCGTTAATCTCTTTACATCCCTTTAATATGCTACCATATAATCCCTTTAAGTTCCCTTAACATAAAAAGGGAGTTGTATGCAACACCACCGATTAACTTGTCATGCCACCCTTAATATATGTGAGGGTTTGATATATTATTTTCCTTATTAAAAAATATAATGATTTTCTACAATTTTTTTAGTGTCTTCACGTATGACGTTTTCAATCTTCCTTTATGATATTACACAAAATGATGGCCAGTATTGGTTGTGTTATCATTCATGGTACAACTCCATATCTTTGTGTAAAGTAAGCTAAAAATTAAGTCATTTAATAGAAGACACTTCACACTTGATTTAAAGCAAAGTAACATTAATAATAAATAATATTCTTTTCTCTACCCTTTTCGTCGTAAATAAAAAAAACCATAACTAATATGTTTTCTGGTTTTCTAAATATTAAATTAACTTAACAAGTAATTTCAGACTAAATAAAAGTCACTTCATAGCATTAGTGAGTTTTCTTCTACCAATTAAGTAATGAGAGTTCAAACCTTACCACAAGTATTTAAATGGATTTAGGTGGTATATATTAAAGAGGGTGTAAATATTAAACAAAATCTGTCAATATTAAACAAAATCTAAATGCATATCAAGACAAATGTAGAAAAGTATACACACAAAACACGTTTTGCTTCATAAATTATTGGTAACAATTTTTTTTACTATGATTAGAATAAATAAATAGTTTTCTTGGTAGTTTGTTATAAGTGATTGGTCATATTTTATATTTTTCCATATTATAAAGGGATTAAATAATATTCAAGTTAAAGGGTTGTGTTTCTTTTTTTTGAATGATCAACTAAAGTATTGCCGGGTACTCTGTACGTGGCTCCCAATGGCCGAAAGGGGCCCCAGACGGCCTCTAGTCCGTACGGACAGAGCCCTTCGGCCCACCCGTCTCCAGTTCCAGGGAAAACCCGACCCACAAACCCGCCCGAAGGCACGACGGTAGTGAACCGGTAAAACCTGGAGGGATCAGGAGTCAAACCCATGACCACAAGGGTCAAGGGTCTCTCCATCACTTCCTAACCACCTACCCCACCACAAGGGTGGGGGTATCCATCACATGCCTCCCGTGGGAATTGAACCCGGCTCCCCCAAAGAAAGAACCGGCCCTTTTACCACTAACATATACTCTTTAAATAGAATTTATATATCCTAACCCACGTAACATAACACCAATGTTTTGGAGACCGGATCAAACTGGCCGGTCCGAACGGTTGAACCGGGAATCGAACCCTCGGCCGATCGAGTCACATGATTCGATCGGAGTGCGCCTGAACCGGGGTTGTTCGATGAACCGACCGGTTAAACCGGAAATCAATGAATGGTAATTAAAGTAAAGGCATGTTTGGCTCTCCTTATTTTCGCCTACTTATAACTTATTACTTTTTCAAAACGTTGACAGGTTAAATGAGGTGTTTGGGAAAGTGAGTTTTAACTTCTACTTATACGTTTTTATAACATGGAAAATAAGTTTTAAAAAAGTAAGGGAATTGTAACTTTTCAAAACTGCTTATAACTTTTTGTAAAAAGTCATAAGTAGCTCCCAAAATGTAACAACCCGTATTTTTTTTATATTTTTAATAATAATAATAATAATAATAATAATAATAATAATAATAATTGTTTTGACAAATGTTTAGTTTTTGAGACAAATAAACAGGTTACTAATTGCCGTTCAAAAAAAAAACAGGTTACTAATAATAAGTTCTTAAAAGAATTTGAAACTACTTATGAAATTCAACATGTAATCATTTAAAAAAGTTCGGTTATACAAAATTTACGTTTTGATTTATAATTATAATAAATGAGATAATGAACTATATTAAATTTTGATTATAATTGTAGTTTTTTTTTTTTTTTTTTTTGAAAGGTAAATTTCTTGCTGCTTGTGAGACTTGAACTCAAGACCTCACACTTTTAGTGTATTAAAAGGCTTTGTCTTGCCATTGGACATCCAACCCCAATGGTATTTGTAGTTTTATTTAAGTTAAATAAATCCTTTGTGTTATGATATCTCTAATCTATATCTATATCTATCTATATCTATAAAAGAAAACGTATATGCTGACGTGACGTGCAATGGAGGCATCAACATCCCCTTGAGAGTGCCACGTGGCATCATAATTGAAAGATTTTAGTGTTTTTAAACTATTTCCTTTTTTAATTAAAAAAAAGATAAACATAAAACCCTAAATTAAATTGAGTTATTTTAGGAAAAAAAGAATTTAAAAATAAATTTAAAATTTTCTCTCTCATGTTTCCTCTCATAATTTTTAAACATTTATATCTTTTATATACGGGATTTTTTAAAGAAAAAAATTACACCAAATTAACGAGCGTTTTATTATCTTTCCAACGAGTACCTTAGTCCTATATAAAAAGGGAGAAAAATCGACTATTTTTTGTGGGGTTTCGTTCATACAGGAAAAAAACACACAAAGTGTTCATGTTATTCATTAATCATGTTTTTTCTTTTAAACCAGGTTCTTATCTACGATGTTGAAAATCAGCCCAATCGCCATGTTATCATTGGAATTTTACTAGGTATACTTCATCAAGAGAAGTTAGGAGAAAGAATCGCGCAACACTGCAACACATGGTGTCACCTTATAGCAAGGTTATTTTTTTATTTATTTAATTACAAGAGTAATAATTATTACTATTAGTATTAGTATTATTAGAATGGTTATATTTTTCAACCCCGGGACGCTCCCGGAAAGAATTGATAGTTGCTGACGTGACGTTCAATGGTGGCCTCAACCATCTCTTGATTATGCCACGTGGCATAATGAGATGCAATGATTACAACTTCCAACTTAAGTGTTTGTTTAGTTGATTAGGTTAGGAATTATAAGAGCCATTAAAATGTGAGAAATTAAAGAGATGTGATGAGTTTTTTAATAGTTGCAGCTTACATAAGTGATTCTTTAGATGATTACTGATTAGGTTTTAGATTAGGGAATATGAGTTATTACTGATTAGAATATTATGAACATGCAATGATTGAGAGATTTTGTAGTTAGTTAACTTGAGCCATTTGCAATAGGTTATCACGTAAAATTAGATTTTTCAACCCCGGGACCCTCCCGGGGTAATCAGCTACTATATATATTGCAAAGGGATTAATCCTACATGTCATGCTCTTATGCAATCTCTCCTTTGAGAGATGCTACATAGGATGTGATGTGGCAACTCTAAACCAATTAAAAAAAGAAATAAATATGATTTAACCTAATCCATTAAATACCTAATCTACTAAATCTAAATATTAAACCTTTATTATTTTATCTCTCGTGTTTCCTCCCATAACTTTTAAACGTTAATATCTTTTATATACGAGATTTTTTAAAGAAAAAAATTACACCAAATTAACGAGCGTTTTATTATCTTTCCAACGAGTACCATAGTGCTATATAAAAATCGGAGAAAAAAATGACTATTTTTTGTAACCCGACAGGTATTGTGTCGGGTTTGGGATTAGTTTAAAAAAAATTGTGGGTTTGGGTCGGGTCTGGGATTAGGTTATACCCGACCCGATTACCCGAAACAACATACCCGAACTACATACCTGATCATATACCCATGAATTTTTTAACGCATCACATAACCCTTAGACTAACGCGTTCGATATTTCAATAATTAACTTTTTTTTTTCTAATTTCATGTTAGTTCTTTTTAGAATGATCGATTACAAACTTCCGAATTCATTTGAAATGACACTAGATTTATACCCCGACGCAGAGATTCGTTTTTTTCAAATAATGATTCAGCTCTTAACCATTCAGAGCCTCTTAACCATTCAGACCATCTTAATGATTCAACACTTAATCAACCAAACAGCCCCTTAGTTATCTTTTCACAATTTAGCTACTTCTCTCAATTCCCCACTCTAAATGTTGTGACTTCGTTCCTGTTTGAAAAGATTAGTATTTTTTTTAGCAACATCACCATTACAAAAAAAAAAAAAAAAAAAAAAAAAAAAAAAAAAAAAACCATGAAAAAGAAAACACCACAACTCTTCGCTTGTAAACCATTTTTTTTTGTTTGGTTTCGAACTACTCATATTTCGAATGTAAGGTCCTCACAACAATTGAATCAAGCTTAAGAGTTATCACGGTTATGATGTTTCGTCTTTAAGGTATGGATTCTAAACAATTTATGTGTACGGATTTGAATTTTCGCAACTTCGTTGTTGGAAATTCAAAGTCGTTATTTTTATATGTTATGTGACCTCCAAGATTATGTAGTATTATATGTGTATATAGTTATATTATTTTTAATAGATATTGAATATGATGCACCGAACTACTGAATTACCGTACCGATAGGTGACCACTGAACCTGTAAGTCCTTCATATGTACCGGTAGAGGGGGAAACGAAGTCTTCCTTATAAAGGGGTTGATACCCTTTTCATATTAGGATGCACTTCACCTGGGCGAACAACTCGTCGGGTGAGTCGTGAGCTTCTGGATGGGCAACCCATCGGGGGCAAAACGGCAGCGTCCTAAACCGGTTTACGTGGGATGTTACAGAAAAGTGATCATCGAACTACTGCACCGAAAGGTGACCATTGAAACCACTGATATCACCGCAAGGTGACCACTGAATCTATTGATATCACCGAAAGGTGACTACTGAATGTGTTACTTGAACTACTGAACGTGCTACTGAATCTGCTACTGAAAGTGAATCATTGAATGTGCCACTGATTGTTTATATACGTATATATAGATATTGTTAGGAACTGTATTGTTGTTGTCCCACTGAGTAAATTTTACTCAGGCGTGCATATGTGTTTTATGTACGCTAGGTTCAGGAATAAGAAGACTTGGAAGCGGGCTCAAGGAAACGAAAGATTCATAGTGATTTTTATAAAAGTTATCAACGTTTTGTATCGTACTTTAATTTTATTGAGAAATTGTAAAGTTTTATTAATTATGGATTGATGTATTAAATTCTGTTTACCGTTATAGTGACACGTCAGCCCTAAAACGGGCGGGGTGTTGCATAAAAAGTTTACCCAAACAGCCTCTTAGTCCCTAGGTGTAGGTTAAGGCGCTGTCTTTACACTATCCGGTGTGGGGGCCATCCCCACCTCGTCTTCTCCGTCCCAGCCCGTCCAACACCGCCCTAGACGACCCACACCCATCCAAACCGTCTGAAATTGGACGACGAAGACGGAAGCTGTGATTGGTTCATTTGTTTGGTGGGTCCACCTCGACGGTATTATTACCGTTAGAATTAAAAAAAAACAATCATCCCAACGTATATATGACCTACATGATGAAGACGCTCCGGTGACTGGTGATGAAGACACTCCGGTGACTGGTGATGAAGACGGCTCCGGTGAGCTGCTGATGAAGATGATCAAGTATGGTGGGCTTTGATAAAATGGAGGAGAGTGGGTTTATGGGGATGACAATGATATGGGTTTTGGGGGGTGATGTGTGTTTCGTTATGAGAAGATGAAGTATTAATGTGATTTTTTTTATTAATTTAATTTTTTTTTTTAAAAGTTGGATCAATAAGAGTGGAGGGCTACCTAAGAAAGACTACCCCCACACCCTTGGGTAGTCTTCATGTTGTCATCATAAGAGGGGGCCCACTATTTGCTGACGTGGCGGGTAAGACTACCCTCTATCACACCTCATAGTCTAATACATGACAAGCTGTACAATTAACATATTGGATTTTGATGCCTAATTTGGGTTAAGTCAGTAATCCAGTTAGATTGGGATTTGGGGGTGTCACGTCAACCAAAACACTAACTGGGTTAGTGACTTAACCCAAATTGGGTGCCAGAATTCAATAAGTTAATAGTACGGGTTTTATATGGCCAGTTTTTTAGTTCAAGGGTGCCAACGATCAATTTCAAATAATTTAAGTTATTAAAATTCAATTCTCCTTTAAAAATAACCTAGACAATGTGGTGTTGTGTTATATAATAAGGGATAACTAATCTCATGTAGTGATCATATATTGGGATCAAAGATTGGTAAGTGTTATAATATTTATATAGGATTAGTTAGGGCTGTAAACAAATCGAATGAATACGAATAAGGTCTTGTTTGTGTTCGTTTTTAAGGAAATTATGTGTTTACAAACAGTTCATGAACACTTACCGAACAAGATTTTCTGTTCGTGTTCGTTTGTTAAGAAAACACTCGTCTTCGTGTTCGTTTGTTAATTTTGTTCATGAACGCTCACGAACACAATTGGATATTAAAGAACACAAACAGGTGTGCATAAATACAAAGTGTTAATGAACGGAAACAAACACAAAGTGACATATATTAACTTCCAAATAATATTGAATTCACACATCCTAATAAATTAACTAGATCCACACAAAATATAATCTAGTTAGACAAACACACTTAGTACTTAACATAATATTGGTAACCATAATAAAGTAGTTTCTAAAAAAACTAAGTTCGCATCTTAAAATTGAAGTCTTCATTAATTAGTTATTAAATTTGAACTCTTTGTTAATTATTAATTTAATGATTATAGTAAAAGTAGGGTTTGTTGATCTTGTATAACAATATGAACCTAGTTAAAAACTGGGACCTGATTATAGAGAAGTTTAAGAAACGTCTTTCCTCTTGGAAGTCTAGATGTCTTTCTTATGGCGGTCGTATCACTCTTCTTAAGGCCGTTTTGAGCTCCCTTCCGCTGTATTTCTTTTCTTTGTTCAGGGCCCCTGTCCAAGTGGTTGATTCGCTTGAACTGATACGGCGTAAATTCTTCTGGGGTGGTACGGAGGAGGCGGATAAAATGAGCTGGATGGCTTGGAATAAAGTGGTGAAACCGGTTGAGTATGGGGGTCTCGGCTTGGGTGCTCTTAAGGACGCAAATTTAAGCCTCTTATCCAAATGGTGGTGGCGGTTCAAAACAAACCAAGACCATCTTTGGAGAAAGGTGGTTTGGGCAATTCATGGTAGTGGTCGTGGTTGGTATTGTATCCCGGCAAAATTGACGATGAGTGGTACGTGGAAACAGATAGCCTCTGTCCCGAAATTATTGGGCTCGCTGAATCTGCAGCCACAGAAACTGTTTAAAGCTGAACTGGGGAATGGGAGGAACGTAAGCTTCTGGTCGGATTGGTGGATAGCCGAAGATTTACTGCAGAATTTATTCCCGTTGTTGTTTGAATTGGAAAAGAATAAGGCTTGTTATGTAGCAGATAGAGTGCAGAATGTTTTGCAGGTACACCAATTTACGTGGGAATGGAGGAGACTTACATTCACTGCGGAAGAGCTTATTCAGCTGAACGAGTTGCTGCATCTCCTCTCGTCTGTACATTTATCAGCAGTGGCAGATACGTGGGTATCAAACCTGGATGCGTCTAGGTGTTTCGAGGTTAGATTGTTAAAAAGCAGGATTGTAGAAGCGCAAAATAATAGACCGGAGTTGGTTTTCGAATGGTGCAATTGGGTTCCAAAGAAAGTGTCTATAGTAGCATGGCGTGCTTTTTATGATCGACTCCCGACGGCTGAAGCGCTCACCAAAAGAAATGTCCATGTAGATGATCCTATTTGCCGAATGTGTCTTAGTGCTATTGAGTCTGCCGAACACTTGTTTACCGGGTGCATGGTGGCTTTGGAGGTATGGCAGTCTATTTTTTCTTGGTGCAGAGTCCCGGATTGTCTTGCTTTCCATGTGCGGGATCTTCTATTTTATCACAGAACGGCAAAGTCAGCCTTTCGGGTCAAAAAGGCGTTTTATGGAGTTGTTCTAACTACGTTTTGGAGCTTATGGAAAGCTAGGAACGGCCTCATTCATAATCAGACGCGGGTAGTGGTTCGGCAAGTCATCGAGGAAATAAAGATTATGAGCTATTTATGGATTACGAATAGAGGGAAAATGGCGGATATGACGTGGGACTTTTGGGGTAGCTTCGATGCTTCAAAGATGGGGTAGTTTTTGGGGCAGCCGCGGGTTGCTATCGATGTTCTGTTTGTTTTTTTGTTGTTGGTTTGTTTTCGGACTGGTTTCCATTGCTAGCAACTTGTTAGCGTATTAATAAAAGTTCTGTTTGCCGTTCAAAAAAAAAAACATAAATTATTTAATTATTTGGGTAAAATAAATAAAAATTAAAGAACTACAAACTATTATAAAATTTAAAACCCTATTAAACTATCGAACATAAATGAACTCAAACGAACACGTTACCGAATGTTCACGAACATAAACGAACACATTACCGAACGAACGCAACCTTTGTCCATGTTCGTTCGTTAACTAAACGAACAAATTTTTTTGTTCTTGTTCGTTTATTTATTAAACGAACGAAAATAAACGAACTTTCTGCCGAACAGTTCGTGAACTGTTTGCTAAAAATTCAGTTCGTTTGCAGCCCTACGAATAGTTTTAAGAAATGTTAGATGACAAGCATACTAGATTCAATGTGCAAACCATGGGATGTCTAATTGCATAGCATGTGATGCATAGTTGATTCAAGAGTCACTATACTCATATTTGGACCAAATGTATAGAGACAAGTGTACTAAAAAAATGTCCGCTTAAAACGAACATAACTTGCAATACACTGAGAGTGACGAGGCCGAATCTATACCTATAATAAATCAAAGCCATTTTAATGATATGTCACTTAAAGAGGCTATTCTCTTCATTGAGTGTGCCATGTGTCATCCTATGTGGCAATGCCTTTATTTTGGGAAAATAATAATTTAAAATTTAAAAACAAATTAGATTTTTATCTCTAATGTTTTCTCCCAACTTTTAAACGTTAATATCTTTTATATACGAGATTTTTTAAAGAAAAAAATTACACCAAATTAACGAGCGTTTTATTATCTTTCAACGGGTACTATAGTGCTATATAAAAAACGAAGAAAAAAACGACTATTTTTTTGTAACCGGACAGGTATTGTGTCAGGTTTGAAATTAGTTTAAAAAAAAACTGTGAGTTTGGGTCGGGCCTGGGATTAGGTGATACCCGACCCAATTACCTTTTTTTTTTATGGCAGAGATTTGTTTAATAATAATAATAATAATAATAATAATAATAATAATAATAATAATAATAATAATAATAATATTCATTAATCATATATTGGCAGATGTCATTTTCATAGTTTAGATATTTCTAATTTTATTCACTTTACTTAGATTTCTCAACCCGAGACGCTCCCGGGGTATAAACTAGTAAGATATAGGCAAAAACATCTAAACGGGCTAAGACAATTGGACAAATAGACACGGTTACTTTGTTCAACTATTGAATTTGCGCCAATGAGGTAGTGGTTGAGTGGTTGGGGAAAGAATTTGTGTTTCTTGTGACTGAGGTTCGATTCCCACTATCCTCATTATTTTCTACGGCGTCCGAGCAATGATGGTGACAAACGCATCGTTCGATCCTGAGCCGCACTCCAGTTTTCACCCGGCTGTTACTTCAGCGAGGAAACTCGTGTGGAGGCAGTACGGTTTCCGAAGGAACGCCATAACCAAGTCTAATAAACCAGTGCGGGCCCGGTTAAAACAACGTAGTCTAGGCAAATCTTGGCTAGGGCTGCCAATTAGGTAGTGTTACATTGAGTCACTAATATGAAATTCACCGTTAAAAAAAAAAAAAAAAAAAAAAAGACACTATTGAATTTGCCTTCCATCAATGGGAATCCTCAATTTTGGCCTTGACAAATTTCCCCAATTTGATCCATTTAACTTATTTCGTATTCATGGTGAATTCGAATAATTTATATGTTTACTAGTTTTTAATCCGGAAGCGTCCCGGGTTGAAATATCTAATATGACATAATAAAATATATTATTATTATTATTATTATTATTATTATTATTTTAAACAAATCTCTGTCATAAGTTATCATATTCAAATATAAAAAAAAAATGAATCTCTGCGTCGGGGTATAAATCTAGTGTCATTACAAATGAATTCGGAAATTTGTAATCGATCATTCTAAAAAGAACTAACATAAAATAAGAAAAAAAAAGTTAATTATTGAAATATCAAACGCATTAGTCTAAGGGTTATGTGATGCGTTAAAAAAATTCATGGGTATATGATCGGGTATATAGTTCGAGTATTTGGGTATGTTGTTTCGGGTAATCGGGTCGGGTATCACCTAATCCCAGACTCGACCCAAACCCACAATTTTTTTTAAACTAATCACAAACCCGACACAATACCTGTCGGGTTACAAAAAATAGTCATTTTTTTCTCCATTTTTTATATAGCACTATGGTACTCGTTCAATTTTTTTTAAACTAATTCCAAACCTGACATAATACCTGTCGGGTTACAAAAAATAGTCGGGTTTTTTTCTCCGTTTTTTATATAGCACTATGGTACTTGTTGGAAAGATAATAAAACGCTCGTTAATTTGGTGTAATTTTTTTCTTTAAAAAATCTCGTATATAAAAGATATTAACATTTAAAAGTTATGAGAGAAAACATGAAAGAAAAAATAATAAAGTTTTAATATTACAATATATTTATAGCGCTGTACTTTGAACAGTGCTTTTATCCTCCTTTCCTCTCGCTTTTTAATCCTTTATATACATGGTTCTCCGGCTTTTTAACAATCGTATGGTCTGGCATATTGGTTTGTGCCTTGCTTTGTTACTTAACTGATTTGGTGTTCGACTCCCCTTACTTACCGTTTCACTCGTTTTTTTCCCTCTTGACACGTGCCCTCTCCTTTCTTACGTGGCCTCCTTATCTTCTTTTTAACCGGGTTTTTTCCTCCTCTGTTCTTTCCTTCTTCTCCTCTATACTCTTTTAATTTTTTTTCCCCTTGAATCTGCTTCCTTACTGCTCTAAGTTGGTAGTATCCCTTTCATTTTTTATTTACATTTCGTAGATTAGGTATTTAATAGATTATGTTAAATCATATTTAAACCATATTTATTCTTTTTTTTAATTGGTCTAGAGTTGCCACATCACATTTTATATGGCATCTCTCAAAAGAGAGATTGCATAATATTATGACATGTCATTAAAAATGCTTTGGTTTATTATATACTGGATTATACCCCGGGAGCGTCCCGGGTTAAAAATTTAATATGATACATCAATTTTACATATTAAATAGACTGATAAATAACTCTAATATTAATATCTAACCTAAAACAAATTAACAATGTACAACTCCAATGCTAACACCTAACCTAAAAGAATGTAGAACTTTAATGTAACTCTAATATTAACACTTATCCTAACGACTAAACAAATGTACAACTCTAACATACTAATATTGATACCTAACTTAAAACAACGTATAACTCTATTAACCTATTCGGCTCTGGTTGAAAAAAATTCATATTTACTGATTTAAACATAATTAGTGAGTTGTCTATGCATGATTAATGATTTACCTGAACACTTTGTGTTTTTTTCCTGTATGAACAAAACACCACAAAAAAATTTCTCCGTTTTTTATATAGTACTATGGTACTCGTTGGAAAGATAATAAAACGCTCGTTAATTTAGTGTAATTTTTTCCTTTAAAAAATCTCGTATATTAAAGATATTAATGTTTAAAAATTATGGGAGGAAACATAAGGGGGAAAAATCCAATTTTGTTTTTAAATTATTTTTTTCCTAAAATATTTCAATGCCACATGGGATGACACATAAGAGAATACCTCTTGAAGTGTCATGTCATTAAAATGACTTTGGTTTATTATATGTATAGATAGATATATCTATACATATATATATATATATATTGCAAAGGGATTAATCCTACATGTCATACTTTTATGCAATCTCTCCTTTGAGAGATGCCACATAGGATGTGATGTGGCAAGTGTAAACCAATTAAAAAAAAGGAATAAATATTATTTAACCTAATCTATTAAATACCTAATCTACTAAATCTAAATATTAAATCTTTACTATTTTTTCTCTCATGTTTCCTCCCATAACTTTTAATCGTTAATATCTTTTATATACAAGATTTTTTAAAGAAAAAAATTATACCAAATTAACGAGCGTTTTATTATCTTTCCAACGAGTATCATAGTGCTATATAAAAACGGAGAAAAAAAATGACTATTTTTTGTAACCCGACAGGTATTGTGTCGGGTTTGGGATTAGTTTAAAAAAATTGTGGGTTTGGGTCGGGTCTGGGAATAGGTGATACCCGACCCAATTACCCGAAACAACATACCCAAATACCCGAACTATATACCCGATCATATACCCATGAATTTTTTAACGCATCACATAACCCTTAGACTAATGTGTTCGATATTTCAATAATTAACTTTTTTTTCTTATTTCATGTTAGTTCTTTTTAGAATGATTGATTACAAACTTCCGAATTCATTTGTAATGGCACTAGATTTATACCCCGACGCAGAGATTCGATCTTTTTTTTTATATTTGAATATGATAACTTATGGAAGAGATTTGTTTAAAATAATAATAATAATAATAATAATAATAATATATTTTATCATGTCATATTAAATATTTCAACCCGGGACGCTCCCGAGATAAAAACTAGTATATATATATTGCAAAGGGATTAATCCTACATGTCATAATCTTATGTAATCTCTCCTTTGAGAGATGCCACATAGGATGTGATGTGGCAAGTGTAAACCAATTAAAAAAAGGAATAAATATGATTTAACCTAATCTACTAAATCTAAATATTAAACCTTTATTATTTTATCTCCCATGTTTCCTCCCATAACTTTTAAACATTAATATCTTTTATATACGAGATTTTTTTAAAGAAAAAAATTACACCAAATTAACGAGCGTTTTATTATCTTTTCAACGACTACCATAGTGCTATATAAAAAAACCGAGAAAAAAATGACTATTTTTTGTAACCCGACAGGTATTGTGTCGGGTTTGGGATTAGGTTAAAAAAAATTATGGGTTTGGGTCGGGTCTGGGATTAGATGATACCCGACCCGATTACCCGAAACAACATACCTAAATACCCGAACTATATACCCGATCATATACCCATGAATTTTTTAACGCATCACATAACCCTTAGACTAATGCGTTCGATATTTCAATAATTAACTTTTTTTATAATGTTAGTTCTTTTAGAATGATCGATTACAAACTTTCGAATTCATTTGTAATGGCACTAGATTTATACCCCGACGCAAAGATTCGTTTTTTTATATTTGAATATCATAAATTATGGCAGAGATTTGTTTAAAATAATAATAATAATAATATATTTTATTATGTCATATTAGATATTTCAATCCGGGACGCTCCCGAGATAAAAACTAGTGTAGATATATAGATGTTTTTTTTTATCTATTTAAAAGAGCGTCAATTTAAATTTATGATATCTGATAAAAGCTATCAAAAGTTCACAACTAAGCATTTTCAAATAAAAAGGAAATTAATTAATTAGTTTTCTTATTCAACCTTATTCTTAAGAATCCGTAGATAGATCTTCTTAGGTGAACGAGGCGCTTGTTGGAAATATGGTGAATGGATGATATTGAAATTATAATTTGATAAATTATAATTATTAATAAGACCTTAATGTGGTGAATTAAAGACTAAAACTCTTGAGTTTTATGTCTTTCATTAAATGTTTTTATGTCTTTTAATTAGAGAGTTTATGTCACTTAATTAGAGTCTTTATGTCTCAAATTAAGTCTCTAATTAAGAAGACTTTTCATATATCCATGTTCTTATATAATGGATGGCTTGATGCCTCATTTAGAGTGTAAAAAAGAGATACATGAAATATTACACTAAAAACTCTTGCAACACACATAACTCTAGAGTAGCAACCAAGTATCGATCATTTTTCAGACAAGTGAGATAGTCCGCAGTGCACCGAGCCGCACTGTTGAACCGGTGTACCCTGGGAACAGACGACGAATCTGTTTAAGGGAATTGTGTCAAACACAAGCCCGGTTCCTTTTTCTTTGATTTTGTTCTCTGTTACAGTTCATTGCAGAAAGTACAAGGACTTGGAAACATGTGAGGTTCATGTATGAAAGGCGTTGCGGCAATTACTATGTAAGTATTTCTAACAAACTTAAACAGATTCGTAAAATAGACTTTCGTGTAGATTGGGAACCAATCTTTAAACCTTCTTCTTAATGACTTTTTGGTACACGAAAGTTTGTAAATATTTTTCTTTTGAAATATGTTGTGGTACATCGAATCAGATTAAATTTGTGATTGGAGTGAAATCTTTAATCTGAATATTCATGGTTTTTCGGGTTCATGGGTTTTGTGTCGTGTTTAGATAAACCGGATTATTAACATATATTTAGACGTTTTTGAAATACTAAAATTCTAATGAGAGTATTAGAAAAATCATAATATTTGTAAACCCATGAAAAACATTTGATAATGTTTTCTTTCTAGTAAGCCTATTAGAAAGATAATTTCAAAGTATTTGAAATGTTTACATTTTCTAATAAGAGTATTGGAAAATTAAAAGGTTTCAAAATAGAAGGTTTTGAAACATGTATTTCTAACAAGCGTGTTAGAATCGACGACGTTGAAAGCATAACGTGTCATGAAACATTTCTAATAAGCGTATTAGAAATAATTGTTTACAAAATCAAAAGTTTAATCTTTAAACTTATATATTGATTTTTCTAACATACGTGTTAGAAATTGATGATTTTGTAAAGACAAAATAAGATGTTTATATTTTCTAACAAGTGTGTTAGAAAAGATTATTGTACAAAATACACAAACGTGTTGGACATGATAGTAAGAATACTAATTAAAACTCCAAAGTTAAACTTAAAAATAATAAGAATACCATTAAGTTGGGTTAAATATTCTTAAAGGTTTTAATGGGGTATTTCAACTCATGGGTGTATGGAGAATTGGGTGTTTCAACCTTTTCAACATTTAACCGGTTTGGTTAAAATTTGACAGTTTTGAACGAGCGAGTTTGAAACGGGTATATTTTGGAAAATCCAAAGTTAATACCATTTATGTAAATGGTTTAATTTTCTAACGAGAGTGTTAGAAACAGTTTATTTTGTATAAACCAACAAGGTCTAAAACGATTGTCATAATCGTGTATTTCTAACAAGCAGGTTAGAAACGGTTGAGAATATAAACCAATGACCTTTAAAATGATTTTGGTAATCATTTATTTCTAAACGAGTGTGTTAGAAAAAGGTCCATATGATAAAACGTGTAATCGTTTGTATTCTAACAAGTATGTTAGAAATGGTTAATTTTGAAACCGTATATGTTTATATGGTACACGTATAGTTTCTAATGAACGAATTAGAAATGGTTAATAATGAAAATCATATACTCTAACAAGTGAGTTATGAATGGTTTAAATAATAAAACTATATTAGAGTTTATGGTTTTGATTTGTAATCAAAAGATAAATATGTATAGTTTATGAAAAATACTTGTAAGAGTAGAAATGTGTTGTATGAGTAAAACATGTCTTTTACAAATTATATATGGTTTGATACTTGTATGATAAGTATGATGACTTGAACCATATAATAGTCTAGAGAGACTATTTAGTGTAAAACAACTTGATGTTGTTTTGGACATATTTACTTGTTCGACTACTTGTGAGTAGTTAAGTATAAACAACTGTGTTGTTTTAAACAGTGTATTGAGGGAGTACCTCGAAACATGCCACGAGACGATATAATTGCTATTATTTCGTCGAACGGTAAAGTGTTGAAGAGAATAACACTTTGAGATTTGATGTTTATATATCTTTATATGAATCCGTTTAAATATATATGTAATATGTTATATATATTTTGGATTATATTGAAATTATAATTTGGAATCTTAATGTGGTGGATAAAGAGTAAACTCTTGGAGAGAGTTTCATGTTTTCTAATAAAGTTTTTATGTTACTTTATTAGAGCTTTTATGTCAATTTATTAGAGGCTTTATTTATAAAATTAAGTCTCTAATTAAGTGACTAAGAAGAAAAACTCTTCATATATTCCCATTAAGATAATCATGATCAATGTGGCAAGTGTATTGAAGTTAAATACACGAAAACAAGATATGTCATCTAATGTTGAGAGCATTTATGTAGAAATGCACAAATGTAGTTTTGATGACTATAACATATGATAGAAATATATGTTATTATTCATAAGTCTTTAATAAATATTGCGAGATTTATTATAAAAGACTTAGAATAGTGATGGATGTGTAGAGTCTCTACAAACCATCAATGTTGGTTGAATTATATGGAGGATTCGTGATATATTTTGGGAGAGTCACCCAATAAATAGTTTCAATAAAATATATACATATCACTTAGGCATATGTGAATGTCATGTCGTTGAGTGTCAATCTAATTGACTTGTTGATGATGAATATGTTCATCAAAGTGACTTATGTTAAGACTTATGTTTAAGTCCTAAAGAGTCAATGGTGAAGCCTTGGAGATTAAAGGCAAACGAGTCTTGATCCTAATGGATAGAATTAATTATGGTTTTGAAGCATTCTTTAAACCAATGTTTTGGAATGATAAACAAAATCTCATTTTGTGTCTAAACTAAGACGTGAATGTTAGGGAGAGATAGTGAGTTATCTCTTAAGGCTGTGAAGAATCAGAATGAGGCATCTTCTGTTCACATGCTAAGTATTCGTAGTCTAAAGCATGCTAGACTAATACTTGTTAATTTAGATGCTCCATGGAGAATAAATTAATTTTGAACATTCAAACATATGTGACGACATAAGAATGAATTTTGTAAAAGCAAATATATAATTCATTAAAAAGGATGACTCGAAAGGACCGAATAAATAGTTCATTGGTTATGATACTATTTAGCTGAATATGAGGAGAACTCATATAGCTCAGAAAACGGTTTGTGAGAGAAATATGGGTTGAGTAATACAATGGATGACCTCTATAACACAAAGATATAGATAGTCTCTATCTTATCACGGGTGTCTAATGTCATCAAGAGTGATATTACTCAAACTTAATCAAAGTGCAAGCAATGTGGGGGGAAGAGCCATTTAAGAAACAATCCGTAGGGATGTAAAAATGGTACTTGAGAAGTTTTCAAGCTACATATGAAAGGAATAAACTTTCATCACCCCATTTGGTAGTTATCCCATAACACTTAAGTGTGGAGGTGACTTGCATTTGAAAATAGAAGGTTTAATATGAACGAATGTGATTTTGGGAAGTACAAATCACACGAACCTAAAACAGACTTGTTATAAGTCAGTCCTATTATGTGGACATAATTCTTGAGAAGTTCAATGGAAATGACTCTAATGTGGCTAGAACTTTCATTGACATGAGTCAACGTCTAGCTAAGAATCGAGGTGAGCCTGTTAACCAATTAGAGTACTCAAGAATTATTGGCAGCCTGATGTATCTGATGAGTTGTATCAGACCAGACTTAGCAAGCAAGCTAAGTAGATACATGAGCTACCTACGTTCAATTCATTGGAATTACGTGACACGGGTGCTTTGGTAATTAGGATACATACGAGACTACGGGCTGCAATATAAAGATATCCAGCAGTTATTGAAGGTTACTGTGATACGAATTGGATATCTGACACGAATGATTCCAAGGCAACGAGTGGATATTTATTCACACTTGGAGGTGTTGCGATAATGTGGAAATTACCTAAGCAACCGTTTATTACTAGATCCACGATGGAATCATAATTCATCGCTTTAGATAAAGAGGATGAATAGGAAGAATGACTACGTCAATTTGTTAAAGATATACCTAGGTGGCCGAAGCCGGCATTGGCCTAATGCATACGCTGTGATAGTCAATCGGTAATTGACAGAGCTCATATCACAATGTGTATCAGTAAGAACAAGTATATAAGACGTAGGCATAATACGATACGACAACTAATCTCTATAAGAGTTATCACTATTGACTATGTGAAGTCAAAGGATAACATCGCGGATCCGCTAAACAAAAGGCTTAAGCAGAGAGTTAGTTCAGAAGTCGTCAATGGGAATGGGGCTAAAGCCCATTAAAGGCTAGGTTTATGCGAAGGAAACCTAACTCAGCTGACTGAAGATCCCAAGATCTGAGTTCAATAGGACAACCTAATTGTATGAACTGGCGAAGGTCACTGTGGGGGAGAGTTGGTGGAAACCCCACATATTAAAAAGGGAGTTTACTATAAGATTTAATAAGCTTCCTAGTCCATTCCTAAAAAGTGACAAGGTTGAGGTTAAGCTTATGGCTTTTAATGATCTGACTGAGGTAACCAGTCCCAGTAGATCACCTATGTGAGAGAGAAGTGGGGTCGCTTCGAAGAGTATTGTTGGGGCACAATACTTAATAGCTCTCGCAGAACCAGGCACGTGTCCATGACCAAAACGGACACAACAATGAGGACTTGACGTTGTTAAGGAGAGTCTTGTGTGAAGCGTATTGTCGTCCACACAAACGGCAGACGAGTTCAAAGACATCGCGTTCTACTCAGAGCCAGTGGGCTAAGTGCGTTTCATAAGCGAAGGTTCAAAGGGTCACACCTACCTATCGTATGCAAAACTCAACTGTTGAAATTTAATCGGAATGAGGTTGCTTCTCATAATTACTCCTATTCATGTGGGGGTTTGTTCGAAATATGTGTGTTTTGATCAATCTCCATTCATGTGGGGGATTGTTGGAAATATGGTGAATGGATGATATTGAAATTATAATTTGATAAATTATAATTATTAATAAGACCTTAATGTGGTGAATTAAAGACTAAAACTCTTGAGTTTTATGTCTTTCATTAAAGGTTTTTATGTCTTTTAATTAGAGAGTTTATGTCACTTAATTAGAGTCTTTATGTCTCAAATTAAGTCTCTAATTAAGAAGACTTTTCATATATCCATGTTCTTATATAATGGATGGCTTGATGCCTCATTTAGAGTGTAAAAAAGAGATACATGAAATATTACACTAAAAACTCTTGCAACACACATAACTCTAGAGTAGCAACCAAGTATCGATCATTTTTCAGGCAAGTGAGATAGTCCGCAGTGCACCGAGCCGCACTGTTGAACCGGTGTACCCTGGGAACAGACGACGAATCTGTTTAAGGGAATTGTGTCAAACACAAGCCCAGTTCCTTTTTCTTTGATTTTGTTCTCTGTTACAGTTCATTGCAGAAAGTACAAGGACTTGGAAACATGTGAGGTTCATGTATGAAAGGCGTTGCGGCAATTACTATGTAAGTATTTCTAACAGCGCTATCAGAATTGGGTACGGGTACTTCATTATCAGCACGGTAATACAGTTACCATCTGTGCTGGTAGGGTTCACGTGAACCGTTTTCTGGTTCTTGTTACCGTGCTGGTACAAAGAAATGATCCTTTTCTTGACCAATAATAATATGCCACGTTTTTCTTTCACCTTTGACCGTGATTTTTTGACCGTGTTTTATTTTTCGACCGTTTACATTTTGACATTTTTTTTTATCTTTTACCCCTATACAAATCACACATTCACATAAAATAATTGCCACGGTTAACTTTCATTAAAAATTTAAACACCATTAAACAATACACATTAAACAACCGTAAACATTAATTATTAAATAAATCTCGCAACATTCGCCATGACGCAAAATGGGTGAAGTTACTCATTTGTGTATGGTAGTAGTCGCCGCGCGTGACTTGGATTGCAGTGTCTTATTGAAGATTAGGGTGCCTCTCCATCGTGGCTTCATAGAGGACGTTCCAACTGAGACATCTGGACCAGAGAAGAAACCACCTACGAATGAGCGAATCCTTAGGGCAGTCATTTGTGCCGGTTAAATCATTGAATATCACCGACACCCGGTGTCAAAACGAAATTGGAGTATCGACTTCATGAACCCATGTGTTTCTCACTATTAGGTATGCCCTCGTTAACGCGATATCCTCATTTGCATTCCACGAGACCATTTTTACGAAACGATTAAAGTATAACCGGTTTTTTGTGTGATTTTTTGCATTGAAGTTTATGGTGTTTTTATAGACCGAACCGTAACGGTACAGATTCCAAATGGTTGCAACGGTTTAAATGTAACGGTAACAAAATTAATTACCGTCTTCTTATACAACGGTTAGTTTTCTCAAATTTAAATGAAATATAATGAAATAATCAGTGAAGTGCTGCCTACAAAAACGCGTTTCAGTGAAGTGATGTGGCAGTGTATAACTGGTTAAAATCAGTGAAAGAAAATCTTTTTCTAGGAGTGCCCCTTAAGGCCTTAGACAACCCATTTCTTCAAAAACAATTATGCCCAACCGAACAGTCGTTCCGAACCTAAATGGGACAAAACGTCTATCGCCTAATGACATCACTAAGGTTATATAGGTATTTTTTTTTCAAGGTGACTTTCGTTTTGAGGACCCATTGTCATTCCGCCGGTCCGTTTTTGAACCAACAGCCTGCCAAGGCTGGCCTGATGTTGTTCTATAGGGCCCTGTACAGGATCATCGGTCCTGGTGGCTTCCCCTCAGAAACAGTAATGCCTTCATGTGAATTGCCTCACTAAAATAACAGCAGTATTAAAACCGGGGTGATGCTCAAAATCGAACTCCATTCGGTACGTAGGTTTGTCACTTAGTATTATCTTAAGGTCTTAACCACAAACCAGCAAGAACTATTACATGATAAAACATAAATCACTAATTATTTATTTAAAAAAAACTAATTATTTAATTAGGGAAAGCTGGTTGGAAAAACAAGAAAATAAATCGGACTCAAAGGGACACGTGTTGACGTAGTTATTTGCTGTAGGGTGGAGCCCGCCACAGTCTAATAAATAAAGGTACGGGGTAAGTTGGGCCAACACGGATGATGACGTGGAAATGGGCCCATATCTTCATTGGGTAGTGGGACCCACTAACTTCACTGTCACGGACTTGCCATCCTTTTCAAAACCCGCAAGACATGAGTTGGCATTTGGCAACTGCCTACAATTATTTTCTTCTTTCCATGGGACATTTTCTTTTTATATATACTTAAATAAATATAAATATAATATTTCATTAAGCATGTAATTATGCAAGGGATGGGGCACTACCAAAAATTTTTACGGGTAGGTTATTATCAGCACGGTAATACCGTTGCCGGTGGTGCTGCTAGTAGATCCGTGAAGCGAATTCTGGTTCTAGTTAACTAATCGTGAATAGTGGCGAAGCTTGGTTTCAGAATCAGCGAGGGCCGAACTCAATTTTTTTCGATCGGTAGTGGACAATTGGCGAGGGCTCTAGATAAACAAGATAATCAATCATGATGTTTACAATACATACACAAATGGTCCTTTAACTCTTAAGGTATCATCAAATCTTTCCGCAACATGGTATCAGAGCTTTGGCTCTAGATAAACAATTTTTTTTTAAAAAAAAATGGAAGATATCAACATTATAAAAAACGATTCTAAGGAATCTAATCAAATCATTGAAATTATAAGCTTCAGTGAAAACGAAAAGGGTTTTCAATCGGACTATATGATTAATTCAGATTGTTTAAACAAAATTAACAAGCTTAAGCTCAAGCTTGATAATAGGCACATTTTTAATCAGCCTAATAATTTACAGAGTCTTGTTTCTAAAGCACTCTCGAGAAAAAATAAAATATTTTATTGCTATAATACTGAAGAACTTTCAGTTGACATAAAAGAAATTTCGGGAAGATGTTATTTACCACTATTAACTAAAGCAGAAATAGCAAAACGACTATTAGCTATTAAACCTGAATTAAGAAAATCCATGAATATGGTATATATATGGTATATATAGGAGCTGTAAAAATCCTTTTAAAAGCTCCATTCAGAGATGGGATTAACTTTCCCATAAAAATGGCACTTGTTGATAGCAGAATCATCAATAGACAAGATGCACTTTTAGGTGCAATTCAAGGAAATTTAGCCTACGGAAAATTCATGTTTACCGTATATCCTAAGTTTGCCTTACATCGAGAATCAAAAGATTTCGATAAAACCTTAAGTTTAATACATCAGTGTGAAAGAACTGATATTATGGAACCAGGAAACAAAGTTTTTACGATTAATTATTTAATTTCGTATGCTTTAACTAATAGTACTCATTCTATTGAGTATAAAGAAAAAGAAAAAAATATCCTTAGATGATATATTTTCAGAAAAAGGTACTGTTGATGGAAGTAGGTTCACCGAACCCTCACAAATACAAGAAAATTGGGCAATTAATATTGCTCGTGATAAACAAATTATGAGTTCTAAACCTAGATATAGATTTTCAAGAGATTCTTTAACACCAAAAGAATCATATTCTAGACCAAGACATGGTTTCTCGGGAAACTCCTTAACTGCAAGAGAAACTTGTCAATCAGAAATTCAACTGATGAGAACCATATCATCTATGTCAAATAGAATAGATAAATATGGAGAACTCCTAAAGGAAGTCATCGGAAGTCATAGTCCTTAAAAAATATTTTTTTACAAACTTAATATGTCTCTTGTCAAGATAGAAGAGCTAATTAAAGAATTAGTTAGAAAAATTGAAAGAGTCTCTACAAATGAAAATTTAGATGCTATTGCTGCAAAAATTATTAAAGACGTTTTTGAAAAACTTAAAGACGTTTCTGAAAAACTTGATACAATTGAGACTCAAGAAATAAAACTTGAAGAACATAAAGAAAAGAATTTTAAAAAACAAAAAAGTTTTCAAAAATATTCTTTTCCAAATTTCAATATAGGAAATCCTTCATTAGGAAGTTCTAAAAGTCCAAACGCTCTTACATGGCCCTTTGGATCAACTTCAAATGACAAATAAAAGTCAAATAAAAAATTCTTTTAGAAAGATAGAATTAGAAAAATCTAGACATTATTTCTTCATAGAAAGAAATAATCAAAGAATTATGGAGCTTCATACTGATTGGAGTATCCATCCATATGATAAATTTAATGAATCAACTGATTTACATCGAAAAAATTCTCTTAAAGAGAGATATACAAAAACTAAATGATTTAAAAACTATTTTGTCTTGTGGATAAAATGGCCTATATTACTCAAAAGTTAGAATAAATTTTTGATGAAAATTAGAAACCTTGTCTGATGAACAGATAAATGAACCTTTTCAACTAATGTCACTAAATGACAATGAATGTGAACAAAATTTTTCTGAAAATAAAGAACTAAAAGAAAAATATTTTCCTGAAAATAAAGAATCGGTTTTTGTTTTACATGAACCTAAAACTGAAGATGAAGAAGATGAATCTTCTTCGGAAGAAGAAAAACCAACATATAGGGTAAATCACTCAGGCGATAGTTCTTGTATCAGGAGAATGCCTCGTAATGTAAAAACATAATTCTCCATGATATATCACAAAGGTATACCAAATTCTGACAATAATCCTAAAAATGGAAGTTCAACTGCTATTGACACTATAAAATTAGATTGCATCTTTGATCAAAAGAAAAGAAAGGAGGTAATTGATAAATGGAACACTGAAATAAGCTTGATTGTTCAATCTAATGAAGAAGAGTTCTCTAAAGCTAAAGTTGTTCTACTTTTAATAGAGCTTAAGTCATCAGGAATAGTTCAAGATTTCATTAAAGGAACAAATTGGAATGAAACTTTACATGGGAATGATCTCTTTGAAGAAGTCATTAATGCCATATATACGATGTTTTTGGGTCTTGATTATTTAACTAATAAAGACTTCGAAAATCAAAAATTGCTTGAACAAGCGAGACAAGTTTTAACAAAATCACAACTTTGTGATATATGTCTTCTTGACGATTTTACTTGTGTATTTGAGCAGAATCTCTATAAACTAAGTTCTGGAGAATACCACTCTTGGATAGAAGCCTATCTCATGAAAATTCCTATCTTTGGTGAAAAAGCCAAAGATAGATGGAACAATGAAAAGAATGCTATGACAATGCATTCTTTTGGATTTGCCACAAGGATTGTTAAAGAAGAAATTGCGGTATACTGTGATTTTTCTAACAAACAAAAACAGTTAAAGAAATTTAATAAAAATTGTTGTGAAAAACTCACTGAAATTCCACAGTTATCATTTGGTAGTGATACCAAAACTTATTTTAAAAAGAAATATAAACATACATCAAAAAGAAAGTTTTGGAAAACCAAGAAAAGAAAATTTACTCTGGGAAAATACTTTTCTAAAGGAAAACTTAAGGTTTCTCCTCAAGGAAAAAGAAATGTCGTTGCTGGATATGCTCAGAAGAAGGGCACTATGCCAACGAATGTCCAAATAGAAAAAAAATTCTTGAAAAGGTAAAACTCATCTTAATGGCAGAAAATGAAGGATATTTTCCTTTGGAAAACATTTTTAATAATTACAAACAAGTTTATTCATTAGAAATAAAAGAAGACCCATTAACTTCTGATATCTCTTCCGAAAGCTCTTCATAATGAATAAAACAAGTTTCGATCATACTACCAATTTAGTATGTTACAATTTAATAAAAACGGATAACGAATTAGTTTATTCAAATATAACTAATTCAAATTCTATTTATATCAAAGGAAAGATATTCTTTTTTGAATATAAAACAATAACTCTACACTGTTACGTAGATACAGGTGCAAGCCTTTGCCTTGCAAGCAAACATGGAAGAAAATGATTATTCACGACATTATGGTCATTTCTTGTTGGTGTTTATGGATTTCTAGAGACGACGAAAAGACTTTTCAACAAAAGGCGAAGTTCTAGATGTGTAATTTCTTTGATATTAAAAGTTTGTTATTTTTTTGGTTCAAGAGTAGGTCTAAGTATACGGATTTGTCTTGGGTAGATTGGATGAAGTCTCCTTTGTATGTGATCTAATGTTGCCTTTTTGGCCCTCGCTTTGAGGTTCGTTTTGGTGTTGGTGAATGAAATTGAAGTTTAAAAAAAAAACTAATCTATTAATCATTTTATTTACATATTATACACACACATATCATATATAAAAATATTACAATTTTATATATAATAAAAAGTTTAATTTAGTTAATTTTATTAAAATCATATGTATAATACTAATTACTATATATTATGTAAGTGTATATTTTATAACAAAATACAAGTTATTATAAACAACATGTTTTTTTTCTTTGAACATTAACTTTTGTGACACCCGGCATATTCAGGTTAATACGTTTCATTCTATACATAATACGTTTCATACTTTACATACATACGTTTCATACTCTACATACATACGTTTCATACTTTGCATACATACGAGTCTACCTCAACGAAAACATTGAAAACAACTACTTAATATCATACTTGACCGAGTCGGTTGAGTCGTACCGATGATTCGGGAATCATCGGGAGTCGTTACAATGGTCCGAGGGACCATTGGGTGTCGGTCCATAACCATGTGTACAAGGATCGGTGATTCGTGGAATCGCCGGGTTTAACGCACACACGCAAGTCTCGAGTCCCGGGAATTGGTGAACGAGTGTGAACGTGTTTATTTTCATGTATTATGTGTTTATAGTCATTATATGACTTGTCGGTATGTGAAAACGTGTTAACATATGTTAAAACGGGGTTTAACGCGCAAAATACACAGAACCAGACCCTGCAGGCGATTAGGAAGCCCTAATTGCCTTCAGGGGGCGATTGGCAACACTTAAGGGGCGATTGGGCTTGACTAATGGGCGATTGGGGCTAATCGCATGGTAGTGAAGGCGATTAGCAGCCCTAATCGCCTGATAAGGCTGCACAATCGCCTGACGTGTCTTAAACGACTAGAAACGCCTATAAATACCACCCTTGACCTCCAAAACACCATTTGTGCAACCCTAGCCGTCCCATAACCCATACCAACACACAAACACCCTCTGGAACTCGTTTTTACATCAAAACAACCATTTCCAAGCTTATTCCATCATTTCCTCTTAAATCCAAGGTGTGTTCTTCAAACCCAAACCTTTAAATGATTATATTTTGTTCCCTAAAAGTCCAGACCTAACTTATAAATGTTTTTGTCTTTGAAAATCCATTAAAACCGTTTTTAAACAAACCCAAACCTTTATGTGTGTTATATGTGTTATATGTGATTAAAGGTAGGATTTTTAGGATTGAAACATGATTGTCTTTATGTTATTAAAGTGTTTATGGCTGTTACAAGTTAGTATGATGATGTTCTAGGAGTTTGAATGGTTTTGGTTGTATATTGTTGATGTTTGATGTTTTGACCCATTTGAATGATTTTGAATGATTAAGGATGCTATGAGGTGTGTTGTTGATTGTATGATGTTAGGGTTTGCTTTAGGATGATGCTAGAGCAGTAGGATGCTATCAGACAACGTGGTTATGTGATGAAATCTGGATATTTGCTATTTAGGGCAAGTTCTTGCATGTTGATGTGATATTTACATGTTAAGTTACTATTTTGGGAAAACGCTCGCATTCGGGACTGTTAGAATGATGAAAACTTAGGGGTTTTGCTCGAAATATGTTTGTTAATGTGTTAGGATTGATTTTGGGTGTTTACACATGTTTCGGATCTGATTTGGAGGGTTAAACGCGCGAAATTGCGTCGCGGAGCAGCTGCAGGCGATTAGCCTCCTTATCAGGCGATTAGCTTTCCTAATCGCATGCTAAGTCAGGCGATTAGCCCTCTTAGCATGCGATTAGCCCCTCAATCGCATGCTAAGGTAGGCGATTAGCCTCACAATCGCCTGTTGACCATCCCCAATCACATGTTGACTTTTCCTAATTGCATTCTAAGTTCCTAATCGCGTGTACTGCTGTTATTAGTGTATTTTGACATTCCAAAACCTGATTCGACACCTAGGAACATGCTAGGAACCCCGTGACATGCCTAGTAACATAGTAACACGTGTCCGGACTTGTTTATGCGTTAATTGGGCGTCATGCTAGATAGGGTGAATGTTTGCGCATGCTAAGTGTTTAATTGCATAAGTTGCATGATATCTTGTATGTGACTAACACGTGGGATGTCGGGTCACCAATGGGATGTCGGGTTTTGTCTAGTGTGGTCGGATAAACGTTTAAACATCATTTCATATGTACACGGTTATGGTCTGGACTGTTAGGGACTAATCAACCTACGGGTTGTTAGTCTAACACCTTATACGCTCGTCATGATAGGTCACTGGTATTTGGTGCCGTCTATTGAGCAGGTTTACTTGTCTTAGTGTGGGAAGCAGCATCAGGTGAGTTTCACGGCCCCACTTTACGTTTTACATTTCGGGGGAGACACATGCTTATACATATTTCATAAATTATCATGTTATACTAGTGTTAAATTCATTTGTGCTATACGATACATAAACTCCTGGGGAAACCATGAATATGCTGGATAGCATAACGGGGGAAATGTGGATAGATCTATTGGGACTGACAGACCCCGCCCGTCGGCTGGGAGCCGGGCGGGTGTATATTGTCTCGGTCATAACGCTACCGGGGAATGGTAACGCATAATCGTTTCGGGCAAAAATCATATATCGTTGTCTATAATGGTTTCCGGTCGTAGTAGTATTACTCATGCGTCTAGCTAACGCTATCATTTCTGACATAGTGATAACATGATGGCTTTCATTACTTAAACATTTAACATAAAACTTGTGAACTCACCGACATTATTTGCTGACGTTTTTAGCATGTTTGTCTCAGGTCGTTGAGGTAGCAGCTTATCATAGGCGCACGGAGTCACACGGCGTCTAGGATTCATATGCATTTTCTTATCTTTTTCAGACTTACGTACTTTGCATATTGGGTTGTAATAAAGTTACGCTTCCGCAGCGATGGATTATGAAAACTTGATGGTTTGTTTATGTCATTTTACGTATCATATAGTGTCGTTTATTGTGACGGTTGACTTAGATCCTGGTTTGTCACGCGCCTCGCGGTAAAACCCCGCACGTGGAATTTGAGGGTGTGACAGATTGGTATCAGAGCCAATGGTTATAGTGAACTAGGACTGCATGTAGAGTCTAGTCTATAGCCGAGTCGCACACACTAGACGGTCACATTCATATAAGTCATGACATATGGGAATTGCCGGGGTGTTAGTATTACATTCGTTATTATCATTTATGCTTACATCATCTATCTATTACTCTTATTTCCTATCCTGTTCTTCATCTTCGTGCTGAAGACGAGGAGCCTTACTATCCTTGCACGGCAGTGGCGTACGTTGGAGTGGCTTCGGCATCCTTCGGAGATTTGTCCAAGATTCGGACATCTCCCATTTCTATACTCCAATGGACACACTTGCTCGCACACATTATCGCACACTTGTACTTGCTGTTTTATATCTTGGGTGTTTTACCACGTAGGAGTTCTTATCTGTTCCGGAACGTGGGTGCCTGGTGGTTTGAAAGTCAGGCTAGGAGCACGCCTCGGGGACCATGTAAAGCGACTTATCATTTCGGGTGCACACGAAATAATAAGTTGAAATGCATGGAAATCCTGGTGGACTCTGTGTTTGATCTAATAACCATGATGGAATCCAGTTCTCTGGTTGACCTTGTTGCTTATGATTTCTTTATGACTCCTTGTTATCTGTTCTGGAATCTGATGTCTTGTCTTTGACCTTGACAGAAGATGGCAGGACGTCGTGGTGGTCGCGTTGGTGGTCGTGTTGGTGGCCGGAATGGCGGTGGACGTAATGGGGGTCGTGGTAACATCAGCATGACCCAGGCGGAGCTGAATAATCTGATCCAGGAGCACGTGACAGCTGCTATTGCTGCGCAGCAGGCCGCCCAGCAGGGCCATGGTGGTAATTTTAATTACCCCTACCCTCATTCCTTATCTTTTGTCGTGTGATGTTCGTTTTCTGACCATGTTGCTTATTGTAACAGGGGGTGCTTTTCCTCCTCCACCACCTCCACCTCCTCCAGTCCACTGTACTTACAAGATGTTCCAGGACTGCAAGCCCCATAACTTCAGTGGGACTGAGGGAGCTATGGGACTACTTCGTTGGTTGGAGAAGGTCGAGTCCGCTTTCTCCATGTGTAACTGCCCAGAGGAGTATCGTGTGAAGTATGCTTCAGGGACATTCGAGGGACGTGCCTTGACTTGGTGGAATTCGATGGTGCAGACTATTGGTTTACTGGAGGCCCATGCGTTGCCATGGACCGAGTTTGTGTTTCGTTTGAAGAGGGAGTATTGCCCCAGGGATGAGATCAAGAGTTTGGAGCATGAGTTGTGGAATCATCAGATGGTGGGATCTGAGATAGAGGAGTATACCACTCGCTACCATGAGTTGGCACTTTTGTGCCCGGATTCTGTGACGCCTGAATATAAGGCTATTGAGTTCTACATTAGTAGGTTGGTGCCCGAGGTTCGCGGGTTGGTGACCGCGAATGATGCTACTACACTTCGGGATACCATTCGGTTGGCTCATAGGATGACTAAGCAGAAGGTTCAGGAGGGTGTTTTGCCTCCTAAGGGTACTGTGGTGAAGACCTCTGATGGCAACAAGAGGAAATGGGAGAGCGCGGGAAAGGGTACAGTTCAGCCTCAGCAGCAGCAGCCGAGGAAATTTGAGGCTACGGGTGCATCTTCTGAGCAGAGGCAGAGTGGGTATACTGGGAGGCTGCCTAGATGTGATCGTTGTGGGTACCATCATCTTGGGGATTGTAGTTATTGTTAGGGGTGAGCAATAAACGGTTCCGAACCGCGAAAACCGTGAAACCGACCCGGAACCGCTAGAACCGAACCGAATTAATGTTATAGGTTCCGGTTCTCATATTTTGGCATAATCGGTTCCCGGTTCGGTTCCGGTTAGAACTGACGGGTCCAGTTAAGAACCGTTAGAACCGTTTTGAATTAAATTAAATATTTAAATATTCTATTATTAGTTTGAAATAGAATGTGTTGTTTCCTTCTTTATAGTTCTTAACACTTTTAAATTGTTTTACTTGGTAGGAATGTAGAGTATTGCCTTATGTGATGGTCAGCAGTCAGCACAGCTTGTTCTGACCCGTTTAATCTGTATAAAAAGAATGATCTGATCCGAACAAAACATATTTTGATACGTAAACTGCTATACTTTTATTAACCATGTTTAACACAAACTGTTGATAATTTTTTTTAAAAAAAATCATTGTTTTTGTTTATTTTTTTATTTAATTGTTAATGTTAATTTTAGGATTTTATTGATAACCGGTTCCGGTCTAGAACCGTTTCATGAGAACCGTTTCACCCGGTTATGGAACCGAACCGTTTAGTAATTATCGGTTCCGGTTCCGGTTCTCATATTTTGGGATAAACGGTTCGCGGTTCGGTCCGGTTCGGTTCGGTTCGGTCCGGTTCTGAACCGTTGCACAGCCCTAGTTATTGTACCCGATGTAAGAGGAACGGGCATCAGGCCCAGAGCTGCAGGGTGAATCTTCAGGCTCAGCAACAGGTGGTTGCCCCTACTACTGCTACTACTACCACTGCTGCACCCAGGGGAAATCAGGGATGTTATCACTGTGGCGATACTGGGCACTTCAGGCGGGACTGTCCCAAAGTGAAGCAAGGCGAGGGTGGCGGTCGAACTGCACCGGCTCGTGCTTATGTCATTGGTGCTAGGGAGAACCAGGAGGATCCTGATACTGTTACTGGTGAGTATTCTTTTCTTGAATCTCGTTATACTTGTATTCATTTTCATTCACATTGCTTGGCGATTCGTATTCATTGTGTGCATTCAGTTTGGTATTTGATCATCGTTTTGCATTCGTCGGTCTGATGTGGGTCCTTTAAAGATGCTACTTGGACGGTACCTGTAACAACCGCAAAATTAAGGTAATTCCGTACTAATTAGTTATACGCGATTAACGTAATTAAACGTAATTATGTATTGATTATTTGACTAAGGCCTTAGAAAGATAGCAATTCCCAAATAATGCATAGGAATGCATAAGTTTAATGACAAAACATGATAGGATCATGCGCAAGCAAATCTATCCGGTATGGACACTGGCGATTACCCGGTAAAAATTAAATAAGCGAAACGAACCCCGGACACCCGGAATATAAAATAAAAGATAATTTCACAAAATATAATGAGTTTTGGAACCCCAAAGCCGTTCGTGAAAGCTTATTGTACAAACCTCCCGGTAACGAATAAAGTGCGCGTACCGCACCCGATACGCGCGTAACACGTAATTTCACCCGGCAAAAGCCAAAATAATTTATCAGTAATTAAACTGGACTATGTTTAAGGAATATTAAGGGTATTTTAATATTCGGATAGCACGCGAATAAAAACCCGAAAACACCCGGAAGGTACCCGAACAAGATTAACTTAACTAATGATGGGTATTATTTAGCAAAGTGGACCCCACCAAGACCCCTTGGGGCCGGCCTATGGCCCACTCAAGTGGGAGATTAGTTGTGTTATCTAAATAAATCATTAGAAATGATATTAATCATAAGCTTGCATGGAATCATATTGGGCATTAGAATTCACCAAATCCTCTCCACTCTCTCTCTCAAAACTCACGGCCAAAACACCCTCTTATAATCTCCATAGATTTTTTTTGTGATCTTGCATAATCTCCTAAATCTTCCATAATCCAAGGCAAGATATTGGGTGATCTTGGGAAGATTTGAAAGAGAGTGTTATAAACAACTTGAGAGAATACTTGAATCAAAATCCAAAAACTTCTTCTTCTCCTTCCTTGTGGCCGTGGCCTT
>CM061232.1:15583000-15603060 GCA_030844895.1 Ambrosia x helenae | reverse complement strand
TAGCTTTTATAAACATTCTTGAAGAAACAATAAGTATCACGGTGGTTATCACTAATCACCGTGTGGTTAACACTTACGTTCGCCGAGAGTAATCATTACCCCAAACCTCTAGGTTAAACCCGGTGATAAATAAGGAGTGTGAACGTGTGTGAGAGTTACGTAAATAAAGACACAAGATGTAAGTGGTTTGGTCGAAAGAGTGACATACGTCCACTGTAACTAGCCGGAATCTTATTAATAATCAAGTGGAGGGAATTACAAGAGAGTAATGCTAGGTTCCAATCAATATTTTTTCGGGGTCCTTTTGCAAGGAGATGTCTTCCTTTATTTATAGGAGAACTCGTGGGCTTAGTAGAGAAGCCCACGAGAAGTTATCTTTACTTGGGCCTGGTCAAAGACCAAGTCCAAGCTTCCCATGAAAATGGCTGGAAAACCAGGTTACTGTGGATGACGTCATTCTGCAGCATGGTTGCAACTCGAGGCAGACACGTGGCGAGCTCTGATGGCGGACGGCGCCCCTGTCCTTGCTACAGTCGTTGACCATGCCTCTGTCGTCTGACATCAGCAGGGGATGTGTGCTGTCAGTGTTGATGATGGCATGGTGGGAGCGTGGGTACAGTCATATCGCCGTCCTTGTCAGTGGTGGTTGGACCACCGTTGCCACCTGTCGCCTTCTCATTGGCGCGTACTCTGTCAGAGTTCCTTGTGAATCTTCCTTTTGTTATCTTCTGTACCTCGTACCAAAAGTGATAAGGGAAGATACCGCGTGTGGTTGTACGCGCTTATCAGGTGTTGTTCGATGCTTATCAGCTGGTAACCTTGCGCGCTGCGCTGCATGTTATGTTGGCAGCGCGCCGATGGATCCTGGCGCGGGTTCTGGCGCGAGGAATCCTGTTTATGGGGATAGGGGCGCCTTCTCCACCTGGACTAGGCTCCTTATCCCTTCAAGTCCCCCTGTCTAGGCTTCTCCTCCTACTCTCTGATGGAGAGGAGGTGGAGCGCTAGACTCAAAATATCGAGTCGCGGATGAAAGCTCATCTGCTCTGGTTGCTCTGGGAATTTGTTGGTGTGGACGTGTTCCGCCATGGCTTGTGCAAAGGCTGGGCGGGGAACGTCTTTATTGTTTTTATGTCGAATTTGCGCTGAGGAAGACGTGTTCCGCCATGACCTACGAAGGAATTGGGCGGGGAACGTCTTTTTCAGTTTTACGTCAAATTTGCGTTGGGGAAGACGTGTTCCGCCCATGACCTATGAGGATTGTGCGGGAACGTCTTTTTCATTTTTAACGTCAAATTCGCCATGGAATTGAATACTTGCTGGTGATTAATGCGGGCCTGAAGTTGTAATAAATTTGGAATCATTGGCATTCAATTTTCTCTCTCATAAATTGGAGTTAATGCGCCTAAAGTCGAATGATCAGTTCCTTGTGATGGAACGCTTAAGGTTTGCTAACGTGTCAGGTCCTCGTCTGCTGTGCTGACTGTTGGTTGTCACATCGTTAGGGTGCAGTTACCAACCTTTCGTCTGGTGTCAGGCGTGTGTGCCGTCACGCGCCCCACTTGGTGCCTTAGTGGATGTGATTGTGCCACGTGTCGTATAGCACGTGTGTTGTGTCAGACGCGTGAGTGTTCACAGCGCTTGACAGCTTTTAAAATGATGACATCTGCTGACACTGTCAATCATCCCGACGAGTGATAGGCTGGATCATTTCCCGTGTTAATCTTAGCTGTTTGATGGCGCACGTAACACGTGGCATCATCCTGGCTCTTTATTTTGAAAATGTGTGACGGTTGTTTCTTCCATGTGGGTCCGACTGCCATAAATGCAGTGGGTATATATGGGTCATGCAGGTACCATTGAACGGTTTACACGTTCATTGTTGCCTTCATATTTCTCTCCTTTTTCTCTCTATTCTCCGGCGAAAACTCACTTGAAGTTTCCGTTTAATCTTCAAAGATCTCACTGATCTTGAAGATTCATTGTTGAAACTTCAAAGTTTTAACTTCTTTCTTGCCCAGTCCTTGTGATTATTCCCTCCTTTCTTCTTTTTCTTTCAAAGTTTCACTGATCTCCAACCTTTCTCTTGAAGATTCCCGGTGGATCTTCAAGTTTTCCGATCATTTTTTTCCAGATTCCGATAACCTTTGTTGTTTCATTTTCTCTTACTCACAATGTCCGACTTGACTGTGAGTCAATCTCCCTCCGGTGAGGGTCTTAGGAAGGAACCGGCGGTGGAGGATGTGGAGGAAGAGGTCACCGTTGAACAGGGGAAGATAAAGGAAAGGAAACTGATGACAACACATACTGTGTTTGGAGTCAGGAGTCCTTTGACCAATTCTGCAAGATATATGATATCTTGCCGGAGTGGGAGCCTACTCTGCCGTCTCCGACGGACACTGTCCTCTCCGCGGGGAGTGGACAGCTTGCTCTGTATGAAGCCCACTTCACTAAGTGTGGGTTTCGCCTGCCATGCACCCGATTCCAGATTGATACACTGGTGGCGTATGGTGTTGGGCCTACACAACTAACCGCCTTCGGGCTGCTAAGGTTAGTACATTTTGAGGCCTCCTGCCGCACCCTGGATGTTGAACCCACTGTTGAGAGGTTCAACGTCTTCTATTTTTTGGTGCGCGATGAAATGTGGTTCTCGTTCAAGCCGCGCCCGAGGTGACGCCGATGGCCACCAATAACCCCAAGTCTTTGCACTGGGCGAAGGAGAAGTTCTTCTTCGTGAAGAGGGGTGTTATCCCCGTGAGTCTGCCCTGGAAGGTGATTGTGGATGGGCAGCGGGTGGCGGATATGGCTGTGCCCAAGGATTACAAGCAGCAACCCTGGTTCATCACGCTAACCTCCAACGACACCAAGTTGGAGTTTAAAAATCTGACGGATGGCATCTTCTTCCTTCTGGGGATGAGCCGGCTTGGGATTCGCGCGGGCAAGGAGCCCTACATTGCTCTAGAGGGTAAGTTATTTACTTTTTCCTCAGACTTCTGTGTAATATTTTTCTAACTGTTTGCTGCTGTAGGTGTGAGCAAGTTCCAATTTTATGCTGCCCCGCGAGGAAAGGGTATCAAGTGGAGGCCTGTGGCGGAGGGTCAAGTTTCCTGCTTGGAGGAGTTCGTTGACCGCTTCTACTACCCGGACCTTTCTATCGCGCCGAAACCTTATTATACAACTGGTGAGTCTTGTGACCTTTTGCTCACTAGTCTTTTTGGAGACGAGTCTACTGATTCTTCAGTAGAGATTGTTCAGCCTGTGAAGGCGTCTGCGGGGCGTGGACGTTGGAAACACGCTCCGCGGAAACATAAGTATCCAGTAAAGGTTGTTTCTCGTTCTGACTCGGATTCTTTCCGTTTCAGTAGGAGAGGACGTCAAGGGGCGTTGCCGCAGAAGAGACGGGCCGCCCTCTAATGATGAAGATGAGGCTGAATCTTCCAAGTTGGAGAGAAGGAAGAAGAAGCGCACAGCCAGCACTACTGTTGGCAAGCGCTGCTGGTGCTGGAGAGGGCTCGCGCCAAACACGGCGCGAGTCTTCTAGGGTTGGCAGTAGGGAACCATCAGGGACTTATGATGGTTCCTGCTGGACTGGTGGTGACGCCATCTGGCGCCCTCGCTGGGCGGTCAGGGAGAATACATATTCTCCAACTCCCTGGTCCGCGGAGGAGTTCGTGAGCGAGGTGGTGCCTCCCTACGAGCGCACTCACCAGGATATGTTGAGTCGTCCTGACCTTATTTCTGCTTTATGTGTCAATCAGGCGACTCAACTATCTATGATAGACTCGCTGCGCCCGCCGAGATGCGGCGGTGTGGCGAGACATTGAACGCTTAGAGGCGGAGAAGGCAGGCCTTGCTGAAAAGGAGGCTGCCTTCAAGGCTGAAATATCCAAGTACCGTCGCCGCGCCCATGAGGCTGAAGCTAAGGTCCTTAAACTTAAAGAGACACAGCGGCGGAGAGGCAGGTGGTCAGAGTCTTGCAAGAAGACCAATGCAGAGACAATGCGCTTGAAGGAGACTCTGGCCGAAGCGTAGGAGGAAAGGCGGGTGGCGACCCGAAAGTTGGAAGAGAAGAGCAAGGCCTCTCCGAGAGGACTGCTAAGTATGTGGAGAAGCGCATGGAGCTTGAATCTAAAGATGCTGATCTCATCAAGGCTACTGAGCGCGTCTCCTTTCTAGAGCAGGAAGGATCCAAATCCTTCACGCCAAGGAGGATTTTTTGGAGCAAGACCTTGACTTTGCGGAGGAAGCCCGTGCTGCGGCCGCCAAGGAGTGTGAGGCGGCCTAGCAATTGTTGGAGGAGGCGGTTGCTGCCCAGACCCAGATGCAAAATTCCATCCGCTGGCTGATGACTGATGGGATGACTGGGGTAAGTCTTCATGCTTTCCTAGTTGTTGATCATATCTTTATCATTGATTTGCTAACTGTTTGTTTTCTCTCAAGTCTTTAAGAGGTTCTGGCAGGAGCCCAAGTTGGGCGACCAAGTCGCTGCCATAGTCGGCACCGCCCAAGCTTATGGGTATGGCGAGGGCTATGAAGATGGTTTCCTGGATGCTCAAAACAATGGGCGGCTTGAGGATGCTGAGCATTATGGGAAGCCCTTGAAGGATGAGTATGAGGGCGGAGCTAGTCAAATTCAAGAAGGTTGACTTCCCCATCCTTCAAGTGATTGCTGACTGCAACAACAATGCGGATCCTCCTGCTGGCCTCAAGTACTTTATGGACAAATCTGATGACCTAGCGCGGGAGATGGAACGCAAGCGCCAAGAGGAGGAGCGTCAGAAGGCCTCTGGCGAGGGCACTTCAAATGTAAATGACGAGTAGGCGCTATAGTTGTAATTATTTGTAAAGCCTTGTAAATATAAAGGGTTTTTAAGTCCCTTCCTTTTTAATGAAAATTTTGTGGTTTGTTTATACCATGTGTGTTTCTCTCACGCTAACTTCTTTTTGCTTATTTAACCAAGTCGTCACCCGGTGTGTAAGTAGAAGTCAGGTGCGCGTCGCGCTAGATAGTCTAGCATCTAAGTATGTGTACTTTGCCTTAAAGACTATAGCGGGGCGTGACTTGTGCCAAAGGGTCCGAGTTAAGCGCATGAGAGCCTTGCCTAGAAGACCATTGACTGCGCTTTCGTGTAATGTGTGTTTCCTTTGTCCGACTTGTTTTTCAACAAGTCTAGAAGACAAGGGTTTTTCATGTACACGCAGACGCGCGTCGTTAGGTCCGGCAAGTAAACCTGTCTTGAAGACTGTAAGACCCTAACCCGTTGTCTTGCGTTTAACGAATAAAATAAGGGTTGAACATGTGATACTATTACCAAAAACCATGTTAAGACGTTAACAAATACGTACAAAACACGACTTTGAAACACTTGACATAAGTACTAGGTTATTCACAATGATTTCAACCCAAAAAGGTTTAAGTTTTACACCCAAAATCAAGAGTCTATGCGGAAGCTAACACGATGCAACGTTCGGTTCTTCACAAAATGAGTTTGATCGTCATCCATACTGCGAGTTAAATACCTAGGGTTGAATATGAAAAAACAAACCCATGAATGTGTGTTAGTTTAGTCAAGTAATTGAATAAAACAACCAGCATAAAGAGAAGGAAAAAGACCGGCCGTAGCTTACGGCCCCAAAACAAAGAAAATCAAACAAAGGTACGCTGAGCGTCCTAGACGCACTTCTGGGCGTCCAGGACGTTGCCCAGCGTCCTGATGGGCGTCTCCAGAAGGTCTTGGGCGTCCGGAGTCTATCAGTTGGGCGTCCTAGGCGCATGCTGCTGCACAAAAAAAAATTGTGAAACTAACCTCTTGACTAGTTTTTTAAAGGGGATTTGGATACCTTTAAACCCATGTTCAAGGCCCTTCCTAGGGACACTTAGGGACTTATTTAACACCATTATATCATGCTTATAAGATGTCATTGATCAAGTTCCCTTTTCGGTTATTACATGCATATGTTGTTTTTATCCAAATCGACCCGTTTAGAAGTATTCGCCTAAAACCAAGACCAAAGCTAGACATATGCTCATCTAAAGACATAGTCAAGGTTCACACCTTGGAGATTAGCTAAACATTCGGTTCTAGCTTACCCAACACTTACCAATGGCGGGTTTGGACTACGCTTGGGCACATGGGTTCTATCGGGGACTTGTCCTCGTTACCTTTTAGTATCTCCATTCATCCTATCTCTCTCCCCAATCGATTCACAACCTGATTTTTTATTAATACCTCATCTCTAGAGGTAGTTTTCAAGATTTCCCTTGGCCAATATGCCGTTGTGGCGCTACCTTAGTTTCTATGGCCCCGTGGGCCATTTATGCGCAATTTCAAGCACCCGGTCTACATTGCCCATTGGTATAACGGATTCACCGGTCACTTATCACTTGGGGATTGGTTGCCTAGCAAGTCAATAACGCAATGGTATGAGTACGAGATTTGAGTCCTAGAAGGACTTACCTTAGCTCGCTCCCCCTTTTTGCTTCTAGACTAGCTTGAGATTACTAACATAAAGTCTACGAATATACTCAAGCAATTAACAACAATCGATATCGGCATAATGTTGACCCTCGGTTTAGGTCCTTCTCTAACTAGTGTTTCACCCAATTGACCCGTTAGCCTAATTCGGATATCGACAACCTTCCTCTAAGGCGTATTCTATGAATTATGAATCTCGTTTAACCTTCTTTTGTGACATTCCAATGACTAGTTTCAAATATACATACAAAGTTATAACTAAGCATGTAAACATACTAGGAATATATTGAGATTTAAGCCATCGAGTGACTTACCTTATGCGCGCTTTCTCTTTACCTCAATCCGAGACTCCTTGGCTATCCAAAGTCTCTTGTATTCACACCTATGAGGTGAATGATCACTTAGGTTGTTAGAACCTAGTCTTTACTTGTCTACACGCATTTTTGGTCATGTTTCACCAATATACAAGTTTCCAACAAATTATTTATGCCCAAGTGAAATCAAGTTTCATTGAGGCATTTTCTCAAACACTTGGTAGGCATTATTTTCCTAACTTTATTTTAGAACTTGGAGACCTCATGGATCCATCCTTTACCAAGATTAACATGTCTAGTATGTAAATTAGCCCTCTAATTAGAGATTGACATATAGAACATACATTTGGTAATACCACCTATCCTCTTAGAAGGGGTTCTCATCTTTATGACTAAACCCACTTCTACATATTCAAGCTTCAATACAAACCCCTTTGTTGAAGCAAAAATATCATATTGGTTTAACCAAATTAAGTGTGTTTTTGGTCCCACTAACCCAAAAGGAACCATTATAAATCATCAATTTCACGAATTATAACAACCCATGATTTTCATCACAATCAAGCATGAACATACCATCAAAATTAGCCAAAACAAATGTTACCTTGGTGTGTATTATGGTTGGATGATTCGTTTTAGGACTAATGCACACAAAAGCCCCTTGATTTCATCTTGATTTAGCTTGATCATGAAGTTGCTCTTATGTGTGTGTTTTGAGTGTGTGTGTGTGGGATTTTCCTGATGAAAATCGATCCCCTCTTTTTTTTTATTAAGTCCATTAGCCAACTATGGCTTTATGACATACTTGGTCCCTCAAGTTACACACAAGTTGATTTAATTGAACCCACTAACTAAATTAACTTCTTACAATGGGTTTTAGCCTTGTTTAACTAACAAGGTTAACAGGATTATTTCCTGATGTTAGGAATCTTGTGTAAGTAGCATTTCATGTGGTTTAGTTAAAGCCCCATGTGCTTATATTATCATAAAATATGGTTTAGAAATTTTGGGGTGTTACAACTCCACCCCCCCTTAAAGAGGGTTTCGTCCTCGAAACCATATGTATATGTGGATTTCCATGGGTCGCGCCTCATGGTTAACCTTGAGTTCTATTCCTCCTCGACGAGGGTTATTTTAATGGAATTTGACTACGCCTCTAAGTTTATGTATACATATTCGTTAACCTTTACGAGAGATTATTCAAGTTTAGGTACCCGCAGGTGTCCTGGTTTGTCCAAGAGCCATCGATTTGACTCTTTTGCATGTTTAGAATCCTTAAGTCCCCGAAGACTTAGGGTGTACATTTAATTATTTACTCTGCTTAGAATCATTTCTATGCACTAAAGCACATATTGGGTTTGGTTATCATACGACTTCCCGAAGACCTTCACCCACACTCAACGTGGTTTTAATTTCTGTTTGATTTTGGTTCAAAGGCTTCTTATAATGCCATGGTTTTACCGAAAAGTATTGAGTCCTTTCCGCACCTCACGCCTTCCTTGTTATAGACAACACGTGTCCTTTTAATGGTGTTTTCACCTGTCACTAGGCTTAGGTATATTTATGCATTCCTCTAGGTCCAAGTGGTGACGAATTCACTTGACCCGTTTGATCTTTTTAGTGATTTCATAGCTATCACTAGGATATTAACGGTTTATCGTTCGTTTCTTACTACCCGATTGCTAATTCTGGGAATAGTTAATTCATCAGGGTTTTCGGTTATAGTAGACTTAAGTTTATAAGTCGCATGTTTTAGTCAGTCATTTAATCCAATGACTACGACTTATGATGTGTTTTTAACACACCGCCGACAAAATTTTGAGTTAAATTGTTGGGACTTTGTACAAGTCACACTTCCATTTAACATGTATATTTATTCTAGTTTAGAGGCCCGCAGCTGGGCTAGTATTTTGTATACTCATTCAAGTTTGAATATCCCATGGAATCCTCCATATAATACTTTAATATAGCAATTAACCTATTTCTGTGTACTTTAATTCGAATTGGCATCACTTTACCCAAATTTTGGTATGTGAGTTTCAACTCTCATTCGAAACTAATTCCAGGTGATTGCTCACCTATTATTATCTTCTTGCCCCGGGCTTTTAGGAATTTTATCCTATCTATAGAATTAGCATAGGGTTCGTGACCCCTTCTTATCCAGCCTTTCGAATTTATATATTTTTTTATTTTTAGCTCTAGCAAGCATCTTATTTGAGTCTTAACTTGAGTCTTCCGACTCTTTTGTTTATCTAGATATTATTTCGTATATAACACCCCATCTTTACATCCCCTGCCGGGTCCTTTTTTTTATCCCTCGAAACACTTTGGTCCCAAGGCAATTTTTAATGGTGTCTACCCTTACAGGTTTCGTGTCTATGCTATGATTCGATCTGTTCATTCATGTCCCTTAGGACTTATTGACCCTTAGATTAATTTAGCGTTCCTTAAAAATGTTCTTACTTGTCTTCGCTTCATGGTGTTACATTACCATGTTTATTCACACAAGTCTATTCACTTATGTTTTCTTTATTTAGTATTCGTATGCATAGTAGTCCAGCAGACCGCTTTTGGTTTGTTTATGAAGGCATTGCCTTCATTTCTACGACTCACAGCTATCAATATGATTTAGAGTTCAGATTATCCGTTGATCTACCCTGTGCTAAGGCCCATGAGGTTTATCTCGCTTTATTCGTTTTTGACAGGCCTTCATTAGACCACATCGATCATCATTTACTCCCACACCATCCTTGCTTGAGGCTAGGATAGTCTCGCTTGCGCGTAGGCACCTCCGGTTTCCAGGGTCTTCTACGAGCCCCCTATTGATTTAGCGTTTAATTTCTTCTTTTATTTAACACGTCATTTTACGGTATAAAACCATGTTTTTAGCTTAGTTTCGCGTGAATCATAGTTCACACTTGCCACATGTGGTTCTATTCTCGTTTGCATTTCAAATTAGCGAGACGTGTGGTCCTTGGTTATCCGTGAACTTTCACGGATCATTTATGATTTAGTGTGATACTTAGTTCACAATTGCTCGTAGGTTTTCATGAATTCATTATGATTAGTGTGACGCATAGTTCACATTTTCCTGTAGGCTTTCACGAATTCATTATGATTAGGTGACGCATAGTTCACATTTGCCTGTAGGCTTTCACGAATTTAATATGATTAGTGTGACGCATAGTTCACATTTGCCCGTAGGCTTTCACGAATTCACTACGAGTCAAGTTTAAGTATAACTTAACCTTGAGCTTAGCCGAATCTTGGACTTTTGTTTTACCTTAATATGGGGTTCATGTTGGAATACAAGTTAACCGCTCAAGTATGGTTCAGATTTATTTAGTGTTTACCCTTAGATATGGTTCAGATTCATCTGTGATTTTTTTTTCTTCCTTCCATGAAGGTTTAACCTTTACTGTTTAACTAACCCTCGACTAGGGTCTAGTTTGGTTTACAGTTTAACCTTCGGTTAAGACTCAGATTTGTTATGGTTTGACCTTCAGTTAAGGTCCAATTGATTTATTTGCGATTCATCCTATAGTCAGGACTCGTTTACGTTTATGACTTAACCTGTGATTATGGTTCAAGTCTGCTTACAAATTAACGTTCGATTAAGGTTCGAGTTTGTTCATGGTTTACCTTTAATTAAGGTTCACCTTCATTTACGAATTTAACCTTCTATAAAGGTTCGAGTTTAATATGACTTAACCTTTGATTAAGGTTCAAGTCTATTTACGAATTTAACCTTCTATAAAGGTTCGAGTTTAATTATGACTTAACCTTTGATTAAGGTTCAAGTCTATTTACGAATTTAACCTTCTATAAAGGTTCGAGTTTAATTATGACTTAACCTTTGATTAAGGTTCAAGTATATCTACGAATTTAACCTTCTATAAAGGTTCGAGTTTAATTATGACTTAACCTTTGATTATGATTCAAGTCTATTTACAAATTTAACCTTCTATAAAGGTTCGAGTTTAGTTATGACTTAACCTTTGATTAAGGTTCAAGTCTATCTACGAATTTAACCTTCTATAAAGGTTCGAGTTTAATTATGACTTAACCATTGATTAAGATTCAAGTCTAATTACGAATTTAAACCTTCTATAAAGGTTCGAGTTTAGTTATCACTTAACCTTTGATTAAGGTTCAAGTCTATCTACGAATTTAACCTTCTATAAAGGTTCGAGTTTAATTATGACTTAACCTTTGATTAAGATTCAAGTCTAATTACGAATTTGACCTTCTATAAAGGTTCGAGTTTAGTTATCACTTAACCTTTGATTAAGGTTCAAGTCTATCTACGACCCCATGGGTCGTTTATGCATCAGTTTTACTTACCCGGTCTACCCGGCCTCTTGCGTTATTTGGCAATATTTCCTTGTTATATGGCCTCGCGAGTTATATTTTTTTGGAAATGTTTAATATGCCTTACTCCCCTAACCCAGTCCTTGTCACGTGAAGGGTAGATGTGTAGATCATGAGAAGCCCACCGCACCATATGTTTAACACTTACCTGGCCAGGGTAAGCAATCCACACATGACACGGTGATCTTATCGCAATCACCACGGTACTCTCCAAGTGGGCAATTTCTGGTCATGCATCTTGTTTAATAAAAACATTCTTGTTAGTTTGTCTAATGTATTTCTGTATACCCGAATAATAAGCTATTTTTTGTTTTATATCCGATCGCGCAGTCTTGTTGGTGCGATCATGCCTTCCAATTCCCGGTTCGGTTGAGCCTTTGCTCACCATGACCGTGTGATTGGAATTTGTCCGAGTTTTAAGTATTCTTTGCATATTTTCCCAGTTTCCGGTTCGGCTGAGCCTTAGCTCACCATGACCATGTAATTGGCGTATATCCGGGTTCGATGGCTCATTGTACCTTTTCCAAATTTAATTCTTGATTGACTCGTGTTCAATCGTGATGTATAATGCTAATCAACTAGATTAAATTATTTTTAGAAATAAATTCCTTACCGGATTGATGATCAAGCTTGAACCGAACGCTTAACTCGCTTAACCTTGGGCTCTGAATACCACTTGTAAGACCCTAACCCGTTGTCTTGCGTTTAACGAATAAAATAAGGGTTGAACATGTGATACTATTACCAAAAACCATGTTAAGACGTTAACAAATACGTACAAAACACGACTTTGAAACACTTGACATAAGTACTAGGTTATTCACAATGATTTCAACCCAAAAAGGTTTAAGTTTTACACCCAAAATCAAGAGTCTATGCGGAAGCTAGCACGATGCAACGTTCGGTTCTTCACAAAATGAGTTTGATCGTCATCCATACTGCGAGTTAAATACCTAGGGTTGAATATGAAAAAACAAACCCATGAATGTGTGTTAGTTTAGTCAAGTAATTGAATAAAACAACCAGAATAAAGCGAAGGAAAAAGACCGGCCGTAGCTTACGGCCCCAAAACAAAGAAAATCAAACAAAGGTACGCTGAGCGTCCTAGACGCACTTCTGGGCGTCCAGGACGTTGCCCAGCGTCCTGATGGGCGTCTCCAGAAGGTCTTGGGCGTCCGGAGTCTATCAGTTGGGCGTCCTAGGCGCATGTCTGGGCGTCCTAGGCGCATGCTGCTGCACAAAAAAAATTGTGAAACTAACCTCTTGACTAGTTTTTAAAGGGGATTTGGATACCTTTAAACCCATGTTCAAGGCCCTTCCTAGGGACACTTAGGGACTTATTTAACACCATTATATCATGCTTATAAGATGTCATTGATCAAGTTCCCTTTTCGGTTATTACATGCATATGTTGTTTTTATCCAAATCGACCCGTTTAGAAGTATTCGCCTAAAACCAAGACCAAAGCTAGACATATGCTCATCTAAAGACATAGTCAAGGTTCACACCTTGGAGATTAGCTAAATATCCGGTTCTAGCTTACCCAACACTTACCAATGGCGGGTTTGGACTAAGCTTGGGCACATGGGTTCTATCGGGGACTTGTCCTCGTTACCTTTTAGTATCTCCATTCATCCTATCTCTCTCCCCAATCGATTCACAACCTGATTTTTTTATTAATACCTCATCTCTAGAGGTAGTTTTCAAGATTTCCCTTGGCCAATATGCCGTTGTGGCGCTACCTTAGTTTCTATGGCCCCGTGGGCCATTTATGCGCAATTTCAAGCACCCGGTCTACATTGCCCATTGGTATAACGGATTCACCGGTCACTTATCACTTGGGGATTGGTTGCCTAGCAAGTCAATAACGCAATGGTATGAGTACGAGATTTGAGTCCTAGAAGGACTTACCTTAGCTCGCTCCCCTTTTTGCTTCTAGACTAGCTTGAGATTACTAACATAAAGTCTACGAATATACTCAAGCAATTAACAACAATCGATATCGGCATAATGTTGACCCTCGGTTTAGGTCCTTCTCTAACTAGTGTTTCACCCAATTGACCCGTTAGCCTAATTCGGATATCGACAACCTTCCTCTAAGGCCGTATTCTATGAATTATGAATCTCGTTTAACCTTCTTTTGTGACATTCCAATGACTAGTTTCAAATATACATACAAAGGTATAACTAAGCATGTAAACATACTAGGAATATATTGAGATTTAAGCCATCGAGTGACTTACCTTATGCGCGCTTTCTCTTTACCTCAATCCGAGACTCCTTGGCTATCCAAAGTCTCTTGTATTCACACCTATGAGGTGAATGATCACTTAGGTTGTTAGAACCTAGTCTTTACTTGTCTACACGCATTTTTTGTCATGTTTCACCAATATACAAGTTTCCAACAAATTATTTATGCCCAAGTGAAATCAAGTTTCATTGAGGCATTTTCTCAAACACTTGGTAGGCATTATTTTCCTAACTTTATTTTAGAACTTGGAGACCTCATGGATCCATCATTTACCAAGATTAACATGTCTAGTATGTAAATTAGCCCTCTAATTAGAGATTGACATATAGAACATACAGTTGGTGATACCACCTATCCTCTTAGAAGGGGTTCTCATCTTTATGACTAAACCCACTTCTACATATTCAAGCTTCAATACAAACCCCTTTGTTGAAGCAAAATATCATATTGGTTTAACCAAATTAAGTGTGTTTTTGGTCCACTAACCCAAAAGGAACCATTATAAATCATCAATTTCACGAATTATAACAACCCATGATTTTCATCACAATCAAGCATGAACATACCATCAAAATTAGCCAAAAAAAAATGTTACCTTGGTGTGTATTATGGTTGGATGATTCGTTTTAGGACTAATGCACACAAAAGCCCCTTGATTTCATCTTGATTTAGCTTGATCATGAAGTTGCTCTTATGTGTGTGTTTTGAGTGTGTGTGTGTGGGGATTTTCCTGATGAAAATCGATCCCCTCTTTTTTTATTAAGTCCATTAGCCAACTATGGCTTTATGACATACTTGGTCCCTCAAGTTACACACAAGTTGATTTAATTGAACCCACTAACTAAATTAACTTCTTACAATGGGTTTTAGCCTTGTTTAACTAACAAGGTTAACAGGATTATTTCCTGATGTTAGGAATCTTGTGTAAGTAGCATTTCATGTGGTTTAGTTGAAGCCCCATGTGCTTATATTATCATAAAATATGGTTTAGAAATTTTGGGGTGTTAACCATAGTGTGCTGTGTTGTTGTGCAAGTCCGACGTGCGCGAGGCGCGTCTTGAAGACTTACGTTTGCTTTAACAGCCAGCGGTTCTGGTCCGACATGAGTTTTGCCTAAGTCTTGAAGACCCTGGCGCGGAAAAAACAAGTAGAAACACAGATATAGGAAACCATTTTTTCATTGATAAGGGCGGCATGTGTAGCCGTTTTACAAGTGTTTTACAAATAACAGCATCGCAGTTGCGCGCCATTCCAAGATCGCGGATAGGTGTTCCATCTATCCTTTTGAGCGCATAAGCGCCTTTGCCAAGTACTTCTTGTATTTTGTATGGGCCTTCCCAATTAGGAGCTAGTTTTCCGGCTTTTTCGGCATTGGAAGCCTCTATTGCGGAAACGTAGTCCTCGATCCATAACGCAGATTCTTTGACGCGTTTGTTGTAGTAGCGCTCTAACTGTGTCTTGTATTTGGCTTCTTTGATTGCAGCAAGATCGCGGCGCTCTTCTAATAAGTCAAGGTTCAAACGGAGTTCTTTGTCAATGTCTCTTGCTTCGGCCATTAACACTCTTGCGGAAGGGCAGCCTATTTCGGCGGGGATGACCGCCTCAGTACCATATGTCAGGCTGAATGGCGTTTCGCCATTACTGGTTTTTGTGAGGGTGCGGTAGGCCCATAAAACATGAGGGATTTCGTCTACCCACCCGTTCTTTTGGTTCCGAGTCGTGCTTTGATGCCTTCTACTATTGTGCGGTTGGCCCTTTCCACTTGACCGTTACACTGCGGGTGCGCGACTGATGTGAATATTTGGTGAACACCCATTTGAGCCAACCATTCTTGAAGGGATTGGGTCCTCAAATTGTGTGCCATTATCGCTTACCAGTTGCATTGGCAGGCCGAATCGGCAGATAATGAACTCCCAAATGAATTTCTTGACGTGCGCGCCGTCAATCTTGGCTAAAGGTTTTGCCTCGACCCACTTAGTGAAGTAGTCGATGGCGATGATTAAGTATTTCACATTGCCCGGAGCCATTGGGAATGGGCCTACCAGATCGATAGCCCATTTCTGAAATGGCCAAGCCGCTGTAACCGGCACCAGGTTGTTCTTGGGGCGCAAGGTATTTGGAGCGTGGCGCTGGCAACTGTCGCATTTGCGCAATTCGTTGACCGCGTCCACGTGCATGCCCGGCCAATAGTACCCTGCATTCATCAACTTCGCTACTACCATCCTTGGGCCCGTGTGCAGCCCGCATGTTCTTTCATGTATGTCTCTAAGGAGGAAGGAGGCGTCTGCGGAATCTACGCGGCGCAGCAGTGGCCCTAGGTAGGAGCGGCGGTACAAGGTACCGTCTACAAGTTGATATTGTAAAGCCTTGTGTTTGATCTTCCGGGCCTCTGACTTGTCATCAGGCAGGGTGCCGGAAGATAAGAAGCCCTTGACTGGGGTCATCCAGGACGCGTTGCCTGTTTGGATGACGTTGACTTGTCCCAGTGGAACATATGGTTTGTCTAGGACTTCAATTCGGACTTCCTTGGCCATATGTTCAAAGACCGTGGATGCCATTTTACTCAGCGCATCGGCTGGCTTGTTTTCACTGCGCCGGATGTGTTCGACCGTGCATGAGTCGAACCGTCGCATGAGTTGCTTTGCTTGTTCCAGGTATAAGGCCATGATTTCATCCTTTGCATCGTAGGATCCATTGATCTGTCGCGCGACAAGTAATGAGTCCACGTGTGCCTCCACGAGCCTAGCCCCCATTTTTTCCGCAATGCGGAGGCCTGCCAGCAATGCTTCGTATTCTGCCTCGTTTTATTTGTGCTTTTGAAGTCAAGGCGGATGGCGTATGTGAACTTGTGTTTATCTGGGCTGATGAGGCGTAACCCTGCACCGGCGCAATCGTCATTGGAAGCCCCGTCTGTGTATAGGGACCACTTTTGCGACGGGTCTTGCGCCAGCGTGGGGGATTTTTCCCGCTTGGCATTCTTGAACTTTGTCCGCGGGTATCTCCGTGGCAAAGTCCGCGAGGACTTGGCCTTTAATCGCGGGCCGAGGTTTGTAGTTGATCGTATGTTCGCCTAGCTCGATAGCCCACTTTGCCAGACGACCCGATAGTTCGGGTTTGGCGAGTATGTCATTTATCTGGTAGTCCGTGAGGACGTTTATATCGATGGCCTTGGAAGTACCTGCGCAGTCTTCGAGATGCGTGGACGAGAGCGAGAACCAGCTTTTCCATGATTGTGTATCTTGTTTCCGCATCTAACAGCGTGCGGCTGATGTAGTACATTGGTGTTTGCACGCCCTTGCGGTCAACCATTAGAACCGCGCCTATTTCCCGCTCCATGACGAATAAGTAGAGCGTGAGTGGTTCTTTAGGAAGAGACGCTGTTAGTGTCGGAAGGTTCATTAGGCATTGTTTCATTGCCTGGGAATGCTGATTCCGCCTCTGGGGTCCAGCGGAAGTTACTCTTCTTCAAACAGTTCTTCAAAGTGCCACGAAGGGAACGACTTTGAGGCGTAATTGGACAATAATCGGTTGAGGGCGACAAGGCGGCCCATCAGTGTTTGTACCTCTTTGACGGAAGCGGGTGACGGCATTCATTCGATGGCTTGTACTTTTTCTGGGTTGGCGCGGAAGCCATCCCCGCGTTACGATGACGCCCAGAAATTTGCCCTCTTCCATCCTGAATGAACATTTTGCTCGGGTTCAATTTCATGCGCACTTTGCGTAATTGATTGAACGTTTGCTGGATGTCCCGGAGCATGTCACTCTCTTCCTTGCTTTTGATTACAAGGTCGTCGACGTACACTTCAAGTCGTACACCGATTTCATTGATGAAGGTCGTGTCCATTAGGCGCTGGTATGTGGCGCCCGCGTTTTCAGCCGAAGGGCATCTTAGTGTAACAGAAGATGCCTGCGTCCATGCGGAACGCTGTCTTGTCTTCGTCTTCCTTAGCCATCTGGATCTGGTGATACCCCTTGTATGCGTCCAAGAAACACTTGTACCGATAAGGGGCGAGAGAGTCCACCTTTAGATCGATTTCTAGCTAAGGATAGCAATCTTTTGGACACGCCTTGTTGATATCCTTGTAATCGACGCACATGCGCCACCCTCCATTAGCTTTGGCGACCATGACATGATTAGCCACCCAAGTTTGGTATCTGATGGGGCGTAGGATGCCCGCGTTGAGCAGCTCGGTGACCTGCTCGTTCATGGCCTTTGTTTTCTCCGGGCCCATACTTCGTTTCTTTTGCCCTATCGGCTCTACGGAGCGGTAGACATTAAGTCTGTGCTCCGCTATTTCGCAAGGGACAAACCGACCATGTCAGCCCGTTGCCACGCGAAAACATCCATATTGCTGATTAAAAACCTGTTTCAGGTGATAGCGTATGGTCCTCGGAGATTTCATGGCCAATCACCACCGTTTGCTCCGGAAATTTAGGGTTGAGTACCCATTTTTCCGGCTCAGTGCGGGAGTTTGTGTTGACCATTTTTGGAGGTTTGGCGGTTTCGGTGGTGTGGCAATCTTTGTTGCCTCTGATGAAGGCGATGCCTGTCTTGTTGAAAGCCGACCATCGCGTGCGCCGTTGAAGCATTGGCGTTAAAGCGCGCGATGCCTTCTCGACCTAAGAGTATGTCATAGATTGGAAGTGGCTGGCAAGCCATGAAGTCGCATATCTCCGTGCGCTCATGGGTGCCATCAGACCACGTGACTGGCAGGGAGAGCATGCCCTACGGCATGATGGTCTCATGAATGAAACCAGAGATTGGCTCATTTACTGGTATAAGCTTTGCTTTGTCTTCTTCATCCAATTGTTGAAAACATTGCTCATACATGATGTCAGTGCTGCTTCCGCCATCCAGGAACATGTACCGCGTGCGGTAATGTCCAAAGACCGGCAGTAATGACAAGAGGGGGAGTGGAGGAAGCATCACCCCTGACCTTTGGCATGATGACGTCGGCCTCTTTCCATGAATCGTCAGCGGTTGTGCACGGTGCGCTTCCCGTGGTGCGTGCTTTTACCACGCCTTGTCATATTGCAGTGATGACGAGGGATCAATGTGGCGGCGTGAGTGTTGAGGTCTCGGATCTTTTTCCCCGTGATCCCTCCGCCTGATTCTCCTCGCCTGCTTGACTTTTGCCTGTGCGGTGGACATTTTTTACTAAGTGACCGAGCTGACCAGACTTCAGCGCGGCCTCGATCTCCATCTTCAGGCTGTAACAGTTGTCTGTGAGGTGACCGAAGTCGTTGTGGTACTCACAGAATTTGCTTCGGTCCACGTTCCTTCATTTCCCAAGGGGATTGGGGCTCTTTCAACGTGACCTGCTCAGTTTTCAGAATCTGAGATGGTTTCTTTGTCAGCGGGGTCCAATCGTGGTTTTTCTTGGAGTGCCCACGTTGGTCCCGCGATTGCTTTGGGCTAATGATCTGGTGGACATCGCCGGCTGGGGAGTACTTTCCTTCGTCGGCGGTGCCTGAGATGCGGCTCCAAACAGATTTGTTTTTGTTTTTATTATTATTATTATTATTATTATTATTATTATTATTATTATTATTATTATTATTATTATTATTATTATTATGGTTTTGCGGTTGGAAACCATGCATCTGGTTGAAAGACTTCTCGGAGGAGGCATATATTTTGGCGGAGTGGACGAGTTCGTCCCAAGACTCCGGAATGCCATCTTTGCCTGTGAGGCACTTCAGGAGCTCTGGCTGCGCACGATTGTGTATGAACGCTGCCCCGCAGTGAGTTCCTCCCCACACCCTATTTGCAAGGCTTCTTTGTTGAACCGAACGATGAAATCCTTTATGGACTCATGATCATGTCGGCGGCATTACAGAATATGCGCCTTGTCTTTTTATGCTTGCCCAAGTGCGAGAAGTGCTGCCGAATTTATCGGTGAGATCGTCAAAATCCTTAACGCTCCCTGCGGGGAGGTTGTCGAACCAGACCCTCGCTGCGCCTGTCAAGGTCTGGGAAAAAAAAGTGGCACCATACCTAAACAGGCTAATCCACTGACATACTTGCGCACTCAAAGTCATGCACATGGTCATCAGGGTCTCGCAGGCCATCGTAACTACCGATGCTGCTAGGAAGCTTAGCTTTCCTTGGGATTTTGGCAGTCGCTATGCGAGCGACAAACTTGGACATCTCGGCGAAAGCCTTCGGCCTGAATGGGCTTGACCAAGTCATCGTCCTCGTCGTTGTGGCGCGAGCGATGACTGTGCTTCCTTTCTTTGTAGCTGGAATCACTACTACTACTCGATGACCATAGCCATCCGGCTCGTCCCGTGACTTCGCATAGCCCCGAGCTCTGGCGTCTCCGCCGAGCTCCCCGCTACGACCATCACCTGGACGGCCGAGTCCTTGTTTTTGTACCCCTTTTTCGGTGGGGGGTATCATAGGTTAGAGGGCCTTGCACTTCTTTTTAGCATGCTGTAGGAGCTTGCGTTGGTAGATTGCAACGCTTTTGGTGTTCTGACGGAGGAGCCACTGGTGTGGATCTTCCTCCGAGCTGGCACTGCTATTGTCGTCAGAGTCTACGTCACGGACCCTCGATAGCTGGCTTTTTCGAACCGTGAGGTGGGTTGCTTTGACGACGGTGTGTGGTGTTGTTTGGTTCTCCGGGGTTGAGTATCAACCTCCCCGGC
>CM061232.1:15535978-15582900 GCA_030844895.1 Ambrosia x helenae | reverse complement strand
AATCTGAACGACTATGATTGCGCCATTAAGTACCATCCTGGCAAGGCGAATGTAGTAGCAGACGCCCTTGAGCAGGAAGGAATCAATTAATCCTCGTCGCATTCGGGCGTTGCAGCTCACCATTCATTCCTCTCTACCTGACCAACTTCGTTCTGCTCAGTTAGAAGCTTTTGAAGGAGGAAAACCTTAAAGCTGAGACTATGCACGGTGCCGACAAGCACCTCGAGCGAAGGCTTGATGGCCTGCTACTACTTCGCAGAACGCATTATGGGTTCCTTTATTCGGGGGACTTCGGGAGCTTGTCTTGATGAGCTCACAAGTCCCGGTATTCTATTCATCCTGGTTCGGATAAGATGTACCAAGATCTAAAGGTGCTTTACTGGGGCCAAACATGAGGTCGGATATAGCCTCATACGTGAGCAAATGCTTGACCTGTGCTAAGGTCAAGGTGGAATACCAGAAAACGTCGGGTCTCTTGCAACAACCTGAAATTCCGGAGTGGAAATGGGAACGGATTACAATGGATTTTGTCACGCAACTACCTAAGTCACCGAGCAGGAATGATAAGATATGGTGATTGTTGATCGGTTGACGAAATCAGCCCATTTTCTCGCTATTAAGGAGACCGACACCATGGATCGTTTGGCTCGTCTTTATCTGAAGGAAGTTGTTTCTAAGCACGGGGGTGCCAGTTTCTATTATTTCGGATCGTGACTCCCACTTTACTTCTAACTTCTGGAAATCTTTGCACAGGCTTTGGGTACCCAGCTGGACATGAGTACACACAGACTGACGGTCAGAGTGAATGCACGATTCAAACCTTAGAAGACATGCTACGAGCATGTGCGATCGATTTTGGCAAAGGTTGGGAAGCTCACCTACCGTTAGTAGAATTCTCTTACAACAACAGTTACCACACGAGCATCAAGGCAGCTCCGTTCGAGGCACTGTTACGGGCAGAAATGCCGGTCTCCTCTTTGTTGGGCTGAGGTGGGTGAGAGTCAACTCATGGGCCTGAGCTAGTGTACGAAACTTCGGAAAAGATTGTACAGATTCGTAACGGGGTTGGCAGCGGCACGGGATCGGCAAAAGAGTTATGCCGATCAGCGTCGCAAGCCATTAGAATTCCAAGTTGATGACAAATTACTTCTGAAAGTTTCACCGTGGAAGGGCGTCATACGCTTTGGGAAGCGTGGGCAAACTCAACCTCGGTATGTCGGCCATTTACAATCCTGGAACGGATTGGACCGGTGGCATATCGTCTTGATTTACCGACGGAGCTCGGCAACGTACATAACGTCTTCCATGTATCCAACTTAAAGAAGTGTCTGGCTGACGAGTCTCTTATTGTTCCACTGGAGGAGATCAAGGTTGATGATCGTCTTCGAATTGTGGAGGAACCTGTTGAGATTCTTGATTACAAGATTCGTAGCCTACGTCATAGCAAGATTCGCATTGTTAAGGTTCGCTGGAACTCGAACGGGGGACCAGAGTACACTTGGGAACGGGAGGATCAGATGAAGTCTAAGTATCCTCATCTCTTTCTAAGGAAGCGTTCGAATCGAGATATGTTACCACTACAGCTGAATGAATCTCGGGGCGAGATTCCCTTTTTAACGTGGGGATGATGTGACAACTCGGGTAAATCTCATTCTTGGTTTCTATCTTTTGTCTGTTCTTTTGTTATTCCTTTTGGTACTTGTGCAATTTTCGGGACGAAAATTCTTTTAACGTGGGGATGATGTGACACCCGGCAATTCTGGGTTAACAACGTTGTCTAGATTAAAGTCTACCTTAGCGAATCACGCGTATATTATACTTAACTAGGGTTAGCTAGATAGCTAGATAGGACATACGTGCATTGTTGTGAGTTAATATGTGATTACATGATTAGTGAACCTCGGACGTTGGTGAATAACGAACTTATGTGTTCTGTGATAGTTGATGAACTTATGTGAAAACCATACGTGATGATGTGAACCTAAACCGAATACGTTAATAAAAATCACTAAAAGTGGAGGTATGAGGTTGATTAGGGTCTTAACGCATGGGGTTGCACTTGTTACGGTCCGAAATAACGAAAACGTCAAAGGATAACGCGTCGGGTGATGAAAACGAGACACGAACGAGGGCCTCGGGGCCTCGGCCGCTCACAAGGCCCGAGCGGCCGCTCGCTCATGTCTGACGGGTTTAAACCGCCTTAAACTCTTATTTAAGCATCTTTAACCCCATTCAACCCCTAAACTCAACCCTAATCGCCCCCTTTCTGCCCCACACGAATTATTAACCCTAAACCACCTGCTAAAAGCTCAAGAACATCATCGGGAAGCTTGGAGAGCGTTCGGTTGTTGTTTTGGAGTGTTTGTGGTATAATCTTCATTCCCTTATGTTTTAATCTTCTTTAAATTGTTTTAAAACATCAAAACCTTGTTTGTCCAGGTCTGAAAGTATTTTATAAAAGTTAAAACATGAAGATTACGAAGATTAAAAGGGTCAAGCACATTGTTATATAATGAATGTTATATGTTTTGCATGATTATGCATGTTCTTGATGTTTTAGACTTCTAGGGTTTGTGAATAATGATGTTTGTGATGTATAATTGGGTTTTGATCAGATGTGGTTCTTACTAATGTTGTATGATGATTATTAGGTGTTATTGATTGATAATATGCAACTAGGGTTTGATATAATTGATAATATTGCATGATTAGAAATCTGGACAGATTCTGCTGAATGTCGACTTGTAGGCTCTGTTTCGTGGCTTGAAAATAATTGGTTTGATAGATTCTTTGCATGAATAGATTGTACATAGTCTTAGCTTTTTAGAATGGGCAAAATCATCTGATTTGGATGTCGTTTGATATGTTTGGGAATTTTCATTTAAAATAGGTCAGGTCAGAATTTCGGGTATCAAACTGAGTCAACTTTGAAACATCATAAATCAAGTTTTATAAAGAGTTGGGTTGTGAAATTTTACAGAAGGTTAATATTGAAGTAATATGAGTTTTCAAGTGAATTCATCCCGTTTGGATGAATACACAATTTTTGGGAATTTATCTACCAAACTGACCTGTTAGGAAGGTTTTTTAGAACATAGATGTATTAGACGAATTTTAATTATTGTTGTGTTTGGATTTAAGACAAAACAAAAATAGGTATTGTTAAGTGAATCCCAAAGAAAATTCAGTAAAAATTTGGGAGGTTAACTCACTGATTTGCTATTTTAAATAAATTCGTTTTGATGGCGCACAATCTGTCCTAAAAACACAGATTGTGTATTATGTGCTTATGTGATTAATTGAGGTCTTAGGTGGTATGGAATTAACATGTAACTGAAGTACACTTGTCTGAGACACATACGGAATGTAGAAACTAATTGTAACCAACGTATTCACCAACGGGTCCGTAGGATTTACTTATGCATGTAGAATCACTAGGTGTCACTTACACGCTTTTGAACATTTAAAACGCCTTGGACAAACGAGTTATATGGTGTAATGATATTACGCCTATACTCACTTAATGACACTGTTATTAGGGTGTCGGTAGCATATATTACTTGCTGTTCGGATTCTTTGCTTGCACGTTAAGGTGAGTTTACGGCCCCTCTTTTAACTGGTTTCACTTTTTGGGGGAGAAAACATGTGTTAAACTTATGTTTTGGTAACAACTGTCATACTATGGGTTTCTATGGTTTACTATACGATCTTTGGAAGTCCGGGGGAAACCATGAATGTGCGGTTTAGCACAACGGGGAAATGTGAATAGATCTATTGGGAGTGACCAACCCCGCTCGTCGGCTTGGAGGGCCGGGCGAGTGCATATTGTCTCAACAGGAACATGTTTACTATTCGGGCACAACATCTGGTTTGCGAGTTAGTAATGGTTTCCAATCGTAGATGTAACAAAACATACGCCTAGCTAGCGTACTTTGGTTTGCAAATTGATATAGTATGGACAGGTTGAACTTGGTACTTTAATTACAAACCTGTAAACTCACCAGCATTTTGTGCTGACGTAACTCTTACATGTTTTCTCAGGTCGCTAAGGTTAGCACTACGGAACTAGGGCGCACGCGTCTGCACGGCGTCTAGTTAGGATTGCATGGTTTTTCAAACATTGAATAATTTGGTTACTTTTGGATTACGTTTGGAGAATAAGCTTCCGCTGTATTTGGGGATTTTATACTATGTTTTTGAAATTGCATACGTTCATTTAGATTGTTTATTGTGATCGTTGACTTGGATCCTGGTTTGTCATGCGCCTCGCGGTAAAACTCTGCAAGTGGATTTTGAGGGTGTGACAGATTGGTATCAGAGCCAATGGTTATAGTGAACTAGGACTTCATGTAGAGTCTAGTCTATAGCGAGTCGCACACACTAGGACGATCAATAGTACTAAAACATTATGGTGGGTTACGTTGGCCTTGTCGGGGTGTCTCTAAATCATCTGACCTTCCTATGTTACATTTTCCGTTCTATCTTAGGTCGGGTTACTTGCTCTCTAGGCAGTGTGGTATATTGGGGGTAAATCGTTGTACTCTTGAGATTTGTCCAAGGCTCGGACATCTCCCCTTTCATACTCCAATAGAAACACTTGCCATAAACTACCGTAGCATTACGGTGTATAGCTAAGAGTCTATGTTCGGTGATTTGAACTTTGAACTAGGAGAACACTTGGAGGACCATGTAGAGCGGTTTATCATTTTGGGTGCACACAAAATCATAAACGAAATGCATGAAAGCCCTAGTGAGCTCTGGGTTGAATGGATAGTCCTGGGTTGGATCTAGCTTTGATCTTGTGAACGCTAGTGGTTAGCATTAGCTGTGAAACTGAAATTTTCATCGCTCTTTCTGTGTCAGAATCATGTCTGGAGTACGAGGAGGACGTGGAGGTGGCCGCGCTGGTGGGCGTGGTGGTGGTCGTGGTGGTGGTGGTCGTGGAGGTGTAAACCTAACACAGGAAGATCTGAACAACTTTACTGCAAGCTGCCTTTCAGTTAGGGCACAAATGGTGGTGGTAAGTTGACTTATTCACTTTTGCCTCATTGGTGAACCTTGTTTACATCCTTCGTGGTTTCTCATGCGTTTCATTTCAGGTGGTCCTGTTAACCCCCCCCCACTATTGTGTACCTACAAGATGTTCGGGACTGTAAGCCCCAGGAATTCTCTGGCACTGAGGGTGCGGTGAGCTTGCTCAGGTGGCTGGAAAAGGTGGAGTCAGTGTTTCTGATGTGCAACTGTCTCCCAGAGGATCGAGTCAAGTATGCTGCTGCGTTATTCCAGGATGTTGCTTTGACCTGGAGGAACAATATCACCCAGAATATGTGTATAGGGGAGGCTTATGCTATTGCCTTGGGAAAATTTTGTTCAACTACTGAAAGCGAGAGTACTGTCCAAGGGAAGAAGTTCAGAAGCTGGAGCATGAGGTGTGGAACCTCAAGATGACCGGGTCTGAGATTGAAAAGTATACGGTTAAGGCGTATGAGTTGGCAGTGTTGTGTCCTGATCTGCATGTGCCAGAATACAGGAGGATTTGAACACTATATCTCGGGCTAGTACCAGAGATTGCAGGGTAGGTGGCTGCGGGGAATCTTCCTGCATACTCAGAGGTGGTTTCGATCGGCTCACAGGATGACCAACTTGAAGGTGAATGAGGGTATCTTGCCTGCTAAGGGTTCGACTGTCAAGGCCCGGAGAATACAAGCGGTAAATGGGGATAATGAGGGGAAACAATGGATCCTGTGCAGCATCATCACAACAGGGTAAGAGGTTCGATAGCGGGGGTTTTCTTCTTCTGGTACAAACCGGGGTGGTTATGCGGGGAGATTATAGTGAATTCATCCCGTTGGATGAATACACAATTTTTGGGAATTTATCTACCATATCTGACCTGTTAGGAAGGTTTTTTAGAACATAGATGTTTAGACGAATTTTAATTATTGTTGTGTTTGGATTAAGACAAACAAAAATAGGTATGTTAAGTGAATCCCAAAGAAAATTCAGTAAAAATTGGGAGGTTAACTCACTGATTTGCTATTTTAAATAAATTTGTTTTGATGGCGCACAATCTGTCTGAAAACACAGATTGTGTATTATTGTGCTTATGTGATTATTGAGGTCTTAGGTGGTAGGAATTAACATGTAATGAAGTACACTTGTCTGAGACACATACGGAATGTAGAAACTAATTGTAACAACGTATTCACCAACGGGTCCGTAGGATTTACTTATGCATTGTAGAATCACTAGGTGTCACTTACACGCTTTTGAACTTTAAAACGCCTTGGACAACGAGTTATATGGGTAATGATATTACGCCTATACTGCACTTAATGACACTGTTATTAGGGTGTCTGGTAGCATATATTACTTGCTGTTCGGATTCTTTGCTTGCAGTTAAGGTGAGTTTACGGCCCTCTTTTAACTGGTTTCACTTTTTGGGGGAGAAACATGTGTTAAACTTATGTTTTGGTAACAACTGTCATACTATGGGTTTCTATGGTTTACTATACGATCTTTGGAAGTCCCGGGGGAAACCATGAATGTGGGGTAGCACAACGGGGAAATGTGAAAATGATCTATTGGAGTGGACCAACCCCGTCGTTGGCTTGGAGGCAGCCGGCGCGAGTGCATATGTCTCAAACAGGAACAGGTTTTATATGTCGGGCAAACATACTGGTTTGCGAGTTAGAAATGGTTTTTCCAATCGTAGATGTACAAAACATACGCTAGCTAGGTACTTTGGTTTGCAAATTGATATAGTATGGACAAGTAGAACTTGGTACTTTAATTACAAACCTGTAAACTCACAGCATTTTGTGCTGACGTAACTCTTACATGTTTTCTCAGGTCGCTAAGGTTATAGCACTTACAGAACTAGGGCGCACGCGTTGCACGGCGTCCTAGTTAGGATTGCATGGTTTTCAAAACATTGAATAAATGGGTTACTTTTGGATACACGTTTGTGTTGGATCAGTTTGCTCTTGTTTGCTAAGTAAGAACTTGCTATCTTGACACTTAAGTGTTTAGCAAGTCCTTGTAAATCAGATTATAAGCACAGCGGAATGTTATAAGTTAAAGCAACACTTTTTACAAAGGCAGAGTTATAACTCCCCCTTGATGTTTGAAACTAATAAATGACAAAGTATTTATTATGAATCTAAGTTGTAAATGAGAATTAGATACTTAGAGAGATTCACAATAAATACAGAAATGGAATATAACAATGAGAGTGTTTGAAGGATTTTTCTGTTGAAAATCAATGTCTAAAATAGAAGGTTGAAGCCTTCTATTTATAGACGATTACATGCATGTATCTTGCCTAAAAAGCAAGCACAGAAACTCCAGTGACAAGTTGCACAAGTTGCAACATTGAAAGAAACAAATACAGCTAAAAGTAATATTAAACAACAAACTACTGATGCAAAAAGGCGGTGGAAAATATCTTCTGCTAAGTGCTGATGAAGGACAACTACTGAAGAGTAGTTTTGTCTTCAGTACTTCTGAAGTGAACTTGTCTGGTTTGGACTTCAGAACTTCTGCAACTTCAGCACTTCTTCATATCTTCTAATCAGCAGTTTCTTGTCTTCTTTTCAGTACTTCTATACTTAGCCAAAAATGACAGAAGTGAATTAGACTAAGGTTTACAAAAGTGGTTTCACCAATCCTCTTTGTCCTAACAATCTCCCCCTGGATTGATGAAGCCAAAACCTTACTAATTCCTTATGTGTTTCTTCTGTCTTGAACAATCTTCCATATCTCTTTGTACATGGTGTTCTTGAGCTGGTTGTACTGACCATCAGATAGAGATCCTCTCTGTGGTTCTAGATGTTGAATTGTGAGCAGGTCTTGTGTTGACAGTTTCTTCAGATCACTGATCTTCTTGTAAGCCCTGCTTGAGAAGTCTCTTCTTGTCAACAGTACTGAGTTGTTATCAGTAAGTGACCATCTGATGATAGGGATCTTTGACTTGTTAAAGTCAGAAGAATAGGGAACCAGACTTGTCCCTTGGGTTGATGGTCCTGAGTGCTGGATGTCTTCAGTTTCAGATAGCCTCAGGTGGGATTCTCTTCCTTGTTGTTGTTGTTGCATACCAGGCATCTGAACAGTTGGGAGATGGTGTTCAGTCACTACTTTGGTATGCAGCTTTTCTTTGATTGTCTTTTGTATTTGATAAGCAAAAGTGGAAGGATCCCTGAACTGTGTTAACAGAGGTTTCTCCTCAATGTCAAAATCTGAATGGACTATTGAACTTCCTTCAAGTAGTACCATTTTGAAATCAGTTTTGACATTGTCCTCTGTCTTCTTCTTCTGAGCAGCAGATCTTCTAGATACACCAGAAGTTCTAACTACTGATCTTGAAGGATCAGCAGTTTGAAACTTCTCAGGATTTGCAGCCTTGGCAGCCAAGTATTTTCTATATGTATCCATTAGTCTTTCTTCTTTCCATCTGGATACAGAGGCTTTTGAACCATATCCTTCTGCTACTAGCTCTTCTATTATCTGGGCTCTCTTGGCCTTTCCATCTTTGCTTGTGGCCATTTTGTCTGCAAGCAGTTGTGCTCTTCTTGTCAGCTCTTGCATAGAGAGTCCTTTGAGTGTAAAGGCTTTAGTCTTGCTGTTCTTGGTAATATAAGACACCAGTTGTTGTCTTTTATCCTGTTCAGCAATCTCATCAAGGCTAGCCTGCCTTTGTAGTTCAGCTGCATAAGCCTGAAGTTTTTCTTCATGGCTTAAGTCCAAATCATCCCTTTCTTCCAGAGTTTTCCAAATCTGATCTTCTCTGGCCTTTTTGTTGGCTGCAATTAAGCTCTTCTCTAATAGTTCAGCTGATTGAGAGATGGGAGAAGGGTTTAATACAGTCATTGTTGTAACAGATGTAGGCCTGATGGGATCAGATGTTGGTTGAATGGGAGCAGTGGTTCTGGAAGGTTCAGTGGTTTGAGGTTGGGAAGTGTTAACTTCTGATGTGCTGACAACTGCTGATGGTTTGTCAGCTACTGAAGGATTGTCTTCAGTACTTTCTGATTCTTCATCAGAAGTTTGGTCATCAGAAGTTTCTTCATTATGCCTTAGGGAATCTTCAGAACTTTGGGTCTCATCTTCTTTCTCAGCAGCTTCAATTTCTTCAATAGAGACACCAAACTGTTTGGCCAATTTTTCTTTCCTGGCCTGATCTTTCAGATCTCTTTCAAGGAGTGCCACTCTTTCCTTTACCCTGGCTTGGAATGACTCCTTAGGTTCCCTGATCTTCTCCCCTTTTTGGATTCATCAATTTTAACCCTTGAAGCAGAGGGTTGGGAGAAGTGTCCTTGAAGATGAGCAATCTGCTGGCTGTTGTAGTCTATTTTGTTGGACAGATCGTTCATCTTGGTTTTAATCACTCCAAATTGGTTCTTGATTGACAACTCCAAGTCAGCTGTATATGTTTGGAAGTGATTTCTGATGAGTGTATTCATCATGTGGTACAGGGGACCCTCTGGGCTGCATAGCTGGTTCAGGTCTATGCTTGTTTGCCCAGGGAATTGGGTAGGCATTTGCTGTGAAGGGGGTGTTTTTGGGAGATCCTCATGTTGTACAGAGGATGCCACTCTAGGGGTTTTAGGGATTGAGTGGGCTTTAACCTGTGCAGAGGTGACTGGCTTCTTGAGCCTGGATACCTTTGCAGCAGGACCTTCAGAAAGTGCCGTCAATTCAGTAGTTTTGAATTATGAAACATCATCCAAACTAATGGAATCATCTGAATCCCTGATGTTGCCCTCAGTGAGGACTGTCTCAGTTAAATCATGAGCTGAGCCCAACTCAGTTCTCTCATGAACCTCTGTTTCTTGGTACTGAGGATTTCCTACTTCAGGCATTAAGCCTTCATCAGTAGTTGCCACATCTGAGGTCTTAGCTATGTTACTTCTGTCCTCAGATCCACCACTGGGTGGTAACTGAGTAGTAGCAGCCTCAGATGCCCCAAGAGTCTCTAAAATTGGGCTTAAAGACTCTGGTCCACCCTCATCTCTTGGGATAGGGCTAGTAATGTCCACATCCATGTCTGATGTAGTAGTTATGTCCCCTGTTTGTTGTGGTTGATGGGGACTGACATGATCAGATGGGACATTCTCTTTTAGCCCAGAGAGAAGTTTGGCAATTTCTATTGCCTCTTGTTCAGAAATTTGTGGGGATGGTTCAGTAGTTTGGGCAATAGGTTGTTGTTCAGCAGTTTCAAAAGAAGAGTGTGTTTGATAAGTTTTTCTAAGTCTTTTTCTTTTGAATTGAACAGATATTGGTGCTCTTGGTGGGGTTTGAGATGGATGAGACTGAGAGGGTGTTTCAGTCTCAACAATTTGAAGAGCAGAATGCTCATGAGCATGTTCAGGCATCTCAACCTCCTGAACAGCTTTTCTTTTGGGTTGGTGGGGTGCAGTTTTTGTTGGCTTGGGCTTTTTGGTTTTTGGTGGTGTGAGTTTGGAAGATGTGGGCTTCAGGGGGACTTGTTGTTGTTCTCCCTGATCATCTTCTGGCCAGGCAGCCGGTTTGTTAAGTCTTGAGTATGCTTGTGATGTTAAAGGGTTTAAAGTTGAAATTTTTCCCACAAGCACCTCATTACCCAGTTCCCCTATTATGCATTGCATAATGAACCTTGGGTACAACAAAAACTTTTTCTTGGTATTATTGTGATGTAACACCAACTCATTGAAAAACAGTTTTGATGCCCTGAATTTAGTTTCATTCACAATGGAATGAAATATTGGTTGAAAAGTGGAGGGCATCTGGTCATAAGACCCTGTTTTTGGACTCAAACACATAATAATATAATGAAACAAAAGTTTGTATTTTGGTTCAAAATATTTTTTGAATATTGTAGCATGGGAGAGAGTACCTTGATAACCACACTCAGTCATGGTTAGATGAATATCAGTGTTAGCAACATGGTCAGGGGCAGCTACATCATCCAGACCCAGTCTTGTTGCTAGTGTGGCTGGTGTGATGGTCAGTTGTTTCCCTTTTATCTTTGAGTTGAGGGAAATGACCTCACCACCCATTGTAACCGTCTCAGCATTTGCCCAGAACTCATTCAGAGTTTCAGTGTGAATTGGTGGGTTTATTGTGAGAGCAGTAAAGTATTGGGATTTGACGACAAGATCAATGATCTCATCGTATTGGGACCAGCCTTCTTGTTTTTCAAGAAAGGCTCTTTGATTGTGTCCCTGTTTTAGAACTAGAGCCATTGTGGTTTGGGTGTTTGATCGAACAGTGGATTTTGCAGGTTTAGGTTTGAGAGAGTTTTGAGAGAGAGGAGGGATATTTTGAGTTTGAAAGGATAAGTGTGTAGAAAAAGGTATTTATTAGAAGTTTTAACCGCTTGAATCTTCTTTATTAGAAGTTTTAAAACCGCCTTTGGTTAAAAATCTCTTTATCAGAGGTTTTTAAACTGATTAGGTCAAACCTCTGATGATGGGAAAAGTCAGATTTGCCCTTTTGACTTAAACTGCTGATGAAGGATTACTTCATCAGTAGTTCCCATTTTCTCTTCAGCAGTTTAACATCTGATGAGAAATGTTTTTATAAATACTTTATTCATAACTTCTGAAGTTTATTTTATCAGAAGTTACACACTTTTTCAGAAAATTATCCCATACTGATGATTTTTGTTCATCAGTAGTTTCTCTCATACTGATTTTTGTTTAATCAGTAGTTTGTTTTTTTCAGAAGTTTTGTTGCAGACTTTTGTCATTTGTAAGTGGAAACCAGAAAAAAAGATGGAAAAGGTTAACTTGAAATCCATCAAGGTAAACAGGATGGAATCAAGGATGGAAAAAGGAAAAGAAAAAAAAAATTTTGTTGATTCCACCATGGTAAACAGGATGGAATCAAGGATGGAAAAAGGAAAAAGAAAAATTTTGATGCATAACAGTAGTGATTGATGTAGAAGTTTGATGTAGAGTTGGGTAGAATCAAGTGTTAACTTGGATTCTAACTGATATGCAGAAAAAAAAAATAAAATAAACACTTACAAATTTAGCATTCCAAGCATGGATACTAACTTCTGAAATGTTGATGTGTCAAGGGGCTTAGTGAAGATGTCAGCTATTTGATTAGCTGTTGCTACATGCTTCACCTCAATCTTGCCTTTTTCATAGCAATCTCTTATGAAATGGTACCTGATCTCAATATGTTTAGTTTTTGAGAACTGTACCGGATTTTGAATGATGCTAATGGCAGATTTGCTGTCTACAAACAAAGGTGTCTTGGTCTCTTTGATTCCATAATCAAGAAGTTGATATTGGAGCCATTGTATCTGTGATGTACAACTTGCAGCTGCAATGTATTCAGCTTCAGCAGTTGAAGTTTGCAACAGATGTTTGCTTCTTTGATTGCCATGACACTAGACAGTTACCCAGGAATTGACAACCACCAGATGTTGACTTTCTTGTCATCTTACACCCTGCATAGTCACTATCTGAAAAAGCTGATAACTTGGTATTGCTTGAAGCAGGATACCAAATTCCCAGTGTTGGAGTTCCTTTCAGATATCTAAAAATTCTTTTGACTGCAATAAGGTGTGATTCCCTTGGTGCTGATTGATATCTAGCACAGACACATGTTGAAAACATAATATCTGGTCTAGAAGCAGTTAAGTATAAAAGGGAACCTATCATGCATCTGTACATGGTTTGATCAACCTGTTTTCCTTGATCATCAGGTTCAACTTGTGTGATTGGTGTCATGGGAGTGGAACATGATTTACAGTCATTTAAAGAAAATTTGTTCAATAATTCTTTAACATATTTTGATTGATGTATAAAAGTTCCATTTGTTTGTTGTTTGATCTGCAGTCCTAGAAAGTACTGCAGTTCTCCCATGGTACTCATCTCAAATTTTGATTGCATGAGTTTCTTAAAATCATCACACAATTTTGTGTTTGTTGAACCAAAGATGATATCATCAACATAAATTTGAACAAGTAAGACATGATTTCCAACATGTTTAATGAAAAGTGTTTTATCAATGGCACCTCTTGTAAAGTTATTTTTGAGTAAAAAGGTGGAGAGTGTATCATACCAGGCTCTTGGAGCCTGTTTGAGCCCATAAAGAGCTTTGTCCAGTCTGTACACCCACTCAGGATGAGAAGGATCCTCAAACCCAGGTGGCTGACAGACATACACCTCCTCTTTGATTTTTCCATACAAAAATGCACTTTTCACATCCATTTGATAAACTTTAATTTTGTTGGAAATGGCATAGGCCAGAAATAACCTGATGGCCTCAAGCCTTGCAACTGGAGCAAAGGTTTCATCATAGTCAATTCCCTCTTCTTGAGAGTACCCTTGAACTACCAGTCTTGCCTTGTTCTTGATTATCATACCAGCTTCATCTTGTTTGTTCCTGAAAACCCATCTTGTACCAATTGGTTGCTTGTTTTGAGGTAAGGGACAGATTTCCCAGACCTGTTGCTTGTTGAACTGTAGTAGTTCATCTTGCATAGCCTGCACCCAATTATTGTCTTTGAGGGCTTCCTGGTACTTCTTTGGTTCCAACTTTGAAATAAAGGCTGAGAATAGGCAAAAGTTGGAGAGCTGGTTTCTGGTCAGAACACCTGTAGCTATATCACCCATGATTTGATCAAGTGGATGATCTCTGTGTTCAATCAGTTGTTGTAAACCACTGACAGGTGTGGGTGGCTCTTGTTCTTCAAACAAACTACTGAGGTCTATGATATCTGGTTCAGCAGTTGCATCTTCTTCAGTGGTTGCAGGTGCTGAAGCAGATGTTTGAGTTTGGCCTTCAGTATTTGTTTGATCAGAAGTTTGAAAAACTTCTGATGGTGTTGTAGTTGACTTAATGACTGTTTGAGGAGTCCATGGTGCAGGATCCTCATCTTCAAACCTTTGATCACCATAATAAGTAGGTTTGGAAGAAGTAACAGCCTTTTCAGGTCCAAAGTGAAAGTTGTCAAGGTCAAAGAGTTCAGCAGGATGTGCTGGAATAAGAGTGTGTTTTGACTCATTGAACTTGACATTCAATGTTTCTTCTACTATCTTGGTGTGAGAATTAAAAACCTTGTAGGCTTTTCTTGTTGAAGAGTAACCAAGAAAGTAACCTGAGTCAACTTTGGCAGCAAACTTTGAAATAGATTCCTTGATGTTCAAGATGAAACATTGACACCCAAAAGCCCTGAAAAAGGAGATAAGGGGCTTCATGCCATGAAGAACTTCATAGTCAGTCTTGGAATGTCTCTTGACCACAAGAACTCTATTCTGAACATAACATGTTGTGTTAACTGCTTCTGCCCAAAAGTACAATGGCAGTCCAGAATCAGCTAACATTATTCTTGCTCCTTCTATCAATGTTCTGTTCTTCCTTTCTACTACACCATTTTGTTCAGGAGTTCTGGGAACACTATATTGTCTAATAATCCCTTTAGACAAACAGAATTCATCCAGAGTTTTGTTCCTGAACTCTGTCCCATTGTCACTTCTAATGGTTTTGACAGATAGAGAATATTGTTTCTCTACTTGTAGAATGAAGAACTTGATGATTTCAGCAGCCTCATCCTTGGAAAATAAGAAGAATACCCATGTGAATCTTGAGTAGTCATCAATGATGACTAAGCAGTACTTCTTTTTACCAAGGCTCATAATCTTGACAGGTCCAAATAAGTCCATATGGAGTAGTTGAAGACATGCAGTTGTTTTTGATTCTTCAATAGACTTATAGGAGGACTTATGCTGTTTTCCCTTTAAACAGGATACACAGTGTTCTTGACACTGGTATACTTTCAAAGGTAGACCTCTGACCAAGCCCATTTTTGTGACTTTATTTATGGTTTTAAAGTTCACATGGCCAAGTCTCCTGTGCCAGAGATTTGTTTCTGAAGTTGATGCCCTTGAGAAGAAACAGGCAGTGTTGTTCAATACTTTGTCTTTTTCAATGTCCACTGCATAGACATTGCCACATCTTTTGGCAATCAGCAAAGTATGATCTTCTATAATCTTCTCAATCAACTTCTGGCCTTCTGGTGAGATGATCTTGCAAGCTGTCTTTGTGAAAAAGGAAGAATATCCTTTATCACACATTTGTGACACACTCAGCAAGTTGTATTCAAGGTTTTCCACCAGATTGACCTTGTCAAACTGTATTTTGCCAGAGGAGACATTGCCATGTCCTAGCACATATCCCTTAGCATTGTTCCCAAAGGATACAGATCCTTCTCTTTGGCTGATAAAGTTGTTTATCAGGTATCTGCATCCAGTCATGTGCATAGAGCCTCCACTATCAACATACCAAATGCTGTTTAAGCCCCTGGAAACTCTCTGCACATAAAAGCAAATTAGTTAGATTTGGAAACCCAAGCCTGTTTGGCTTTGGGTTTGCTCTTGAGAACAGTTACAGTTTGTTCTTGACCAGGTTGAGAAATCCATGTCTTTTTGGCAATGGATTTTTCATGAAGAACCATGGTGGTATTCTTTTTAGGACCACCATCAACCTTGGTCATCAGTAGTTCTACCATGTTCTTTAGATTTTGAATCTCAGCAGTTTGTGAAACTGCTGAAGATTCTGGTCTAACTACTGACAAGGAATTTTGAGAAAAAGATTTTGGTTGAGATTTTATCTTTTTCTGAGAAAAGGTGTTTTCAGGTTGTTGTTTCTTGGGTTTAAAGACTTTTTCATAATCATTTCTGATTTGATTTCCCACAACTTGTTGTTTAAATTTTTGATTGAACTGAATTCCTTTTCTGTATCTACAAAATTCAGTTTTGTGGTTGAACAGGCCACAAATTTCACATTCTTTTGCCTTTTGTTTTTGTTCTGAAGGCAAATTTCTGACAGTTGTGAAAAGATTTTGCTCATCAGTAGTTTTCAGGGTCTCAACTCCTGAAGTAGATGAAACTACTGATGGCTTGTTGTCAGTTTTTGTAAATACTTCTGAAGTACTTTCTTTAAAAATGCCAGGATTTCTGTTTAGAAAGTTTTCATGGAAAGATGTGCATTCTTTCCCTTCAGAAGTTTCATTTGAAACAATTCTTCTCCCATCTTCAGTAGTTTTGGGAGAAAAATCTGTTGGTGTTTCAACATGATGGTATCCTATGCCAAACTTAACATTTGAAGCACTTTGTTTGTTTAGAAGTAGTTGATACCCCCTACAAGATTCCACCCATTTTTCACAAGTGATCCTGGTGTCAGCAAGCTCTTGTCTGACATCTCCCAGGTCATTTAGCATCATTTTGATTTGTGCTTGGGTTTCAATAGCAGAGTCAGTTAATTTAGAAACCTCTTTTGTTTTAGCACACAGTTTTCTTTCTAAATCACATTTTATCTGTGTGTATTTTCTTTCTACATCATTGGCTTTGCCTTGTAGGTGCACGTTTGTCTCTCTTATGAGAGCAAAAGTTTCTTTGCAAGAGTTTGAACAAAGTTTTGTCAAAGATTCTTTTGATACCTGAGACAATGCAGATTTTGAGGTACAGCCTTCAAATGCCATTAAGGCAAAGTTCTTTCTGCCATTGTCTGGTTCTCCCCAGTTGATGTCAAACACTTTGTTGTCTGCATCAGGATTACACTCTGTGGTGTCATAAGGGAGACTGCTCCAGTCAACATACCCCGAGGTAAAGAGACTTTGTTGAGGGGGTTGTTGAGGCTGTGGAGGAAGTTGAGCAGCTGGAAAGGGAGGGATTGATTGTTGGCTCTGCATCTGTTGAGCAGGCACTTGAACATATTGTACTTGAGGCATATATTGCTGTTGAGGAGCTTGTGCCTGTACAAAATGAGTACTCCCTTGAGTTCCATTGTTCCTATTATAATTGGGGTTATAGTTATTTCCAGATTGTGATTGGTTAAAGCTAGAGCTTCTACATTCTCTAGCAAAGTGTCCCAACTTCTGACACTTGTGACATCTCAGTTTAGATTTGTCAAAACCAATTTTTGTATTACTGGTCAATCCTGGAAATTTCCTTCCTGACCTTTTATAAAACTTGTTAGTTTTAATGCTTAGCATGGCCAGTTGGTGTAATATGTCCATTTCCTCTAAGTCATCACTGCTAAAATTTTTCAAATCATCCATGATAAAACATAGATTATCAGCAGTTTGACTTTGGTCATCATTGTCATAACCTGGGAAAGATCTTTCTGATGAGATCCCAGCGGTTATGTCAATATTGTCATAAGATCCATAGGAACAAGTTGGTGAATCTTGTCCCAAAAGTGTTGTACTACCTGGTAGGTAGTCATCAGCAGTTTTACCAGAAGTTTGTAATTTCTTCTTTTGATCGATTTCTCTCTCAAAAGTAAGTAATCTCCCATGGAGTTTTGTAAGAGTGAGGGAGCTAAAATCTGGTGAGGATCTTAAGACAATGGAGTAAGTTTCCCATTTGTCAGGTAGAGACCTTAAAAATCTATGTAACATAGATACTGTTGTATAGGTCTGACCATTTAACTTTAGCTCAGAGATTAATGAGGAGAATCTTTCAAATTGTTGTGTCAAAGTTTCCCCATTAATATAAGAAAATGTTTCATATTGTTGAGCCAAAATTTTTCTGGTGTTGGCAATCACCTCTTCAGTTCCTCCAAACTGTTCTTTAAGACAGTCCCAAAGTTCTTTGGCACTTTCACAATGTAAAAGGCCAGAGTATATTTCATTTGGGAGAGCCATTGCCAACATAGAGAATGCCTTAGCATCTAGCTCAAGTTTTAGGAAATCCTCATCTGTATAGTCTTTGGGATCCTTAGGAATCCCTTCTTTAGTTTCAAGATTTATGTTTACTGGTTTGTGTGGACCATATATCACAGATCTCCAACAACCTGTGTTGGTTTGTGACAAGGTATGTGCCATTCTCTTTTGCCATATATTGTACTCATTTCTCACAAGCATGGCAGGTTTGGTGGCAGAACCAGTATTGTGTGGATCCATTTTTAAAGAGTATAGATTTGTCTGATGACTCTTTTAAGTGATGGATATTGATAAAAAGTGAACTTTTGATCTTTTTATTGAATATCAATAAGAGCTTTGTGTCTGATTCTCAATTTGTTAGATTGATATGTGATCAGATAAACCAAAGCTCTGATACTAATTGTTGGATCAGTTTGCTCTTGTTTGCTAAGTAAGAACTTGCTATCTTGACACTTAAGTGTTTAGCAAGTCCTTGTAAATCAGATTATAAGCACAGCGGAATGTTATAAGTTAAAGCAACACTTTTTATACAAAGGCAGAGTTATAACTCCCCTTGATGTTTGAAACTAATAAATGACAAAGTATTTATTATGAATCTAAGTTGTAAATGAGAATTAGATACTTAAAGAGATTCACAATAAATACAGAAATGGAATATAACAATGAGAGTGTTTGAAGGATTTTTCTGTTGAAAATCAATGTCTAAAATAGAAGGTTGAAGCCTTCTATTTATAGACGATTACATGCATGTATCTTGCCTAAAAAGCAAGCACAGAAACTCCAGTGACAAGTTGCACATGTTGCAACATTGAAAGAAACAAATACAGCTAAAAGTAATATTAAACAACAAACTACTGATGCAAAAAGGCGGTGGAAAATATCTTCTGCTAAGTGCTGATGAAGGACAACTACTGAAGAGTAGTTTTGTCTTCAGTACTTCTGAAGTGAACTTGTCTGGTTTGGACTTCAGAACTTCTGCAACTTCAGCACTTCTTCATATCTTCTAATCAGCAGTTTCTTGTCTTCTTTTCAGTACTTCTATACTTAGCCAAAAATGACAGAAGTGAATTAGACTAAGGTTTACAAAAGTGGTTTCACCAATCCTCTTTGTCCTAACATTTTGAGAATAAGCTTCCGCTGTATTTGGGGATTTTATACTATGTTTTTGAAATTGCATACGTTCATTTAGATTGTTTATTGTGATCGTTGACTTGGATCCTGGTTTGTCATGCGCCTCGCGGTAAAACTCTGCAAGTGGATTTTGAGGGTGTGACATTATCCCACTAGTATTAAGGGCATTAGATCATTTTTGGGGCATGCCGGTTTTTATAGGAGGTTCATTAAAGGTTTTAGCGACATAACAAAACCTTTGTGTAACTTGTTATTGAAAGATGCTCCATTTAATTTTGATGAAAAATGTATTGAAGCCTTTAATATTTTGAAAGAAAAGTTAGTTGGGGGCCCCAATTTTGCAATCACCCAATTGGTCTTTACCGTTTGAAATCATGTGTGATGCAAGTGGGTATGCGGTTGGGGCCGTGTTGGGCCAACGGGTAGAAAAGAAACCTGTTGCTATATACTACGCAAGTAAGACTCTTTCGGAAGCACAATTGAATTACACAACTACCGAAAAAGAGCTACTTGCGGTGGTATATGCGCTAGACAAATTCCGGCCTTACGTATGGGGTAGTAAAATTATTGTCTATACTGATCACAGTGCTGTTAGGTATTTAATGGACAAAAAGGATGCTAAGCCCCGACTGATTAGATGGATACTCTTACTACAAGAGTTTGACTTGGAGATACGTGACAAGAAAGGAACGGAAAATGTGGTTGCCGACCATTTGTCTAGATTGATGATTGAAGAGGAAGACTCAACGAATGAAATTAATGAGTTGTTCCCAGATGAGCATTTATTAGCAGTTTCGACATTACCTTGGTTTGCTAACATTGTTAATTTTTTTAGTGACAGGTACAATGCCGGAACATTGGGTGAGGAAGAAGAGACTCCACTTTTTGTCCCAAATAAAACACTACATTTGGGATGATCCTAATTTATTTAGAGTGGAGCGGATCAAATCATTCGAAGATGCATCCCGGATGAGGAGATCATGAGTGTGTTGAAGCACGTGCATTCTTATGCATGTGGAGGGAATTTTAGTGGCCAAAAGACGGGTCACAAGGTTTTATCTAGTGGGTTGTATTGGCCAACAATTTTTAAGGATTCGTTTGAGTATGCTAAAAATTGCTTACATTGTTAACAATTAGGAAGCATCTCAAAACATGATGAAATGCCAATGCAACCCATTTTGGTTGTTGATGTGTTCGATGTATGGGGAATTGACTTCATGGGACCATTTCCCAATTCTTTCGGTAATCTATACATTTTGGTGGCGGTAGATTATGTTTCTAAATGGGTTGAAGCTATCGCCACCAAAACCAATGACCATATTGTTGTTTGCAATTTTTATACAAACATATATTTTTTCAAGGTTTGGGTTACCTCGCACAATCATAAGTGATGGGGGATCTCATTTTAAAAACCAAAAATTTGGAAAATTGCTTAAGCGATATGGTGTTGACCATAGAATTGCCACCCCATATCATCCACAAACTAGTGGACAAGTTGAGGTTTCCAATAGGCAAATTAAAGAAATTCTACAAAAAACGATTCGTGCGGACCGAAAGGATTGGTCAACCAAGCTCAATGATGCTTTATGGGCCTACCGCACGGCCTACAAGACGCCTATTGAAACAACTCCTTATCGACTAGTGTATGGTAGGGATTGTCATCTCCCGGTCGAATTAGTTCACCGGGCATATTGGGCCATAAAAAATGTTAATTTACAATATGATGATGCAGGCCGAGAAAGAAAACTCAAATTATGTGAGTTAGAAGAGCTAAGAGATGAGCTTACGAAATCGCGTCAAAATACAAAGACCAAATGAAGAGAGTTCATGACGCAAAGATTCGTGTGAGCGTTGGATTTTATCTAAAACAGGATTCTATGATCATACAAGTCACAAATCTAGGTGCGGAAACCCTAGATCTGAACAAATTGATAAGATGCTAATCACGACACAATCAAGATCATTTTCAATATCATTTTCATAGATTAACTTTCAATCAATAAGCATTTACAACGTTTATGTTAATCTAGAATCACAAAGACACTTTCTCAAAAACACTCCTAAACCTGAACTGAACCTGGACACAAATGATAACCCTCCTCTCATCACAAATACTCAAAATCTATTTATAAGCTCTGCAGGTTCGCCCCTTTTCATGGTGCGAATGTGGACAGATTCCACATTCGCCCAGTGTGAATGGTCGAATGTGGAAACATTCCACATTCGCCCCTTTTCACTCTACATTCGCCCATTTTGTCCAATGTAATTCCACATTCGCCCCTTTTGTCCACATTCAGGTCATCAGCACTTTTAACACATGTAATCAGCACTTTTTAACACATGTTAAAGTCTTGGTCTTTTTCTGATTATCTGAACCTTCGACATTCTGTACCGAATCACTAGCTAGGGACATACATGAATAATGCACTAACAATCTCCCCCTTGGACCTAGCTAGTGATGTACCAAAACAGAAAGTTATCAATTCTTCAAGTCTTGATTGAAAACTTTCCATCTTTCATGCACGTTTGTGTCGAAGTTCCTATCTATCTCTCCAGTAAGCTTTGAAATCTCAGACAGACTCAAGAAATCTTGGCTTTGTCATTTGTTCATTTAGAGATGAAAAATAGACGATAATCTTGATTTCTTCAATCTTCATCATTTCTTTAGCTTCTTTCTAACTTCTGTTGTTCTGGTAATCTTGATGTTCAGGTTTGGGTCTTGTTCGGTTACACAATTTGTCGATGAGTCATGAGTAGTGCACCTGTTGTATTTGATTCTGCAGAAAAATTTACTAAAAACTGCACAAACTACAACCGGCGTTAAACACGACAAAAATCTCGGAAATACTCTTCACATTCCTTTTGACCCTCAATAGTTCTCCCCCTGAACTATACAACATTTTCAATATGTACCAGAAACTTGAAATTTTGAAAACTTTTTCAACTTTTAAGTATCTGAGCATTCTCATTCAGTATCCCAACATCGGTTATCGAAAATAAAGTTGAAACAAAACTTTTTGATTTTTTTTTTCAAAGTTTAAGCTAAAACACACCAAAATCTTTTTGAATTTTCCAATGTAATTGCATAAAAGTAAATTCAACATATTTTTGTGAATTTTTCCGGTTAAGAGGATCATATCAGTATTGAAACAGTCAGTCATAACTCTTTATGATCAATTTTCTGTTTTTGACATTGAGCATCCTACAACCATTACCAGTATGCTTGTCCACTTAAACTCAAAATCATCCTTCATTGCTCAGCACTTTAGATACATTATAGTAATATTAGATACTGAAAAATCTATGGTCCCCGCATTCGCGACACATTCCCGTATCAAGAATTGCGCAAAGTTTCATTGAAACGCGTGATTATACTGTAGTTATCTGTTAGTTACAAGGTATGAGGCACAGTGGTGACAGGTCAGCAAATTAATGCTTCAAAGCGACTTATGCACTCAACCAGGGTGAGGACTAATATCAATCATGATTTGCATCAATGATTAGATATGATGCATTAGATAATCTTTGATTATCATCACACATGTTAAGTTCCTCATTCGGTAACTTAAGGTTTTGTCATTAAAGATCTTTTAATAAGATACCCTGACTGATCTAGGTCCGTAAATCAATACGACAAAAGATCAATTAGGCTATCCCCAGATAACTTTCAATATAACGACCCGAAACCTCCGATTTTGGCAATCTATCAAACGAAATTTCGGTACTAAGACCATATGCCAACGATACGTTGATCCACATGATTATCAGATATTGATTTTAAATTTATATCACCATGCTGAACTTTAAATTTTGATTTCAAGCCTACCAATATATAATTGTAGAGGCTACTCAATGTTTATCAATTCATTTTATTTTTAGAGTAATCTGACAGTCCACTGATGTACTATCATCTCCTCTTTTTCTCCAGGAAAAAAACTCATTTTTTTTATTTTCTAATTTTTATTTTGATTTTTCTGAAATTTTTTCTCCCCCTAAAAATCTAAAAATAAGCATATTTTTGGATTTTTAAACTTTTGAAGAAAAACAAAATAAAATGATATCCGATGCGGTTTACCCACTGAGTTTTAAAAACCATTTACCACTCAGATTACTAAAATCATTAAGATTTTTCAAATTAGCAAACCATTTTGTCGTAATCTGTTATTTAAAATTCAACACCTGAGAGCAATTGCAAGAGATTGCACTTTTTCCGGCTTCACAGGTTGGAGACAGACTTACAAACACCCTCCTCTCTGTTGAAATCATGTTTTCCTTCTTCAATAACCCTTCCTTGACCTTCACCTCTCCAATAAATAGTATGTATACAGATGCTCCACTATCAACTATCAAAGAATAGCTAATAGGTCTGTCTGGAACAATCTGCACACTTATTAAACAATTAGCATGAAAGAGGCACCCATCCCTTCACAATGATGGGTCGTCCAAGGTCATCAATTCTCGGAACATCAATCCATTCTCCTTTTGAAAAATCAATTGGTTTTTCAATGGATTGATTTGAAGTAGAAATTGCTATTGACTTAGAAAGTGATTTGGGTTTCCAAACACGTTCAGAGTTTATTTTAGATTTTGTTGAAATCGTTTTGATTTTTAACTTTTCAGGTTTCATGTTTGACACCTGCTTCTGAACTTTGTTTGGAATCTTCTCAGACTTAACTGATGAAGACCCAGGTTTAGAGTTATTCTTAGACTTAGCCTGAGAACTCCCCCTTACCTTAGCAACCTTATCACAATCTCCATTTTTATTCAAGGCAATTTTGTTACGATTGTCATACACAACCTGTTTCCCCTTTTGCTTTTTGATTGGTTTTGGAGATACAGGCTTTCTGACATTGCCTGAATTTTTAGCAAATTTTACTTCTGTCTTTTTCTGTATAACATATGGACAGTAAGCAACTAAATGCCCACACTCTCCACAGTTATAACAAGACCTATACTCTTCAAAATCACATGCATATCCGTCATCCCAATACCAATAGGGACAATGAGCAGCAATATGTCCAACTTCACCACATTCAAAACAATTTCTCCATTCAACATAACCATGAGAATACTGTGGTGAGTTGTTTCCCCAATAACCATCAAATCGAGATTTATATGAATAATCATAATAGTCATATGATCTAGATGAAAAATTTCTTGAATTCTTTTGATGAGAATTTTTTATCTGATCATTTCCTTTCGATTTGTTTGGTTTTGATCCCTTTACTTTAGGACCATTCTTATTTTCAACATTTTTCTTTTGATCCTCTTTATTCTCATGTTGGTTAGGACTGAGTTCAAAAAGAAGATGATCAAATTGATTTCTAAATTGTTTTAACAAATCAAGATTATCAACAAAAATACATTTAAGTAGAGATTGGTCGACATTCTCGATTAGAAAATCTTTGTTTAAAATCAATTTGTCATGTCCTTCCAACATGTAGAATCCTTCAACTCCTTCAGGAAAACTGAATATGGGTTTTTCTTCAGATTCAGATTCTGAAGTTGTTTCAACATTTTCAGTTTTCTGTTCAAACACTTGTTTCACTTCAGAATCAGAATTAACAACGCAAGGTGTTGTGATTTCCAACTCTGATGTGGAAGTATTCTTTGAAACACTTTTATTCATTTCTAACATTTTATTTAAAGATTCAATTTTATTTAACAAATCTTTTTCATTCTTTTCAAAAACTTTAATTTTGTTTTTACAATTTTCTAGTTCATTTGCTAGTTTCTGTTTGTCCTCAATAAGTGTCATCAATTCACAATTCAACTTGACACATTTAAAACAACTAGCACTTACCTCATCATCTGATTTATTACCATTATCAGATTTTGCATCACCATTTGAACTATCACTCTGTTCTGATGTACTTTGTTCTGAACTCGTATCAGAACTCAAATCACTCTTTGACACTTCACTGGAGTCATCATGTCTCATTTGTTTGACTACACATACAACATTCCTATAAACACCTTCTCTGTTAACACACTTGTTAACGTGTACCATTTCATCAGTTGGTTTCGGTGTCATTGGAAATCTCCAACTGTAGTCAGCTTGAGAATTTTGTCTCTGTAATTTTTGTTGCTTTCTTTCAGCTTCTACTAGAGCTTTGATCTCCTCATCCGTTCTACATACGGCCATGTAATTAATCATTTTTCCAACAAAAATCTTCAAAAATTGCCTTACCCAAATTTTCGATAGAAAATTTTCGAAATTTTTAGGCACTAAATTCTACGTTCGCCCCTGGTAATTCTACGTTCGCCCCTTTTGATTCCACGTTCGCCCAAAAGTATCAGCCGAATGTAAAATAATCACCAGAATGTAGAAGATCAAAATTCAAATTCCACGTTCGCCCAAAAATTTCCAGGTTCGCCCAAAAAGGTTCCAGATTCGCCCAAACATTCCAGGTTCGCCCAGTTCAGTTCCAGATTCGCCCAGATAAGTTCCAGGTTCGCCCAGATCAGTTCCAGGTTCGCCCAGTTTAACACATGAAGATTCCAGGTTCGCCCATTATGGTCCAGGTTCGCCCAGTTCAATCAGATCTCACTTTTGAAAAACGGTTATTGTTTGAAAAACGGTTATTCTGATCTCAGATTTTCAAAAGTTCATGGATTTGAATGATCTCAATCAGGTTATGTTTCGGAATTGATTTGGAACAACTTTAAATCTTGGAAAACTTGAATTCGACCACAAATTCACCCTTAAATCGATCAAAAACACTTAGAAACAATGTTTATGTAAAAACAGATGATTTTATGTCAAAAACATGTCCAAATCAGTTCTGATCTTATCAAATTTGTTGTTGTATGATCCTCTATGCTCTGATACCACTTTGTGAGCGTTGGATTTTATCTAAAACAGGATTCTATGATCATACAAGTCACAAATCTAGGTGCGGAAACCCTAGATCTGAACAAATTGATAAGATGCTAATCACGACACAATCAAGATCATTTTCAATATCATTTTCATAGATTAACTTTCAATCAATAAGCATTTACAACGTTTATGTTAATCTAGAATCACAAAGACACTTTCTCAAAAACACTCCTAAACCTGAACTGAACCTGGACACAAATGATAACCCTCCTCTCATCACAAATACTCAAAATCTATTTATAAGCTCTGCAGGTTCGCCCCTTTTCATGGTGCGAATGTGGACAGATTCCACATTCGCCCAGTGTGAATGGTCGAATGTGGAAACATTCCACATTCGCCCCTTTTCACTCTACATTCGCCCATTTTGTCCAATGTAATTCCACATTCGCCCCTTTTGTCCACATTCAGGTCATCAGCACTTTTAACACATGTAATCAGCACTTTTTAACACATGTTAAAGTCTTGGTCTTTTTCTGATTATCTGAACCTTCGACATTCTGTACCGAATCACTAGCTAGGGACATACATGAATAATGCACTAACAATTCGCAAAAAGGAATTTCAAGTGGGTCAAAAGGTTTGGCTCTACAATTCCAAGTTGAAGCTCTTCCCGGGAAAGCTCAAGAGCAAATGGACTGGCCCATACATCATAACAAGGGTTGGAAAATTTGGCGAGGTAGACATCGAGGACCCGAAAGATGGGTCAAAACAAACTGTGAACGGGCATCGGTTGAAGCCCTATGTGGAGTACCCAACAGAACATGGTAACATTGTCGAGTTGGTAAGTTTCTTAGAGGGCTTACCAACTTATGAAATCAACTAAAATGCAGGTGAAAACTCCCATCCCAGGTATGTACTCTAATTAAAGTATTGGGGACAATACTATTTCTTTTTGGGGGGTGGGAAACGTTAGTTGTGTAAAATTTGTATATAAAAATTCATAAGTCTTTCCTACAAATATATATATATATATATATATATATATATATATATATTTTTGGGAGTTAGCGTAGCCTACGCCAAAAGTGGCGTAGGGTACGCCAAACCAAGGATGCCTTAGCCAAACTCCCCTGCCCTACGCAAGCTTGAAGCCATGTCCCTACGCTGCTAGCGTACCCTACGCCAATATTGGCGTAGGCTACGCCAAAAACTGAAAAAAAAAAAAAACGAATTTTTTTTGTAATCGGCGTTGACTTCTGTTGACCGACCCATTTTCACCAAAAACCAAAAAAATTCTTCCACTTTATCACAAACCATCCACCTACCAACTCATCTTCTTCATCTACCACTCTCTAAAACCCTCCAAACCTTCAACCACTCAATCCTTCATAACTCCTTCAATCTTCCACCAAACTTAACAAATTTTATATCAAAATCACTTAGTTTTTCGAGACCTACAAAACCCCTAACTTAGAATTTATTAATTTTAACGTTTTGAGGGGCAAATCAAGGGCTGAAAAATCGCAAGTTTGTGTGGTGTTCTTATTATTCTCTTATTTCTTGCTTGTGGTTATTTCCCTACTCAATAATCATCATGAAGGTATGTTTCTCATAATTTTTCCTTGTTATTTTCATTAGTTACATATTATGTGTTCATGAATGTTTGAGAAATTGATATTATGTATACTAGTGTTTAGGATGATTATTGCTTGGGTATATCATTTGTTGTTAAAAAAAACGAATTTTTTAATAAAAGCAAGAAATAAGTGTGGGGAGGGGATTGTAGAGATGTAAAATATATGGTTGTGAATTTAGGCGATTAGTACAACATCCTTAATCGCTAGTGTATGTTCATAGCCATAGGATGCCGTGTTTGAGTAGAATGTAGTTAAGGTGCATGCTAGTCTTATTGGGATTAGACAACTAATGCTACATTGTTGTTTTGAATGCAGAATATCTTTAGAAGAAAGGGTAAGGAGCATGCCGAATCATCTTCTCAACCAAAAAGGAAAAAGGGGAGACGATCCAATTTATGCGATGAATCTGATGACGAGGGTGACGAAATTCAACATGAATTGGATCGTAGCGAACGGACGGAGCGTGCTGAAAGAATGGATGTTGATCTTCCCACTTGGACAGAAAAGTCTAAAAGATTGTCAGCTTTCCCTGAAGCAATCAGGCCAGCCATGTGGTATCAAAAAATGTCAACATTGAAACATGATACCGAGGGAGTGTTGGTTTGTGAGAGAGCATATGATAGGGAGCAGTTACGGTTAGTGGGATTAACACAAAAATTCGAAAGAATTGGTTGGGAAGCTGCATTAGACTTTTGTGCGAATAGAGGAAGAAAGGTTTATTTGAAAGCAATTGAGCAATGGATGTCCACGCTGGAGCAAGATCTTGGTAATAACCCACCTCTTACAATGAAGTTGACTGGTATTGTGGGGAAGAAAAAGATGATCTTATCATTTGAGACACTGCGTCAAATTGCCAATTTCGACTCTTGCCCGGAAAATGAATATTATTATATCCCCGAGCATCTCTTTTGGGCTAAAACACAGTTAAAAACCGATCCACAGAATATGTTTGACAATGTGGCTCCAGTGAAAAGAGGAAATAATCATTGCAGAGAGGATATGGAATGCGAGGCTAGATTTCTTTTGGGCATTTCATTTGAAAACTTAATGGCAAGGCTCGGGGAGAGATCAAAAGTAAGAGGTTGGGATGTTCGAGTATTGCACGCAATCATGTATGGTACACCACGCCTATCATTTAGGCATTTGGTCTTGATGAACGTTTGGGATAGCCGAGAAAGCCAAGAGCGGAAAATGATACCGCATGTTAGGCTATTGTCATACTTGATGGAAGCTCAAGGAGTGGTGACACGGTCGACACCAGCCATTGAAGTGAACATCATGAAAATGAAATGGGAGAGTTTTAGCAAGGCCAAGTTTACATATGAGAGGACCGCGGAGTACCATGTCTTGCTCGATAAACAAGGCAACACACAGCTAATGGCACTGCGAGAAGATGTGGAGCATAGAGATGATGAAGAGGTACACACGGATGAAGCCGAGGAAGAAGAAGAAGAAGTGCAAGTGGTGAGAGAGCGACCGGTTCGAGAGATGAGCAGAGAAGAAATGGAGATGGTAGCAGGAATCAACCAGGCAAGGCCTGGAGGGTTCCATGGTTGGACTTCATTTAAAAAGAATATGTGGGACCGAGGGACGCAAAACATGATATTGGCACGACAAAGAGAAGAAGCGGCAATCAAAAGGGAACAAGAGCGAATAGCACGAGAGGAGCAGCGGGAGAGAGATCAAGTGGCAAGAGAGGAGAGAAGAGAGGCAGAAAGAAAGACACGGGAAGACAGACATTGGTGGGCAGTTAATTATGCCCGAGAGATGGACACGGTTAACAGGTTTCTAGAGGCTGAGCAGGTCAGACACCACCAGGACCTGATAGCGGGGCGTCCTTATGAGCCAGTTGTTCCATACGTCGATTATTCAACCATACGGGAACAACCACAGGAGGTGATTGATCAAGTCAGGTGGCCCCAAGGGATCTCATCCAGTTATCTTCCTACTCCGCAGCCACCACCGCCACCACCACCAGCTGAAGGATCTTCCTCTTCTGCCGACCCACTCAGTGACAACCATGGATGGATGGACGCAATTTTCGGGCATCCGAACGCGCCTTATCCACCACCGGGTCCGAATGATCCCTACTACCGCTGATGGATGGTTTTGGTAACATTTTATGTGTATCATTGTAGACTATTTATTTTTATTGTTTTTTTTCTTTTATTTTGTGTGGTTGACTTTATTTTGGGTTTGCTTGAGTATGTTAGAATTTATGTTTTGCATTCTAGTTTCTTTCTAGTTGTTTTGTATGTGTTGATGATTTGAGAGTGAGCCTAGGATATGCATCACCGGTGAGTGTTCAGTGAAAAGGAGAAAAAATGGAGGATGGGAAGCATTCAAGTATGGAGAGCAAGGATTCATCGATGAAATGGAGACATCTTTTGTTTATCAGGTGCTTTCTATTCTTTAATCTTTTGTGTATTGTTGAATAAGGTTTGGGGTGGATTTTTATCATCCTCGCACTTGTGAATTAATCGGCTATTTAGCTACTTTATTGTGCAAGAACCCACATTGAGGACAATGTAAACTTTAAGTGTGGGGATGGGGAAATAGCCATATAAAAAAAATAAAGACCTTCAAGCTTAAACTGTAAGAAAACCATTTTTTTAACCATGATATTGGATCACAAAATTCGACCCCTAGTCATGGTCATAATTCTTTAAGTTCCTTGATGTGTTTTTTCAAGGATGTTTTTTGCAAAATATGGATTGCCTAGTTAGAAAAGACTAAGGAAGAATATAGCACTTTTGCATATCGGCAACCCATATTCCCTTTAGGTTCAGGAAGAGATTATTGAGCCACCACAACATGCTAATACCCTACAAATATTTATCCACATCCTCCGGCATGTTGTGTTCATTTGAATTGAGTGTACTATTATAGGTGCATAAGGTAGAACTTGCAATTTTTTATACGCCTACCACTCTAGACCGATTGTGGACACAAGAATGATTAAGGCATTAGGCTAAACCTTTTATTTTTAAAACCCATTTTTATCATCCTTAACCCATTCCAATACCCCTTAGTTAACCAATCTTGAGCCTGAAATCTTTTCAATTGATCACCCATATCAACCTTTTGACCCATTTAACCTTTTCAATTTTTAAACCCAGTATGATGAAAATTCGATTGTAGGATTTTGCTTTATTTTGTACATGATTTGCAATTTCTAAAAAAAAAAAAAAAAAAAAAACTGAAAAGCATGAGAACAAATACGCTTCAAACAAATGAAAGTTCTCATAAGAAAAAGCACAAAAATATGCTTGAGTTAATGATTGAATAAAAAGGCGCAACATTGCCTTATAGTTGAGAGGTTATTTAGTCGATGTAATAAAAGTCGAATTTTTATCATCATAGTCACTTCAAATATTCCGTTCCATACCCTTCGCCTAGCCCCATTACAACCCATTAAAGACCTTTTGACTCGTGTCCACTTTTGAAAAATTTTGTGGAAGGTGATTGGATTGCAAGCTTATGCTAACATGCCCTATGATCGGTTTCGAGTGATTGACATGAAATACTAGCACATTACTTGCTAGCCGAGATAGTAAACCGAGTGGAGTGAACCATTGTGAGGGGTGTGCAAAAGTGTGAAATCAAATCTAGTTGGATTTAGCTAGGCATTTGTTTTAAACATATAAAAACCTTGGAATGTAAATCTACTGACAGGCGTAAGTCTTGTGAATTGGGGTATGACTAGGGGCCGTTTTTGAGAATCGATAAAATGGTTGGAAATTAATTAAATTGTTGATTGAGCATGGTTTATTGATTTGCTTGAGGGCAAGCAAAAGACAAGTGTGGGGATGTGATGGGTTGATCAAAAGACGTGTATAAACATGTCTATAAATGAATTATAAGGAATGTTAAGTTGTCAAATGTGTTGCTTTGATGTTATTATGTTATTTCAGGATTTGATGATTAAAGGAAGCAAATATGACGTTTTGGAGTTGCTCGGGCAAGAAACGGAAGCTTACGTGAGCTGGAAAATCAAAACGGAAGAAGACGGGATTTTTGGCGTAGGATACGCCAAAACTGGCGTACCCTACGCCAGTGGCGTAGGCAAGGGCAACATTGTTAGCGTAGGGCAGCAGAAGATAGCTTAAGCAAAATAGACTTGGCGTAGGATACGCCAAAAGTGGCGTATCCTACGCAAAAAGTCAAAATCAGTCAAATGTTTCCTTTTTCAAGTCAAAACTGATGGGATCAAATGTTAATGGCGATTTTATGGTCCTTGACTGCTTTTGGGGAGCTGTTTTGATCTCTATCATTATAAAAACTCATCACTATTGAAGGCATAGGACACACAATTATTCTCCAAGCTTATTACACAATTCCTTTGAAGATTGAAGATCACATTTTGAAGATGATGAACACCATAGCCATGTTTGGCTAAAACTCTTGTATTACACTAGGGATGTAAGTTTTTGATACCTAGGGCTTTAACATTTGGGCATTGCATTGTTTAAACTTTTGATTAATGTTTGTATGTACTTGAATTACCAGTGTTGATTAGTGATTAATCTGATGTTGAAATCATTTCTAGTTAATTGATCTTGTGCCAATTTCTAAATGATATGAACATGGTTCCTTGCATCAACACTATCATAGGATTGTATGTTCTAAATGATGAAGTATAGTTTAGTCCATTGTGAATGTTGATAAAACTTGATACCTAAGTTTATTGAGCAATCAATCCGTTAGTACCAATTGCATTATCATTGTTTATCCAATTATGCCTAATTGTTGAAAGCCTTAGTGTTCAATTACCCAAATCCTTAGTGTAATCATCTCTATCTTATTGTTACAAGTATTATTAATCATTTCTTACAAATTTCATTTTAAGCTTCATATTAATCAACAACTATTCAATCAATTCTAAACATCAATTCATAACTCATATAAGTAATTAGCACCTTCATAATCGACAATTTCAAAGTTAACTAGGAAATACTCACTAACCACACGCTCCTTGGATTGATACCCTACTTACCCTATCTACATAGGTTAATTAGGTTTTGCATGACCCTAACGACAGGTCATCAGTAGATCAAGGTATGATTCCGACTATATTCTTCTGTCGTAGATCTATTGATTCCGGCTATATTTTTCTTTTAAATATTGTTTCGTTTAGACCTATTGATATTATAGATCAACGATTTTGAACACGTTTGTACGATTTTGAAAACTGTTTTTGTTGTGGCTTTGATTTTGGCTGTTCAGTTGCCGATTTTGCAGTTTTTAGTTTTCATTTTCATCATCTATACTGAAATAATTGGATTCTTAAATGTTAAAACCGTTCTCAAATGCATTGGCTATAAATTTTTTCGTATATGCAGATAGGAAGGAAGAAGGCGAACCATTCCCAATCGGCGACTTTCTTCTACTGTTGTGAAGGTCAGATTGATAAACGATGTGGTTAATTTGTTTTGTTGTGACTTTGATTTTGAGCGTGCTGATATGTATTGGTTAGTTGTTATGGATTTAGGTTTAATTGATGAATGATTTCAAAAGGCTTAGTGAGGAATTGTGGTTAATTGCTATGGATTTAGGTTTAGTTGATGAATGAGCTTTGTTTGTGACCTGTTTCTACGTTATGAGTTTTTAATTTTAATATTGCACTTTTTTTGTAATTAAGAAATTACACATGTGTAAGTAAGATGACTACACAAGTGTAATTAAGCCTGTTTACACATGTGTAGATACTGTTAATACATGAGTTGGGTAACTTTGCAATTTACACATGTGTAAACAGCTTACTTACACATGTGTAAGTAAGCAGTTGCATATACTACTACTAATGCAAAAAAAAATGTTGTTTAAATGTTCTAATGTTTCCAACAAAAGCAATTAAGAGTGGAAAAGAAGATAACAAAAAACAGATGATGAAGAAGAGTGGAAAAGAAGATAACAAAAAACAGATGGTGAAGACAGTGAAGAAAGTGAAAGAAAAAAAACCTAAAGATCTCCAGTTAGTTACGACATGTGAAGGTATGTTAATATAAAACAAGTATATGAGTAATGCAAATAAAAAATGTTGTTTAAATGTTCTAATGTTTCCAACAAAAGCAATTAAGTCCATCGGATTTTCATGCATTTCAGTTTATTATTTCGTGTGCACCCGAAATGATAAACTGCTCTACATGGTCCTCCAGATGTACCCCTAATCCAGACTCCGGTCACCGAATATTGTCGCCTGGTAACGTGTCACGATAGGCGCAAGTGTAAGAAGGCATGTGTGTGCTAGAACCAACAAATCATCCCCTCCTCCTTCAATCCCGAAGAAGAAGACAAAAGTAGGTAAGAACCCAAATAAAAGCGGATGATGTAACAAAGAAGTATGATGATGATGTAAGGACACCCCGACAACGTTAGTACGTATCCCACTAGTAAACTCAAAGTATGTGACCGTCTAGTGTGTGCGACTCGGCTATAGACCAGACTCTACATGCAGTCCTAGTTCACTATAACCATTGGCTCTGATACCAATCTGTCACACCCTCAAATTTCCACTTGCGGAGTTTTACCGCGAGGCGCATGACAAACCAGGATCCAAGTCAACGGTCACAATAAACAACACTATATGAATACGTAAAACCCAAACATAGTTTCTCAATTTATCAAAATCGTAGCGGAAGCATTAAACCAGTTACAGAACCATGTGAGACAATGTTTTAACAACTTTATTCAAAACATGAAACTAAGCCTAGACGCCATGCAGACTCGTGCGCCTAGTCCAGTGTTGCTACCTTAGCGACCTAAGAAAAACATGCCAAAAAGACGTCAACATATAATGCTGGTGAGTTCACAGGTTTGTTCAATAAGTTACCAAAGTTACCAAAACGTTACCATGTCCATACTATACCAATGTCACCAAGTACGCTAGCTAGGCGTATGTTTTATTACAACTACGATTGGAAACCATTACTGGACACATTTAGCAATGTTTAGCATATGTTTAAGCAGCCCGAATATGTTCAGCATGTTTAGCAAAGTTCGAGACAACATGCACCCACCCGGCCCTCCAAGTCGTCGAGTGGGGCAGGTCACGCCCAATGAATCTATCCACATTTCCCCCGTTGTGCATTCCCGCACATTCATGGTTTCCCCCGGGACTTCCAAAGATCGTATAGCAATATAAAGTTAAAACCATAGTATGACATATGTTACCAAAATAGTTTAGCGAATGTTTTCTCCCCCAAAAGTTAAAGCTGTAAAAGTGGGGCCGTGAACTCACCTTAGATAGCGTTCTTCGGTTACTAGTAAAATGCTAAGCCCTTGATAATCCCTCTACCGGAGATCTATCAAAATGTTCACATAAGTGTTCCGACTAATAACCATAAGGTTATCTAGTCCCCGATTGTCCAGATCGTAACCAGGTATGTTTTAAAACGTGTTTAAATGTTCAACCGACACACTAGACCGACCCGACATCCCGTTGGTGATTCATTACCCTAACTAATCACGTACACATAGATTACACACAAGGTTCAAGCATAAAACACTTAGTTTGTATCAAAAATCTCATTTCTGCATCAGAACGGTCGAACCAGTCATATAAAATCTCTTTCGCCCATTTTAAGTCTCCTTCGCCCGTTTTTAAGTTTTCATTCGCCCGTTTTTCCACGTTCGACCGTTTGATCAGGTTCGCCCAACATTTCCCAGGTTCGACCCTGGAATCTCTCCTTCGACCATTCGAATGGTCGAATGAGTCCAAGTTCGCCCCTGTTTTATAAATTTTCCTAAAAACGCTTCAAACACATTCGAAACATCATCAAACACAGCAGTCAAGTATGATTAACATATCCCTACATAACCCCACCAATTTTGCCCCAAAACCAGCTTGTTTTAATACTTTCCCAAAATGGCAAAATTATGGAAATATCACATCATGCATGAAATCTTTACCCAATTAGGAAACTTTTTAATACCAACCCATAATCATATACAAATGCTCAGTTTATCTTGTAATCGAAAACCCCCATTCATTTTATTAATAATACTTAACATGCACAAGCCCTAGATTTCATAAAATCCCCAAAATACCCATACTATCATCATATATCTAATAATAACCTTTACAATCCTAAACTATCATTCATAGCAGCCCTAGATCATGTTTCTAACATTAGAACATCATCAAATCATTAAACAACACATAACATCACATAACACATAATTAACATATGTTTATTGATACAAAACCTATGTTTAATGATAGGGTTTAGGTTTAGAAAGATGTTTAAAAGGTTTTTATTGATAAAATCTTCCTTAGAACAGATCTGGACATTTAGGGTTAGATAAAAACGGATTAAAATGCCTTAAAAAGATTTAGAATTAGGAACACACCTTGGATTCTTGTTTAGATGTTGTAGATAGGTTAGATTATGAAAAATAAGAACAAAAACTCCTTCCTTAGTGATTAAAATCGTTTGAGAGTGTTTTGAGACGGTTAGGGTTTGTGAAATGGTGAAAAATGACAAAGTTTGGTATTTATACTATTCCACCTTCGACCCCTATCAATGGTCGAATCTGGCTTCCTTTGACCCTTTCACAGGGTCGAATGTACCCTGTTCTGGTCGAAGGGAATTCTTCAAATCCCATATCCCAGGTTCGCCCCTTTTCAAAGGGTCGAACCAATACACAATTCCACCTTCGACCATTCGAAGTGGTCGAACCAGAACCTATGTTTATCTAGTTTTCCAGTTTGTCATGTATAACGCATTTTAACGCACCTTAACATATGAGCATGCAACCTTAGTCTATGTTTAACATATTTAAGCATGGATAATCATCTACAAATCATTTAAACACATCTATGTATATAATCCACCATACGACTATGTAATGTCACCAACAACGGGACCCGGTACTAGTGTATTCCCAATATGACTCCCAATGATCCTCCAGATCATTGAACCCTGGACAATCCTAACTTGACCCGACTCAACTAACCTAGTTAAGTCCGTTTATAAACGTTTCCCGCTAAGGTAGACTTAGATGTTACTATAAGGTTTAAGCCAAATATGCCGGGTGTCACAGTGTGATTGTTATATGTATGATTATATAGATTTGTGTTGATTCAATTCTAATTAAAATAGAATATTTGTATCGATTCAGCTTTGGTTAAACTCGATAGCGACAACAGAAACCGTCGTTCATTCAAGCAGAATCAGACGCAAAGCCTCAAAACACTAGGTACTCTTTTCGATGCTTCTGGTTAATTTTGATTCTGATTTTCAATGTTTCAACGGAGTGATTCTTTTCTGTATATTAGTGTGATTGTTTTTTGTATATGTGTATAGATTTGTATCGATGCAGACCAGGTTAAACTCTCGATTCAGATCTGGTTAAACTCGATAGTGGCAACATGAATTATTTTTCATTCACATCAGAATCGGATGAAGCAATGGAGGAGGTGCGATTGTGGCAGTTCGTCGGTGATAGAGATGTTGTGATTGTAAAAGAGGACTACAAAGGGTCATTGAGCCAATCCTAATCGTTTTTTCTTCACCATGATCAGTTGTTGATTTGATCATTTACAAGAAGTGTGCGTGATTTTTGCTGGGAAGAGAAGTTTGTTATGATTGTTGCTCCAGTCATGTCTCATCGTTTTCTTCCTCGTGGAACCATCTATCAGTTGTTGATTTGATCGTTTACAAGAAGTTAGGTTTAAACTATGTGTTATTGTTATGTAGATGAAGTTGTGTAAGTTCAAGTTTTACATTGTTTATCTCAATTTGTTTGGTAGTTGGTATTTTTAGTAATCACTTGTTTTCATGTTACCATGCATATCGCGTAAGGTTTTAGGTATTGATTGATATTGTACCACAAGGAATTGTATGACTTGTTAAGAAATATAATAATTTTCAGGTATGGTTAATACTACTTTGGTTTAAATCCATAATATTTGGTCATAAATAGCATTCTTGTTTAAACCATAGTTTACACAAATGTAAATCAACTGCAAATGTGTAATCTAGAAACAAATAAGTGACAGTTTGTAATTTATACACGTGTAATAGACTTACACATGTGTAATACAATTCAACACGGGTAAACTAGAACTAAAAGACATTGAACATTATACACATTATAAATAAGCTGAAATTGTGTAACCCACAAACAAATAAGTGCCATTGAGCAATTTACACATGTGTAAAACAAACAATTGAAAAAAACTAGACACTTACACATGTGTAAATCAGCTGTAAATGTGTAATCTAGAAATAAACAAGTGTCCGATAGCAATTTACACATGTGTAAAAGGACCACTTACACATGTGTAACTTAGCTACAAATGTGTAATCCAGAAACAAATAAGTGAAAGTGAGAAATTTACACATGTGTAAACACAGACACTTACACATGCGCAAAACAACTGAACAGAGGTAAACTAGAACTAAAAGATAGTAAATAGTTTACACATGTGTAAATTAGCTGCGAATGTGTAATCCATAAGGAAATAAGTGATAGTGAGCAATTCACACATGTGTAAAACATACAATTGAACAAAACTATACACTTGCACATGTGTAAATCAACTGTAAATGTGTAATCCAGAAAGAATATGTGATAGTCAGCAATTTACACATGTGTATATCAACTGTAAATGTGCAATTCAGAAATAAATAACTGTCAGTGAATAATTTACACATGTGTAAAATGGCCACTTACATATGTGCAAAACAGGCAAGTGAACTAATCTAAACACTTACACATGTGTAAATCAACTGCAAATGTGTAATATAGAAACAAAAAAGTGACAGTGAAAAATTTACACATGTGTAATTGAGACATACGACTGAATTAGAAAACAATCCACAACACATAATAGTAGAACATTGAAATAATAAAAATAAGCGTTGAAATAAGTGATACTTGATTGCATTAAGTGGTAAAGGGAATTGTGTCGATATCAAGGTTTATACATGTGTAAGTCAACATGATAAACATAAGATGTAAGTACTAACTACACCGAATTAATAACGTGCACAGATAGTTTATTATCCCATTTCCAATGGACCACCAAGATTCAATCGACTTCCATGTCACCACCTTTAGTTGTTTGATTGGTGTTATTTCTAAGCTTCATCCTTATCGCCATCGATACCGTAGCAATGAAGAGTTGACCCACTGAAGTCACCACGTGACACTTGTTGCTAGTGATAATACTACAATAGTTGGATTTCTTCTTTTTTCTTTGCGTTGTTGGTGATATCAATGGAACACCAATGGTATCTCAAATTGGTCGAGTTTTTTACCCTCCTAGTCGCATCTCCACAACGTCATAAGCACGTGGCACCTCCTCGCAGTATCAAACGTCGCTAACTAGTGCCTGCACCAGCCTATCCTGAAAATTAAATGAGCGTTACATATAGGTAAAAAAAGAGAATAAAAGAAACATAGTATGTTGGATGAGTGTATAAGCACGCTTTTATCCATTAAATCTATTACAAGAACGATTTTCACAATGTATGGACGTATAAGCAAAACTTTATCGAGTAGATTTATGAATTCAATCAACATTGCATCTAGATCTTTCTATTAAACCTCAAGCACTCAGGATCAACGATGATATCAAAGTTCCCTTAATATTTTCAAACGTGTATGCCCTAATTTCCATCCAAACTCAACCACAGTTACATTTCTACACTATATTATATGATTATGTTAGTGACACTAAAATAACCAACTAATCACAAGAATCTAGAACCAATTCATACAATAATATCAAAGTTCCCTAAATAATTTACATGGCCTAAATCCACTTCAAACTGAAAAACAATAATATATCTACAGTCTATCATATGATTATGTATTCACACAATTATTGATACTACAATAGTCAATTAAACACAATTATTAACACTACAATAGTCAATGAGTCACAAAAAAAAACAGGTAATTAAAAAACTAACACAACTCATTTGTTATGATTCCCAATACAAATACCTAATAGCAAGAATAAACCTGAATTTGCAGAAACCCTATGGATGCCTAATCGATTTAGTTAAAATTGTATGGATTGAATTAAGACTAGTAGAGATTTGAAAAAAAAAAAGAGAGAGAAGCAAGAACATACCTAAATGAGTAGAAATCGTAATGATTCTGAAGCGATTGAAGGATGGTTGAAGATCGTATGGATCTAGAATTGATTGTGAATGTTTGAAGGTCAGTAAAGATAAAGATCTGGAGAAAATGACATGAAAGATTGAAGCTATGGCTAATTACCATTTTAACATTTTTTATTAAAACATAAGGGTAATAAATGAGTGGCTGAGATTTGTTATATATATATATATATATATATATATATAGGGAGGGTTTAAATGAGAACACCCATCTTTTGTGAGAACCGTGAGAACAAATCTCAGCCACTCATTTATAATCCCTTGTATTTAATGAAAAGGTTAAATTGGTAATTTAAACATTCCCTATATTTTCTATTGCTTCATTATTCACACTAGATTCATTTGTTCCTCTGATAAACAAAGCTTCACATAGAGCTAAACCAAAGCAATTCATTGGATTCGTTCGTAATCGACCAATTCATTCATAGGGATTTAGTAATTAGGTGCGTTTGATTATGGCTTAGGGTTCGGCTTTAATATTTCTCTCATTCACACCAGATTCATTCTAATCAATCGAAGCTTCATCCAGACCTATTTCAAAGCTTTGTTCGATTCATTCCTGATCAATGTATTCGTTTACAGGTATTTCATAATCATACACATTTGATTATTGTTTAGGGTTTGGGTTGCTTTACTAATATTGTTGAACTTAATTTCATCAATTTGTTTGTAGGTAGTTTGACACGTTCGATTCTAACCTTCAAGTAGTGTTCATAATATTGATTTTAATTCGATATCCAGGTTGTATTGAGTTCGTAACCAGTTATTGATTTTTTTACCATGATTTTAGTTCCTTTTTGAGTTCTTAACTTGCCCTAATTAGTTCTTATTTGATTAATTGCAATTATGGTTGAACCTAAGTTGTATGTGATGAATTGTGATTCGAATTGTAAAAGGATTTTTCAATCCGGAGTAAAAAAAATATATTATGGTTTGTGTTGAAGTAAATCGTTAATAGTAGTATTGTTTATGAGGAAGGCACTACTCTAGATCTTTGTTGGTTGATAAAATATCACTGTTTAATTTTTTGAATTGTATGTTTCTTGATATCTTGTCGCTATCTTTACTTAAGTTTAAGTTGACTACACATGTCTTTTTATGATGTGTTGTTTCCATTGCAATTTGTAATATCGTTTTCTCTTCTAATTTACACATGTGTAGATTCTTACGGTTATTTTTTGCAGAGAAAAACTATTGCCATTGTCTGATCTACACATGTGTGGCTGATTAAGGTGTGAACTAGTAAAACTTGCTTCTTTTGTTTCAGAAATCAAGGCTGTTAGGAAAAGAGTTTTCTAAGAGTTCCCAAATGACCCAAGTTCTCAAAAAAAAAAAAAAAAAAAAGGAAGGTGTCTTTGAAAGATTTATCACATATTCAAATCCAGATAATGTATCTATTTTTTTCTCCGCAAGGTATTAGAAACAGAGGTTATGGTACAACTTATTGTTTAATTGGTCCGGAAGAGGAAGCTAAGGCTAAAAACAAGAAGAAGAATAATAGGAAGTGTGAATTTTGTGACAAACATGGCTCGCATGATTCTCAGAAATGTGCTAAAAAAGTCCATCCTTATGAAGGTAGTCATAGTGAAGAAGAGAGACATTGTGATGAAGACAGTGATGATGAATGAAGTTTATTTTTTAGTTCGTTAGTATTAGGGTGAAAAAGGTATCATGTACTATGAATTTAAACACTTATTATGTAGTTGAATTTGAACTTTTTTATGTTGGATTTTATAGTTTTATATATTATAATATTAATGTTGTGATATTAATATGTTTGTGCTTCTTTTCTTAATCGTTATCAAATTATATTTGTGTCAGTGTAAGTTTTACACATGTGTAAGTGTTCGTTTTACACAAGTGTAAGTGCATGTCTTACACATGTGTAAATTATTCTTTGTCACCTATTTGAATATGTTTTACACATTTGGATATAAATTACACATGTGTAAAGTGTTCGCTGTTACTTATATGTGTCTATTTTACATATGTTCAGCTGTATTACACATGTGTAATTTGCCCATTGTTACTTTCGTGTGTCTGTTTTACATATGTGCAGCTGGAATACACATGTGTAAACTGATCTCTGACATATATTTGTGTCTATTTAAATGTATGCAACTAAATTACACATGTGTCAAGTGTTTAAGGTCACACATATTTGTGTATGGTTTACACCTGGTTAGCTAGTTTACACATGTGTAAATTGTTCATTATCACATGTCTATACATGTTATAATATACAACGCTTGTAAAGTTGTATTTTTAAACGCTAATGTAAATGTGCATTATTCAAAGTCATGTCTTTTTACATTTGTAGCTGATTTACACATGTGTAAACTATACACTGTCTTTTATTTCTGTTTTACATATCTTAAGTTGTATTACACATGTTTAAGTGCTTGTGTTTACACATGTGTATGTGTTTGTTTTACGCGTGTGTAAATTGCTCATTGTCATTTATTTGTTTATGGATTGCATATTTGCAGCTGATCTACACATGAGTAAACTGTACACTATTTTTATTTTTACCTATGTTAAGTTGTATTACACATGTTTATTTTCATCATTACACATGTGTAAATTGTTCACTGCCACTTATTTGTTTCTGGATTACACATTTGTAGCTGATTTACACATGTGTAAACTATTAACTATTATTGTTTTTCCTATCTAGGGTTATATTACACATGTTTAAGTTTCCGTGTTTACACATGTTTACGGTCTGTTTACACATGTGTAAATTTCTCACCATCACTTTTTTGATACCGAATTACACATTTGCAGCTGACATATGCGTAAACTTAATTAAAAAATATAATATTATGTGTATATATTAAGGATTTATACCAAAATAAGAATACAAATGTATCAAAAGTATTCACTTTTCCAATAAGTCATGTATTATTTGAGGTACGATATCCACAATTATATAAAAATAAAAGTCATAATCATTGAAACGGTATGCATGAAAACATAAAAACAAGTCATAACTCAAAATATCAACTAGTCTTTGTTTTCATTTTGTTCCCTCTCAAACTCCACTGCTTTCTTGATCTTATCTTCCCGTGAATACTCACTTTTGAAAGTACAATCTTCGCATCCTTTTGGGGCTTCTACAATTGATCTCTCAAAGTTTTATTTGTCCTTTTTCAACCGCAAGTAGAATGCACCATTTTGTTGAAAGGTTTCTGTTTAAAGTGACAAATTACAAAACCATTAAGTCATTTGTTTTCACTGATATTTTAAACAAATAAACATGTATACTTACACGTGTGTAAATAGCTCACTTACACATGTGTACACTTCTCACTTACCCTATTCTCTGAAAAACTTCTTGCTCTTATCCTTGCAATTCTCTAACGTTTACGACTTCAAATATAGGGTTTTAATACAAGATACATATTAAGCTTACAAGATATATTTGGATGAATTCTAATATACAAAAAGACATTTCATCAAACTTGTTTTCTACAACTACTCATACAAAAATAATCCAACACAAACAACCTAAGCGATAGTTAGACCTTAAAACTTTCACCAAATACCTCATATGCAACTACTCAAACATGAGTAATTCAACAAAATCAACACAACAAATACTTACCAAACACCTTATTTGAAACTAGTCAAACAAAAATATCGAATAAAATCAACACAACACACACTTACACATTTCATCAAACACCTTATGTGCAACTACTAAAACAAAAAAAATCAGAACTTAAATGCACATTACAATAGAACTAAATACAAACTCGAAAAACACTTGCGCAGTTGAGTTGGAGTTTAGAATCAACAATTAGGGTTACAAATCAGCAATTTTAACATCAAATTGCAGTTTTTATACAGATTTGCTATGCTAGTATTACCTCAAGGATTAGCATTTTCTTCACAGGAACGTTCTGGATTATATCTTCTACTTCTCGTTGCAAATATGCATCACGAAAGGTATATGAATGGAGTTTTGTGTCTTATTAGGGTTTGGAAGCTGCTGTGTTTTGGAGATCTTATGAGGAAGACAATGATAGTAAGAAGATCATAAGATATATGGCCTTTTGGATCTGTGTTTTTACAATAATGCCCTGTTGCATCTTATTTTATGGTTTCCTTTCTATTTAGTTTTCCATTTAATCTTAACCCTTAGTTAATCATGATCTAGGGATGAAAATGGTTCTTAGTGTTCTTACAAAATTGCATGTTCTCAAGATAACTCTCCCCTATATATATATATATATATATATATATATTGAAAGGCAAACTTCATTAAAACACCAAAAACACCGGGAATCTCCAAGACGGAAATTCCCACAAAGGACCAACAGTTACATTATATCAAAAAGAAAAATCTTTCAACCATTCCAATCCAATCCCATTCAGTTATATAAATAACAAGTTTTATAACCCAGAATCAACCCGTTTGACATGAAAGCCACTAAGAGGGTGTTTGGGATTGCGTTTTGAATCTGATTTTTAGATTATTGCGTTTTGAAAACACAGATAATCAATTTTTAGTGTTTGGGATTGCGTTTGAAAATGCAGATAATCAGTTTTTAGGCTATCAAAACGCAATAATCTATAAGCAGCTCCACCCCTGCTTTTCCAAAACGCATAATCTGTTTTGAATAATCAATCTCAAACACCCCCTAAAATGGGTCCGAATACCTCCCCATTCATAAATTAAAAGCTGAAAAATACCCTTTTAGGAAGTTATCATTTATTTAATTTCTTGTTGACAAATTTGATAAGCAACTAATATTCTCGATCAGTTTTACTTGATATCACCATTTAACCAAAATAAATTTCTCACTTTTACTAAATTATACTTGGAGCATCCACCAAATTCTGTCGGATCATATCTACCCTCTACAATCCTATCCACTTATCCAAATCCCAAAACAAATCACTTAATCCAAACCGTAACCTCCATATCTACCGACAATCCAAGCACTACCAAGTCTTTTTCGTAAAAACTTTATTATTCAAAGCTTTCTTGTCATGTCACAAAAAAGCACATGATTTATAATGGATTTATAATGGCGTGGAGGGGCGTTATACGAATTAAAATATTATAAAGTAATATAAAGGGCGTTATTGGAAAAGATGGTGTAGTGGGAAGAGGCGTTATGAGGCTTTATAAATGATTGGGTAATCATTGCTTAATTATTTTTTTATTTAAATAATAATATTAAATACCTAATAATAATAATAAAAATAATACTAATAATAAATAATAATAATAATAATAAAAGAAAATTTATTAAATTAAAAACAATAATAAAAAAATAATATTTACTATTAAAAAAATAATATTTATTAAAATAAAAAATAATAACCCACCCCACCTACCCCTTCCCCACCTACTTCTTGTTCTAGTTCTTCCTCTTCTTCTTCACTTCTTCTTCTTCCTCTTCACACACACACACAAACTTCAATAATAATAATAATAATAATAATAATAATAATAATAATAATAATAATAATAATAATAATAATAATAAAAATAATAATAAAAAAAAAGAAGTTCAGAGGGCAACGCCCGTTATACCCATGGCTGGCGTCACCACAAGGCCCCATAGTGCCCCGAGGGGCGGTGTTCCCTGGCACTACGACGACGCTATGGGTCCCAAAACGCCACAACTTCACACAGACAAGTGAAAAAAAAAGCGCACACTATATCCACGATAACATATAATAAACATAAACAAAAGTTTGTGTACCCCATTAAAAGAATACATACGTGCATATACATCTAGACAAATAAGGCTACATGCCGTTGAAACAGAGCCTCTAGGATTTTCATTATGTCGCATCAACGTTACGTAGACATAGACTCCATTTTAATAACACTCTTATAACAAAATAAAGTCCAGAAAGAAAAAGGAAAACAGAAAAAACAAAAAGAGAAAAACAAAAACAAATTTTTTTGTTTGGTTTAGAAAAGGGCCCACCACCAAATACACTCGTTGCCGACCGTTATTAGGGTGGCGAGGCATCAATAGCACCCTCACAGTGACGCCGAGAAAACAATTAAGGAAGGGGAGCTTTTATTGTTCAAAAAAATGCTAAGGGTATGTTTAGTAAAAGTAGCTGGTGGCTAGAAGCTGCAGTTGGTAGCTATAGTTTTTTAAATATATTTTTTGTTTTAAGCAAAGTAGCTTGAGTTTTTTTTTTTTTAATAAAATGCATGTTTTTTTTTATGGTAGATTAGGTATTTGTCTCATTTTCTTATTTAAAGTTTGTAGCTAGTAATGGTTTTTTCTTAAACACTAATATTAGTAGTGTTTCAATATGAAGTTTTTTCTCTTAACGTAAAAACTTCAAGTCCATTCATCCAAACAAAACTTTTTATTGAGTAAGAGTTTTTTTTTAAAAACTTGAAAATAAAGGCTTCTAAAAACTCTTAGGCTGGGTGGTGTGGAGACGCCCATCCACTCCCATCCACCTTTTTTGCCCCGTCCCCGTCCCAACACCGCCCCACCTTCGTCTCCGGCCCCTCGTCTCCATATTGACGCCCTGGACACTCCAATCACAATAATCTTTCATTCAAGCTAGCCAATCAGATTCCATGTCTTGAACATGCACACCGACCTCTCCTATGCTCCATTTTTGATATTTGGCTTCCATTGACAATTTTTCCGTCCGTCTTCGTACCCATAGCCTTAAAAACTAAAAGCCAAACTAGCTAGCTTAAGCGACATCAATAGCGTCAATTGCACCGTACATCCTCATAACCAATATTAAACTTTTGTAACCCATCTTTTCCTATTCTCAATAGCCACTCCAATCCATTTTAGCTCACCAGTCCCCCTTTTTCTTTTTCAATCAAATCAAATCAAATTCAAATCAAACTTCAAAACTTTTTCAATTCAATACCCATTTCCCAATCTCAACAGTTTCCAGATCTAACCCACAAATTATCCATCTTTCTTCTGTAGAAACTAGGGTTTTTAGTAACCCCAAATCTTTGTTTAGGCTGTGTCAGGGGAGTTGATTTTAAGTGGTCAGATTATCATAATTAACATTAATAGTTTTGTTTTGATGTGAAATTTAGTTGCTTTTTGGTGTTTTTAATGAGTTTTGAACTGTGGGTTTTGTTAGGTAGATGGGTTTTTCCTGTCAATGCTTGCCACTAGTATGTATCCTTTTAATGATTTTTTTACTATATTGTTTGTGATTAATATTAATATTAATATTAGTAAAGATTTTGTTGGTTCTTGACTATTTGTTTGTTATAGAATAATTGTTGCTATTAATTGGAAGCATTATCATCTCTGCACACATCCCTTGCATATATGGATTGTGTGGGGTAATTAGGGGAAGTTTTTGGATCTTGTTTTATAACTTTTGAATTTAGGGTGTGAATTTATGACACCGGGCCGTAACACGACACTAAGCTAACATGAAATTCGCGGGTTTGGGTTTGGTGTAAACGGGTTCAGATCAGTTTTGAGTCGAACCCGAGAGTAGTTTCGAGTTTTAACTAAACGGGTCGTCTTTGTTTCTGATGGGTTCGTTGGTTGACCCGTTTA